>VZTN01023145.1:28977-132812 GCA_013400515.1 Erpornis zantholeuca
TAAAGCTGGTAGTTTTCTTTTATCTTTGTAAATTGACTGAAGTTCTCTGTACTCTATGAAGAATTAAACTGGTGAGCAGCTACCAATGGAAAGCAGTAGTGATATTAGCCATGCTTGCCTGGTGGTGATGGTTTTCTGTATTGCTTAAGAGAGATGTTTAAAATGAGTGAAATGTTTAAAATGCATTGTGGGAGTCTTGATACTGCATTCCAACTTCCAAAGTAGGAAGGCATTGGATGCAATGTGTTTGCCGTTTCAGCACTTCTTCATAACAAACATAATTTGTGATCTGTCATACTTAAAAGAGTTTGCTTGGAGACATGCATCCCAGAGAGCTGTCTGTACTGCTTTAGGAAGTGTGAGCTTGGCTTTCCATCCAAGCAACAAAAGAAAAAGGGTGTCCATGTCACCATTTTCTCCACTATAACCAATTCAGACCCTCTCCCCAGAGCTCTGTTTTCAGAATATGCTAAACCATGTTACTTATGATAATAGCTCACATGCTGCCCCACCACTGCCACATTTTCAAGGGGCATCTTTACAAATAGGGAAATTTGTCTGAATTGGAATTGTCCTGCAGGAACTCCCTGGTGTCAGCTTCTTTGAAATAGTCAGTTGACTTCAGACTGATTCTTCACAGTAATTATGCATCTGGTTCTGGCCATAATTCTATAAAACCTTTTAGTTCTGTCTTCCTTTTGTATGGACTAAAAAAGTGAAAGATTCTTGAGATATCCAGCTTAAAACATGCTTTGACATTTGTTAAAAACTTTGTGCGAGTCATCCTAACCTTGTTCAAAAAGAGCATTCAGCCTACTAAATTATGGGATAAATTACATTAAGTTACATACTTGACTGGTCCATGGTGCAGACTTGCAAACTCAAGACAAGAATGTCTTAGCTCTTAATTTTTTTCCTCAGCTTGCAACATAAATTTTCTTCCATCACTCTTATGGCTACAAACAAACAAACTTAATATGAGAGAAGGAATAGATACTTCTTGCTCACCTCCTGGAAAAAGCATTCTTTTTATTCCTCTGTGGACCACCAGCTGTGGTTTTCTGTGCAAAAGATGAACATAGTGTGGTCTAAGATGTGTACAAAAGAGAGAAGTCCAACAGAACAAGGGTTTAGCAGGCTCGACAGTATTAGCAGGCTTCACAGCTGTGAATATCCTGAAATTCAAGTATCCTTCAAATTTCCCTCAGAAAATGAAACTCTGTCAATGACCTTTGCCAACCAATTTATAATCTCTGGGAATGCAACCCTGTGGGAGTTCCAGTTCCAGTCCCAGGAACCGAGAAACTGTTGGAAATTGCAGTGAAGCCAGGGACAGTCTTGCCATAGACATGGATGGGCTTCGTTCTAAACAAGGATGCTCAGTGTTACTTGTAGGTAAAGCCCTGTGGAAGGTGTACTCTTAAGTGTCTCTTTATACACACAAGACTATTTGGAGAAACTGCTGTAAACTTCCCCAGCTCTGATCCCTTCTGAAGCAGAAGTGTGCAAAACTCCGCTTCCGGTGGGAGAGTATGAGATCCTTTCATCTGTAGCCAGCTCTGGGTTGTATGGAGGTAATGCCCTCCAAATATTGCTATCTCAGTGTTCTGCTATCCCTGACCTAAGGTAAGGATGAAGTATTAAACTCAAAGGCCTACTTAAAAGATGCTCTGAGCAGGTGTAGTTAGAAATGAAGTGTTATCCTGGAGGGTTTTTAGAACACACTGTGCTGCGGCAGGCATTGCTTCTTTCCTGCTGCTTAAGCACTGCCTTGAGATTGAATGTTTTGTTTTCAGCTGCTGGAATTACATTTCATGCAGAAGAATAACTCTAAACTAAGTACTACACAATAGTGTTTAAACACTGCTTTTCAAAGTTAAACTGTCAAGTAGGTTCATCTAGTAGAGGGAGTTAGTTTTAAGCTTGCTGGAGCTATGTTCCAAAATAGACAAAAACTGGTGTCTACACAGATGTGCCAGGTGGATATTCAATTAAATATCATACAGAATAATTGGAAAATGCAGGTGCAGAACATTTCTTAAGCCATCAAAACTTTGACAAGTGCCTAAAATACCTTCCATAGACAGTCCACTATGCTGTTTTTAATAGCTGTTGGCTAGGTTCTTCCTTGTCTTAGAAGAAATGCTTCTGTGAGTGAGCTTTCCATTAGTTAAGGTTAGCAGCAGTTAGTCCTCAGGTTATCTCTGCATGTTATCTGGATTATCGGGAGACTGTGTTCATGAAGCACCCAGGTGCTTATCCAAATAGCTGTGTTCCAAACTTCGCTTATCCCAACATCTTCCAAACAGTTCATGTGTGCAAAACTTGAACTGAAAATCTCACAATTACAGGCTTTCATGGAAGATTTTGTATTTCCTGCTTCCAGCCTGAGTGGATGAACTGCAGGAACAGCTGCCTTCACAGTAATTGGGCAATTGCATTTCTAATTCCAAGTGGGACTGAGAGAATAAAGGGGTGATAGAGACTGGCCTTCTGTGAAATGCCAGAAAAAACAATTTGATCCAGCTTGGGGTTTATATGCAGGTTTGTCTCATTAAAAGAAGCGGAGGGAGGAAAAGAATTCTGTGCACCCTGGTTGCAGATTATTTTAGTGATACAGATTATGTTCAGGCACACTAACAGTGAGAAACAGATAACCACGTGTGAGAGGTTCTGAACTTTATAGGTGCTGCACAGCCATTGTACATGCTTCTTTCTGGAAGCACTAGTGACCATACATTTCATGTTCTTGTTTGGGAACTAAAGGTAACTGAATAAATTAGTACTGGCTAAGTAGCTCAGGGCCTTTCTTGAACTCAGTTCTGTGTGTGTAAACGTCTGTGTGTTGCTTTCCACGACCACTGGAAAAGAGACTGAGAAGAATTCACTGCACAGGTGAGAACTACCACCCTAAAAGGGCAGAGGAGCAAGGCTTCTGGGTGAGACACTGTCAGCATACACTTCCAAGCAAGGCCTGTTGGAACATCCTGCTTACAGTCAGCAAACTGAGAGCTCTCAGGAAAGCAAAGCAGCAAGGAATAGAGGGTACTTAGAGGAGACAAGCAATGGGTAGGAGTTGGAGGGAGACATGGGAATTTCTTTAGTGCTGTTTGGTCCACCAACATGTCTCAAGTTTAATCCCAAGTTCCCTCCTTGTCAGTCACAAATAAGGCAACAATCATTGCTGCATATAAGTGCTGGCACAGCTTTTTGCCCATCTTCTTTCTGTCAAGTTGTCTTGCCCTCTCATTGGAAACCATAATTGCAGATGTGGATAAGCACATGGTGACACAGATGAAATTGGCTTGGTGCAGTCATGCATTGACTCTCAAAGACTTCGTTTTAAGGAGCATGTCGTGAGTTATGGTTTATCAGTTTTTCTAGCTTCATGCATCTCAGCCAAAGGGATGAAAATATCAAGGAGAGCAGCTCAAGTTATGGCAGCATGGGGGCTCATGCTAAAGGCATGCTGCAGGCAAGAGCATACAGAAGCTGTTACAGGACTGCAGTAGTTCAGCTTAATGAGTAATCAGAAGGTTTCAATATGATCTCTTCTGTTTCTTCCTGAGTACTAGTTAACTTACCCATTGTAAAAGTGAAAGGGATAGTAGGACTTTTGGGGTGGATAACATACTGCATGCAAGGTGAAGTGCAGCAAATAATAAGTAGCATTAAGACAGAAGTGTGCCTGAAGACCCTCTTTTGCCTGGGGAGAAAATAAGAGTCAGAAGTATGGGATTTTCCTGTCAGAAGGCTTACCTGTTAGAAATGTATGATCCTTGACAAAATTTCACAGATGATCAGTAGAACCTGAATGTTCAGATCTTCACTAATAACTAGGTCTGAAGTTCTGCTTCAAGATAGAAGCCTGACTTTAGGTGTCTAGGAAGCTGCCTGACTTGTGTCAAATAAATGCTTTAGCTACCTACACAATACTGTTCTGGTTTTCTGAGTTATAAGATGTGATCTGTAAAATGTGATCATCTACTGAAAGCACATAGCTGTTTAATAATAATTACATTAAAGAGATGGAATTCAGAATAAAGTTATAACCCCTAACCAAGGAGACTCAGCAAGTCGATTTAATTTCCCGGTGGAATAGCAATAGAATAGATCTTCCCTTCCCCCATTGCCAGCCGTGCACATCATTAAGTACCTACTAAGTAGCTGGAAAAACAGACTAAAAGTTAAACTAACTTTGCTAATACTGAGCTGGAATTCTCATAATGAAAATGCAAGGTACCTTATTTCAATGTTGGCCCCCTGACAAAATCTGTACCACAAGCCTCACAAGACTGTCACTAATCTTTTTGT
Source organism: Erpornis zantholeuca (assembly GCA_013400515.1). Taxonomy (NCBI): domain Eukaryota; kingdom Metazoa; phylum Chordata; class Aves; order Passeriformes; family Timaliidae; genus Erpornis; species Erpornis zantholeuca. The sequence continues at coordinate 33,292 of VZTN01023145.1, forward strand.
AGGTGCCCCGTAGCCAAAAATGTGCTGATGTCTGGCTTTGCACAGACTTGAGACCTGGGAGATTATATGTTTTGAAAAGGATCAAATGACTAGAAGGGGAAAGCACTCTATACTTAGCTGTCTTGTCATACAGACAGAAAAACATTTTGCATGTGACCTTGTTAACAGCATGAGTTAAGAGCAGCACTATGAATTACAGGCAGAACTACTGAAGTTTAGATCATCATTGAGAATATGTGTTTTCCTGGTCGTCTGCTTAATTTTTTTCTCCTGTTCTCCTATTTAGACTTCAATTTTCATGCTGACTCTAGATCACATGGAGAGATGAGGGTGAGAAAAATCACCGGGCCAGTTCTCGTCCATTTTAGAAAAGCAGAGCAACAGTTCAGTACAGGATTTCTTTTTCACCATCACTGTCAAGTCTGTGATTTCTCTTTATAGTCATTTTTTCCTCCCTTCATACTGCAAAGTCTGTCCTCATATACTCCTCAGCTGCCATGCCTTTGAGCATCTTTCCAAATTATTATGACCAGACGAACTACCTCACTGCAAATTAATTCTCTTCTGTTGCAATGCGCATCTCTGTCTTCAACTTAACTGGTTCCCACACCTGCAGTCTTAATTGCCTCTTCTCTATTTTAGATAGTCTTTGAAATCTTGCCCTTCTGTCACCTCCACCTCTGTGCACAGTACATTTTCACTGATATTTCTTTCAACAGAAAACTGCCATCCCCTGTCCTTTGCACTCCCTCTTCCTGCTTGTTACAGGCAGAGTTTTATTTACTGCTCCTTTCCTCTACCAAAGGATAGCACATTGTAGGTAAGACTGTGTCTTGGAATCTGCAGGCATTTGATGTCTCCTACAAATACAACTTTCAATGTCACTGTATGAATGATTTGTGAAATGTCTCATAAATATCTGTTCCCTGCCTCAGGCCTTTAGAACTCCTGGTTTTACCGATAACACCCCACACCTGATTTTAATTAGGATAGAGGAAGCTACTGGGATGACTGTCATGGTGCAAAGGCAGGCATGCTACTAACCAGCAACTGTTTATGTCTCAGCCAGAGGTGTATATTCAATGCCTCGCAGGAGCTTCTCTTTCACGTTTGTCCAGGAGAGAGTAGATACCGAAACTTAATTTTGTATGAAAACCTCATTGTGTACTGGGTCATGAGCACTGCAATCACCAAAACCCTATGGCTTGTAGGAGTCAGCAGCTTTCCCAAGTGAGCTGGTAAGGTGCTGCTGGTAGAAACTTGTTTGGCTTTAATACCATTGCTCAAAAGTTCTGCTCCTGTTCCCAAACCCATCTTTTTATCAAGAGAAGAGCCTCAGCCTCTTCTGAGTGAACACAAGTAGGGCATGCAGCAGCAAAACTTTGTATCTTTCCCAAACTTCTCTTAGAGTTAATAGTCTGATAAAGTAACACAGAACCATCAAGCCACACACAAAGGCAGAAGTGGAAGAAGCAGAGATTAAATAAAATAAAGCAGCATGATAGTAAAAAAGAAAAGCATGTGAAAACATGAATGCCAGACAGATGGCTTGGGTAGGGAGCACAACTAATCTGTGGGATATCAGAACAGTTGGATGACTGTTTTAAAATCTCTTTAAAGAGGGAAATCAGTAATCGAACCAGATTGGACAAGGATAGAGCAAAAATAAGCTGCATGGAAATGAGGAAAGAACAACTTCTTAGACGTCCCTTATGTAGTGCTACATTGCATTACAAGTCATAGAATGGTTTGGGTTGGAAGGGACTTCAGAGATCATGTAGTTCCAACCACCCACCATGGGCAGGGACACCTTCCCCTAGACCGGGTTTCTCAAAGCCCTGTCCAGTCTGGCTTTGATCACTTCCAGGAATGGGGCATCTGCAGCTTCTCTGAGCAACATGTTCCAATGCCTCACCACCCTCATAGTTAAGAATTTCTTTCTTTAATCTAAACCTGCCCTCTTTCAGCTTGAAACCATTTCCCCTTGTTCTGTCACTGCATGCCCTTGTAAAAAATCCCTCTCCATGTCTCCTGTAGGCCTCCTTTATGTACTGGAAGGTGCTGTAAAGTCTCCTGGAGCCTCTCAGTTTCCAGCCCCAACTCTTTCAGACTGCCTTCATAGGAGAGGTGCTCCAGCCCTCTGAGCATCTGTGTCCTTCCTCTGGACTTGCTTCAACAGATCCATGTCCTTCTTATGTTGGGGGCCCCAGAGCTGGACACAGCACTTCAGATGAGGTCGTATGAGAGCAGACTAAGGTGGCAGAAACACCCCCCTCGACCTGCTGGCCACACTGCGTGGATGCAGCCCAGAATATGGTTGACCACCCGGGCGATGAGCTTACGCAGCCCATTCAGTCAAGTATCTCAGCTACCAACACTTCCAAGTCCTTCTCACAAGGGTTGCACTCAATCCATTCTCTGCTCAGCCTGGACTTGTGCTTGGGATTGCCCCTATCCAGGTGCAGGACTTTGTCCTTGGTCTTGCTGAACTTTTTGGTTTGCATAGGCCCGCTTCTCAGGCCTGTTAAGGTCCCTCTGGATGGCATCCCTTCCTTCCAGCATACAGAACACACCACAGAACTTGGTGTTGTTGGCAGGCTTGCTGAGGGTGCACTCAGTCCCACTGTCCCTGTTGCTTACCAAGGTGTGGAAGTGTGCTGGTTGCTATGCCAGCCCCTGAGGAATGCCACCTGTCACTCGGACATGGAGCCATTTCCTGCAGCTCTTGAGTGTGACCATCCTGCCAGTTCTTTATCTACTGTGTAGTCCATCTGTCAAATCCATGTCTCTCCAGTTTAGAGACAGAGGTATTGTGTGTGACAGTGTCAACTGCTTTGCACAAGCCCATGTAGATGATGTCAGTAGCTCTTCCCTTATCCACCAACACATTAATTCCATTGTAGAAGGCTACCAATTTGTGAGGCATGATTTGTCCTTACTGAAGCCGTATTTGCTGTCACCAATCACCTCCTTATTTTCCATGTGAGCATTTGGTGTAGTTTCCAGGAGGATCTGCTCCATGATCTTGCTGGTCACAGAGGTGAGACCAACCATCTTGTTCCCGAGGTCTTCCTTAGATCCCTTTTTAAAAATGGGGATTACGCTTCCCCTTTTCCAGTTGGTGGGAACTTTACTGAAATGCCACAACTACTCAAATACGATGGAGAGTGGCTTAGTGACTTCATCTGCCAGTTCCCAGAAAATCACATTAGCCCATGAGTGCTGTATAAATCAAAAACTTCTTTGAAAGTAAGGGTGTATATCACCTCCACCTCAGGCTGTCATTCTTGAGGATGAAATAAGAAAATATTTTCTTTAAGGCTTGATACCAGTGCTAGTGGAAGGTGGACTGTGAACAGGAGACACCAATTCACAAAAGAGGTGGCATTCAGTTCCCTTAGGGGACAGGAGTACTCACCATTTGAAGGGGAGGGGAAGATGGAACAATTAAAACTGTTTTCTCTGTTACTTCTCTCCCCTTGTTATCGAGTGTGAAATCTGCAAACAGATGTTACAATGGAACTAGGGAAAATCTGGGCAAATATTTAATTTTTGTCTCTGTTTACAAGATGTTTCTACAAATAAAGAAACATGAGGGAAATAATGACAAAAACCCCAAAACCAAAAGGAGCTGCCTGCCAGCTCCCACTAACTCGAGTAGTGTATCTTCCTGCTTTCTTTGAATGGAAAGCCACACCTGAATGCTTGACCGGCTGAGAGAGGCAGCAAGTCAAGCTGGTGGAGCCACGGATTTTCCTAAATCACCAGTGACAGGCTCTGAAAGTGCAACCTGCAAACTGCTACCAGAGGAGACTGCTTTCAAAGAGCTGTCTCCACGGCTTGAAAAGGAGAGGTGGGAGGAGGATGGGTGACCACTGTGTTGGGTTTTCTGTATGAGTGTTACAAGATGTAGGGTGGAGGAAGGAACTGACTTTCTTCTATTTCCTTTTTAGCTAGTGAAGGCATGAACTAATTTACAGGAAAGCTGCTAGGCTTTTTTTTTTAGTGGGGGGGAGGTGTGGAGAACAAAGACTGTGTGTGTAACTTAATGCTTTCTGGGGGAAGTCAGCTAGCGTTTAGAGCTCTTTGATTCCATGGTGCAACAGATCAGAAAAGAGCTTGGAGTGTCAGCCGTCAAAATACACATAGAAACCACTTTAGGGAAATATGAATTATGCATGAGGCACTCAGAAGCTGCTCAGGGCTGTGTTGACATGTCACAGGTGATCTGTACATCGGATCGGTGGTGGTCTGGTGGTGCCTTCTTGCTGTGTGGCATCTAGTGGTTGTGTTTCCTGGGCTGCAGGGGAATGTGGAGATTGGGAGCAGAGCTGCACCTCTGGCTCAGGCAGCTCAGCACATTGAGAGCCTGGTTATACAGACCCACAAGTGGGGAATCCAAAGGAACTGATCTTCTTTTCTATGCAGATGCAGCGTTCTTTGCACAGCAGAGTTAAGCAACTTCAGGCAGGAGAAGTTTTAAGCTGCTGTGGCACCTTTCCAGGAGCTAATAAGAGCTTGAAATAGGGCCCAAGCCCTAAATGGACTTTATTTAGGCTCAGAGTGGCAGTTTTTCTTACTGCTGTAATTCAGCAGGAAAAAGCATAGAAATTTGTCTTTGAGTTTCTAGCTCTGAAACTGCATGGAGTTAGAGAGCTTTCATCTTAGCTGACAGGTAAGATTAGGGCCAAACCCTTCTCCTTCTGGATCTGGTTTGCCATCGATGCTGTCCCCCTGCAGAGAGACTGTTACGCCTGCTAGTGAGGTGAAAACAGTTTGTATCATACAGTTCACCTTTAAAACCAGCCTGCAGCATGTGGGTACAGATGGATGATAACTTTGGAAACCACCCACAGGTTCATTAGTCAGGTTATTTAACCTATGTAATGGATCTTGCATTGAGGGAGGCTAGAGGTGTTTGCACGCTCCACTAACATAACAGAGCTAGAGGAGTGATACCTTCAGCAGCAGGGCAGTTGCTTTAATAAACTAATGCACAGTGTGAGTACCATCACTTAGCCTGCCTTATTCTTGAAGAATAAGTCCTCTGGAAGACTTCATGTTGTTGAAAGCAATGGCCTGTTGGCAAGACCAGCTACCAAAATGGCAGTTCAAACAGAACAGCCCCATATTTCGTGATTGACTCAGCCCTTCCCATTTTCCCAGACTGAACCAGAAGGGAAAGTTTTTGGCTCTCTGACCCCATTTTGTCAGCTTGCGGCACAGTAAAGCCAAGGTTGTAAGAATCACTCAGCTGAAGCTCCAGTCCTTTCTCTGAAACTTCTGATTACTGATTTATGGCTTTCATGTTTTTAAATAGGTATTTTCCTTTTGTGGAATTTAAAACAAGGAAGAGTAAAATGGCAGTTGGTCAGTGAAGCTGACTTCTCAGGAAAACTAAAACAAAAATCTGTTTTGATGTGCAATTGAATTACTTAAATGGTACTCAGCCCCTGAGGTTCATAAATATGTCTAACTCAACCACTGAATATTTATTTACACATTGTATAGACAGGTGATCTGTAATGTATGATGTTTCTAGATAGGCACATTATTTTATGCCTTCAGGAAAAAACTTATCACAGTTTAAGATACTTGTCTTCTTTGTGTTTATCCTGATGATAATTACAATCTTTCAAGAGTAACTTTAATAAAGCCTTGCCCCTTCTGTCCCTTTGTCCAGTAAGGCCCACTCTGCCCCACTTCGTGCTAGCAAAGAATGAGAGAGAGGAGCTGAGCCTGCCAGGGCCTCTTGGAGTTTCATGAGGAGTCGAGGCATGATTAGAAACTGGAAAAAGGAGACCAAGAACTTTTATGTGTCAGTGAGAAAGGATGAGAGTTTTAGAAACAGTTTGTGTAGAATGTGAGCCAAAAGGAAAGAAAGGAAAAAAGGTTTAAACTTCTCAAGATCTTGCTTCTGGTCCTAGGCATGATAGAAATAAAGAACTAATTGAGCAATAAAACATGCTTATTGGAGTTGGCTAGGATAGGATCGCTTGTAAAAGATTGCTAACAATAGGATGAGGGTTTTTTCCTCTGCAGGGAAGAGAAATTAAGGGGTATAAAATACATGGCATAATATAGTCATGAGCATTTCAAATACACATATGTATGTCCTTACCTTCCTTCTGACTTTGCCATTCATAAAATCTTTCCACAGTTCTGGTGAGGAAGGGAGGAATAAAACCTCAGCCGTGTGAATGAGCAGCAACTTCACTGTCACTTGTCTATGTCAGTGCTGCTTTAGGTGTTTTAAATGTGTGGAGTCCTGTTTCCAAAGTGCAGGTAAGCTGTGTCAGACAGCACATTCTGCTCAGTGGGAGTCCTGGTGTAGCCCTGGAGGGCTCCCAGAATAAACAGTGTTCCCCACTCTTTACTGTTCTTACTATTGTAAAACCCAGTCCTAAAGGTTACCCTGGCGGGCAGCCTAAATACCTGTGTCCTATTCTGCTGGGCAGTGTAGGTGAAAAAAACCCCACAGTTACGACAGATCTAAATAAATGTAATCAATGGATGTCTTTGGAACTGCTCTCACGTGATGACTACAATTTGTAAGACTAACCACTTTGCTCAGAAGTGAGTAGTTGTAGAACTGGATTTTAAGGGAAGACTGAAGGAAACCAGTTTGCTCAGGTGCCAGAAATATCCTGCTCTGTTCCTGTAAGAGAACATATAAGCAACAACAACTAATAAAGAAAAAAGTTTTATTAACTGTTGGAAGAACTATTTCTATTAGCATTTCCCAGTAAAATTGAGGAGACTTAATTCCCAAACTTTCTTTCAAAAAAGGCATTTTTTCAGGCTGTTGGAGGTTGGCCACTAAATGTGTCTGTAACACATTAGGCACTGTTTCTCAAAACACCTTGTGGACTGCTAATTGGGGTTTGCATAATACCGCAGAATTGCAGACATTCCTTTGAAATAAGTAGGAATGAAAACTGCTTTTCTGGGGTAAAAGAAAAAGGAATTTTTTTTATTTTTAACAAAAAGGCTTAACAAAAATCCTTTGTTGGAATATGTTGTTATTATTATTGTTTGCCTTTTTTTTTTTTTTTCCCTGAAGAGATTCATTTGAGAAAAAGTTTCTGAACAGTTTTGAATTACACAAGTTCAAGGAGGGCCTTGTACATACAGTACTACTGTTCAAGCCAAGAGGTAAACAATTATGAAATGCCTTTGAAATGCAAGGCTGGTAAGGCTTTTCAAGGTTATGTATTTTGTCATTGAACACAACAGTAAGTTGTTAGGAGTAGGAGTGAGTGATACTTATGCACAGATGTGCAAATGAAAATATTATAAAATTTAATAGCTCAGGGTACAAATTCTTAGTTGTAATGCTGTTGTTCTAAATCTGATTTATCCTATCGGAACCAGTCAGGATCAAAAAGGAAAAAAAATAGCATTAGAGAAATACATTTGCTTGGTCAAAATTCAGAGTTATTCTGCACTTTGGCTGATAAGTACATGTGCATTTCAGGCCCATCCATCCTTCAGATCTGGAGCTGTCCTGGGTTTGGGTCTGAAGATGGTTTTAGAGTAGAACAGGATTGAACCAGGGCTGGCACTGAAAATTTTTTAGGCTGCATTCTGTTTTTCTCTAAATGTTGGATCACTCTGAGCTACAAATCCTTTTCATGGCTTTGAATGTTTAGAATATCAGTCCAAGCAAGCTGATTTTGTTCTGTAAGTGTCCAAAAATTGATTGTGACTGGACATAGGTAGCGATTCTTTATGAGGGAAAAGCTGGGAAAAGTCAGTTTCAGAACATTGTGGAAGTATGACTGGGTACATGAGAGAGACAATCCTATGCAATTAACTCTTATTTCTGCCTGAAATTCTCAAAGGGTAGGTATAATATCTCATCGTGCTCTGCATGACATACCCAGCATGAAAGCATGAGCATTCTATTTCCAGATCTGTTTCACCTCACTGTATGATTCTGTGTTTAAGGAAATAACAGCAAAACGGAAGCTTTTAGGCAAGCAGATGGATGTTGATAGAGTTGGAAACTTACACCGTATTTATCAACAAGAACAGTCTCCTATGGTCAGAATCTGAGTACAACAAATAATAGAGTAGTTTGGAGAACAGAGAGATGTTGGAAAAAGGAGAATTTTTTTGTTTCAAGTGCCGGGTTTGACGATGTGTTTGTTTGTATCTAATAAATACCTAATGCTTGGATCTAAGACCTGGTTTTTCAGTCTTGTATTAAGAAGGTTTTAAATGAAGAGAGCACATCCTTCACTTAAATCAATTACACAAAAAAGGAAAGAAAAACACCTTTTGTTATATTTGAAGCACAGGAGGAGGCAGCAAGGGCAGATTAGCAGGGCTTTGTGCAGCAGTGCCTGTGTATGAAATAAACAACTTTTGACAAGAAGATTACAAAATCTGGAATCATGAAGAGAGAAAAGCTGTTGCTAAATGGTAAGCATGTATTTGCTTTATTTACCCACTGTTTTCCTTCTGCTTTAGCAGAGGTATCTTCCAGGCTCTTGAAAATTTTAATCATCCTTGAGCTGTCAAAAACTTAGTCGCCTGTGCAGTAAAGACACGTTTGCACAACTTACTGAGTTGGAGGACCTCCCTGCCCTCCCATGGGCTGTACTGTGCTGCAAATGCTGAGGCACAGAGTTCATGAAGAAATTGTGGCAAATTGCAGAAAGACAGGGTGTCGGGTGCTGTACATTTTGAACTTTATACATCTGTCTTGAAAAGAGAGGCAGATGAACAAAGGAAATGCAGGAGGCCAGAGGTGGAAAATCATCCTGATGAGAGAAAAGAATTCCTTCTTTTAATGAGAGGCTTTGTCACTGAGCGATGAACATCAGAAAATAATGATGAGTAGTGACAGGTATCTACTAAGAGTAGAATTCACTTTAAATTGATAACAAGAGCAGTAAGAGTGAAAAAACACCCCTCTCAAGAAGAGCACAGCATGCACCCATCTCTTTTTGCAGCAGAAATGAGAATATCATCATCCTCTCCACAGTTACAGAGTTCTTGTAAGTGTAAAATGAGAATCAGAGAAAATAGTCACATAACGACTCAATATTCCCTTCCTTAACAGTTATTTTCTCTCATCCTGATACAGTGTTTTAAATAAAAAAATGAGTAATAAAAATGCTCATGAGTTAAGGTACTTTGATTCATTCACTTACTAGTCCCATAGAAACTTATCTATTCAGAATAACAAATAGCAGAGATGTTAGTGATTGTAATTAATTGGAGATAACATGTCATTATGTCAGCACTTTCCAAAAGCTGACATTCCTGCCACAAAGTTTCAGAAAAATTTTAAAAAGTTAGCAACTGTTTGCTGTCATAAAGAGTGCCTTTGCAAAATTTGTATTGAAATGCAGCTTCCTGCTGTAGGCACGCCCGTGGTTCAAATATATTCTGTTTCTTATTTTAGAATCACTTCTTAGAAATTGCAGAGGGGTACCCCAAAACCTAGATGAACCACACACCGAGAACAGCATTGTCTGAGACCATGAAAAATGTTCTCTTTGCTTTTTGGTGTTTCTAGCATTTTAATTGTTCCCCTACAGTTTCAGGGTTGTGCCATACTAGTTGAAACGTTACACAAAAGCCTGCAAAGAAGTCTTATCTCAATATTTTTTTGAGGACAGACATGAAGACTGAATCATACAAGGCCTGTCTACGTGGTCCTTGACTGGATTTGTAAGAAAATAAGTGTTCTGCCATAGCAGTACCCCTTACCTATGTGTCCTAGTCAAAGCCATGGATGTTGGGTGCTGGTAGAAAAACGTCTTAAAGTAATGTATCCTGACCTGAAGATGGTAGGTTTGTTAAAGTTCAAAGTCCATCAAAGTTCTTTACCCAAAATCTCATGGAAACGGAACAAAAATACTGTGAGATGGATTATTTCCTTAGTGTTTCCGATCTAGCCAGAATGTAATGTAACTTTCTTTGGGACTTTTTGCTAAGACTGAAAATGTTACTTTTCCATTAGCCTTAAAGACAAACAGTTACAGCAAAACTCTACCTCCAGCAATGAAAACTTTTCATTTTAGTACTGATTTCATTAAAGAAGCAGAGCTTCATGTATATATGAAAATGCACTGAACATCAGCTAGGCAGCCATAGCATTCATTCCTCAGCTGAGGAAACTGTCATATTGACTCAAACTGCACATACTGACTCAAACTGCTCACACACACACACACACATTTCAAATATTATTTTTTTACTGCTTTAGTGAAAATCCTCATTTTCTTTTGTTGCATATAACTGCTTTGCAGGTGCAGTGAAGTAGAAGCATTAGATAACTTCACAAGAGTGGTGGGTGTTACATTTACATTGTGGGACTGAATTTGGAAGGGAGCCTTTAAATCAGTATTCATTAGTTTCAGATAGCAAAGATTATGCAGATTTAGGCAAGCTGACAAAGGATGTTTCCACGTCTTTCAGTGGGTATGTACATCTCACGTAGTGCTGCTCAAGAATGTATAAGATGGTAGTTAATGAACTGTGGTAAGCTAGAAGTAAATATTCAGATATGGGCACCACGGCGTGCCGCTCAATGAATTTGACCACAATTATTATATAATTATTGTGGTAATGAGTGGTTTCTGAGTTTTGACTTCACAAAGCATAGTTATGTACTGTTCGTAATTTCTTGCTAAGAGTTTAGTTTAATTAGTTGAACTTAAACATAGCTTGCTATGAAAAGCAAATGTTTTAGTATATTATTGTCTTCCTGATTTAAGACTGGGAAAGTATGAATTTGCAATGAGAAAACAGAGAAAGCTATAGTGTTCTTGAGTAATATCCACAAAACAGGTTTCTGCTGAAAACCTATCCAGATGGGATTTTTGCCCTTGGTACTGTTGAATTAATAGCCTTTAAATCCAATTAGTTTTGTGTCAGATAACAGTTGAAAATATTTTGTTGTATCCACTCCCAAAAAAAAAAAAAAAAGAAGAAGGTGATTCAAATGTAATTTTACATGTTATTCTCATTTAACATAGTTATCTCCTTCTTATTCAGCTTGTCCTAAAATTGTAGTCCTTCTAGAGAATTTTGTTCTTGGTCACTAGGGGTCAGTGATTCAGCTCCAAGTTAAGATGCTTCAAGGTATTCAAGTTTGGTATGTAAGTTCATGCTGTAGCCAGCGTAAATTGAGTCAAGGGAATACTTCTCTAGGCTCCACTGACAGGACTTTGACTGGAGTGAGAGCTGAGACATGCAGCTCACATGCAAATGCTTACATTTAAGTATTAGATATAGGGAATTTTCTCTCAGCCTTAGGTTCTGCTAGACTCTGGTGAGGTTAGTTTGTGATGGCCTGATCTAGATCCAGCTCAATGTTTCTCAATGGACAAGGCAAAAATTGGCCACTGCAAGAACAAAGGAATACACATTCTGTCCTTACCCTTGATTGCAGCAGACCTCAGTATTTTGGTGCCGCTAAAAGAAATTGAGGACAAGGAAGACCAAGAAAGACTGGTAGGACTTGCCAGGCCATGCAAGAGGGGTGGAAGCTGTGGGAGAAGCAGATGGGCATGTGAAGGCTGGGAGAGCTCAGAAGGGTCTAGAGGCTGTCAGTGGGAGTTCTGTTCCCCAGGTTGACCTCCCCAGATATATTATTGTAAGGCTGGGATGGGTCCATGGGGGCCCTCACCTTGTTAACAGTACGAGAGAAACCCATATCTTAGCTTTCAAGGCCACTCCCTTCCTCAAGCTGCCTTTATTTCTTATGTTCCCCAAATGAGAGAGCCAGGAGCGCCCTTGTAGTATGGCCCAGACTTTAAATGCATGGCAGGCCTGGCTGTGCTGCCAGCATCCAGCAGCTCTGACAGCATAAACAAACCAAGGAGAGGGCAGGCAAATACAGCTCCTGATGCTTGACCCAATCCTTTCCCATTGTGGTCCCAGGGAGAGGGAACAGTTCTTCCTTCATCCTTTTTACACCTGAGTCCCAGAGGAAAAGTTGATACAGCAGGACCCAATGCTGAGACCCAACACAATACACAGCTGCCTGGCCCCACTTTTGCCCAACACCTTACAAAGTTGGGCTTTTTAAAAATACTTTGCCCAAAAAAATTTTTAGTAAAGCTCAAGGGATCTGAAGGTTTGCTGTTTAGCAAATGATATGATGGTGAAAATAAGAATAGGAAAAAGTGAAAGAAAGAACAAAACTCACTTGAGTTATGTCTGTATGCCATTTATGTCTCATGAAATAGTTGTTAGCAGTTGAAACATGATTTTGATATCTCTCCTAATACTTAGTATGCGTAACTGTTGGCCACGATCTTGGACTGCTTCCTGATTCTGGATAAATGGTATTCTCCTTCCACATGCTAAAGCATTAAGGAAACATCTCTACCATGTTGGAGGCTTATAGTTTTTGTATTTTGTGGGTTGGGGGAGGTGATTGGTTTTTTCAATCAATAATGCATTACATCTTAAAAAAGACTTCTGCTTTTCTCTTGGTCTCCCTCCTCAGTATAGAATAATACTGCAGTGTTTTCCACACTTGGGTTGTTAGGGACAAACAGTGTTTGTAGTCTGGAGCTTCCAAGAACTGCTTCTTTAATTTTAATTGAAAAATTACTACTTGACAGATAAATATTTTTTCAGAGTGGGATATGCTACTCTTGATAGGTTGTTATGGACAGCATGGAGCTGTTAGGAGTGAATTGCTCTGTTCAGTCACAGCGTGGTCATTTGTGGCTGTAGTTGTTCCTGTTTAGCTCTCTCTGAGTTGTTCTGTCCTGATGTGTGGGGGTTCCTCAGGAATAACAGAGCATCATATGCTGGGACAGCAGAGCCCTCTATTAATCACCCTGAGAAGTTCACCCAGTAGCATAAATGGTAATGGTTGTTTTATGATGTGAAGACTTAGCTACAGAGAAGCGAACACAAACCAACTTATTCTTAATTAACTTTTTAAAGGAAAGCAGATTTTCTCTATAGTGATAATCAATGGGACTTGTGTTTGGAAAAAAGATGGATTATTCAAAATGAAATCAAATCTTCCCAGGGCAGATTTCCAATGGATTTTACTCCTTTTTAAGTTTATGCTTTCCTAAGTAGTTCCCAAATAATTTTTAGTAGGTGTAAATAAAGAGCCACTCATGGAAAAAAAAAAATCAACCAAGGTTTAAATTACTGTTAGGAACAATTTTAAAGGCAGCGGTCAAATTGTGTCAGCCAATACATTCTTCTTACCTTTTATTTTCCATGTCTAAATGGCATTATGAAACACTGTCACTTGTATTTCTTTCTGAATCTTAGCCTTCCTGGTTGGAGGTCAGTTACTACAGAGTGACTTTGACTACATTTGTCAGATGTGGAAGTGCAGGTCATAGCTTGGGTCTGTAGGTTTGAGAAGACACTCTTAACAAGTCTGTTGTCAACACCACCATGAGGAACTGCATGAGTCACGCCCACGGAGAAGCTGTACTTGTAGTCTGTGTTCCTGTACCCACCAAGTTCAGGTCTACAACAGCTCCCTGGATGAGAGGATGCTTATGCTGCATCTCTTTTGGGTCCAGTGTCTCACAGTATACAGCCAGGACGTTTCAGCTCTGTGCTGCTCTGCCAGCTTGCCATGCCATGCACCAGTGTGCCACGCTCCTCCATCCAGCACACGACTGGTGTGGCAGGCAGACTCATTTCCAACATCTGCTTCTCCTCCAAGCTTACAGCTGGAAATTGGAGGCACCTCCAGGCCTCTACTCTTTCTGGAAGTTTTCAGGCCTGCAGGATCTAAACTCAGTTCTGGCATGTAATCCTAAGAAATGGCTTTTATGAAAATTAACTTTGGATTTCTTAGCAAGCTCTGAAGCTGTATGAATTGAAAACATCACGTTACCAAGTTTCCAAGTGGAGTGACAGATAGTGCCACCCTGTCCTATGCCACTGTCAGATCAGAAAATTGAATTCTTCACTCCTCACGATTTTCCTTTGGGTGCAAAAAGAAATACAAAGTCTTCATAGGTAGAAATGAATAATGTCAATTTTGTAATGACAAGATATTTCAAAATCACTGTCTCATGTCCTTTAGAATTTGTTTTTTCTTTAGCAGTCTTTTCTGTTAGAACATGTTTACAGTAGGTACTCTTTTCAACTAAAATTTATAAAAGGATTCAAAGAAAGAAAATGGGAAAATTACCTTGATATTCCGTGACAGCTGTAATATCATGTAAATCATTGCTAATAGAGACCAATTATGGAGGCTCAGAGTTGACTGTAATAGATTTTTTTCACAAAGGAGGAAGAATGTTGGACCTACTGCAGAGCTGTGAAGAAGTAATTACATATCATCTTTCGTACCTAACAAATGAGATATTTTTAAAGATGTCACACTAGCCATCACACGCTCAAGAACATCATGTTCTAGACAGTAGGGTGTTTTGTTTGCAGTTACATCTTTTAGAGCAGCCATCTGTACTGCAGCATCTGTGCAGCATATGCCTGCTATATATTTTGGGTGTGCCTGTGCGTTACCATTTCATTTTGTGCAGTTGTTTGGTAACCTATCGAGTGCACTGCAGCCTTGTGGCATCCATGCTCTATATGCTGACTGCTATCTTGCCTCAACCAATGTCCAAGTTCTTTTTCAAAGTGACTTCTTTCCTACTTATCACTGAGACCTCCTCAGGGCTAATACATCCCATATAGGAAAGACAGGCTTTTTTTATAGTGGTATTTATACTGATGTCCGAGAAGGTTTAATGAAATCTAGTAATTTGAAGTTCAAAAGTCTTGTAAGAGAGAATTATTTATAGGTTGTGAAGATGGAATAGATTCTATATGATTGCTCCCTTACTTCAAGGACATAATGCTGTTTGCTCCTGGCTTTTCTGTTAATTTTCATCTGATTTTTCAGTTCTCTGTATCAGCATTCCCCTTAGTTATGAGTAGGTTTTAGTTAATGACTCTTGTCTCCTGCCCCTGCCTTACAGCTGGTTAAACATCACTGTAGGGCAGTGTGCATTGACCTGATAGATGGAAGGATTCAGTTGCACTTACAACTCCATTCACCTTTTATTGGGTCCAAGTGGAAAAATGAAGTGGCACTAGGACATGGCCTGTTTGTGAACTGGAGCTCAGACTCAGGAGCTGCCTCTCCATTAGACTGCCTTAGGAGAATCCCAAAAGCCAGGTCCACCTCTCCACCTTAATCTGTATGTTGTTGTGATGTTTTGTATCACAGAAACTTAGAGCTATGTTGTAGGATCATTTAATGATCCGAGTATAAGTACAGGAACCTTTTCAATTTCAACATTAATTTAGTTTAAAACAAGTCACGTTTGGGGATCATGACTCTTTTCATTTGTTTGTTGCAATTGCCTGGACACAGCATTTACCTGCTTGTTGCAGAGATTTAGGTTCTGAAAACCCAAGGTGCCATCCTGTTCTCCACCTTTGTTCTGAAGTGCAGAAGTCTCTTGGAGATCAGAATACATTAGTGTAAACTTAATGTTCTAATTAATAGTAGGGTGAAGGATGAGCAGTGTTTGATGTGAAGGACTTAATGGATTTTCAGAAGTCAGTTTCAGTTTCCAGCATTGGTTTCCCATGTATGAAATTGACTTTGTATTTACACCTATGTAAGAATGAACTGAGCCTACTTTACCTTTATACCTTGCTTGCATTAACTGGAGAAGTCTGGTGTTCTGCCTATATTTTGGACCAATCAGGTTCTGTCTGACCACTTGTAGAAGGCTTTGCAAGGGAAAGCAACCCCAAACAATACTAGTTAAAAAACCCTGCATATTTTGTGACCTTTAGCACTAGTCACATAAAAAGTCTTTGGTGTTTCTTGTAGACATAACAGGGGCAGGGCATATGTTTTCTTTCAGTTAATCCCTGAACCTTTGTTTTCTCAGCCAGAATAAAAGTGTAAACAGGAGATGGAAAGGACAGTTTATTTTCCCAAATTGAATCTTTTTGTCAAACTCTTTCATCTTAGGATCTTACTAGTAAATAAAGTTTTAGAAAAGAGTCATGTTCCCTAAATACTCGCAGTGTTTAAACCTTTGTTTCCCTTGATAAAATAATTTACACAGAAACCATTTTGACTACCTTACCAATTCACTGCTGTGGGAGACATCACATATTAAAAATCTTTGAAATTTGTTTAAATATACATTTTATATACATAAACATGTATTTTACATGTGTATAAATACATATTTCTATTTCCCCTTTCTTTGTGCTTTGCTTTTTTTCCCACTGGAGGATTGTTCAGGCACGTGGCTACTCAAATCCTATACCAGTCTGATTTAATTCATGGCCAACTTTGCCACTTGTTGCTTTGTCAGTATAACCTTCAGAGAAATCATGGATCACTGCCATGTATTATTAGGCTACTTCAGTGAAATCAGTCTCTGGCAATTATGCAGTTATGCTGGTCTCTCAGAGTAGTTGCTCAAAGCCATCTGAAAAGGATTGCTTGGGTGAGGAGAGGTTAAACATACCTGTCACCAAGCGAGGCTGAATTTCCTCTGAGCATCTAGCAGGAAATACAGAGAAAATTACATTTAGGAAAAAAAAAAAGGAGGTAAGGTGAGACCTTGTATTTCTACTGTGTTTCTAGGTTTTTCAGTCCATAAAAGGAATGTCTTTAAGCTGGTTAATTGACATGGCAGGAGCCTCTACAGTGTCTACAGCCACAGCAGGACAACATCTGTCTGCAGTAATTAGGCAGGAACTTCCAAACTGAAGGGCTGCTCACAGATGGAGCCGATAGCTTGCCAGGCAGATGATGTAGGGTTGTTTATACAAACCCACTTTTAAAAACAATAGCAAACACATATCGTTGGCAGTCTTTGGGTATAAAATTAATTATGATGAATCTGAAATGTTAAGTGCCTGGTGTTTTGAAAAAAAAAAATTGTATTGGGAAGGGAAACCACCCTCAAATTCATTCATACTGATGTGTCAGAAAAAGACGACATCTTACTGAAAGTTTATTTTACTGTGTAAAATAATAAAAGCCTTTGAAGAATGGATAGAGATGAAGCTTTCTTAGATATGCAGAATAGCTTTCAATAAAATATATATATTTCACACCTGTCCTATTTATTACTATTGATAAGATTAGAGAATTAAGGTTGTTGAAGAATTTCTTCTCAGAATCTATCAAACATGTAAGACTGTTTTGTTCAAGGAATATGTTGTCCTTCAAGAACTAGAATGTGAAATCATCTGAAGATATTTGAAGATGCCCTGTGGTGTAGGAGGGTTTTTCCAGTATGTTTATTTTTGCTGTATGTAATGTTAATATTTATAGAAAAATTCTCATAGCACTGTCTGCTCCAGTGCTGATTAGATGACACAGGACTTCATGTGAGCTAAAATTTACTTGATTTCAACTGAAAATATGGTGAGACTTAGCACATAAAATCTCAGAGAAAATACGCCAAGGAAAGACACTTGAACAAAACACTGAGGAAAGATGTAGAATAGTTGGCTTTGATCTCCCCTGGCTGTCTCCACCCTCTCATAAATGTAGTGAAAACATTTGTACTCTGTGACCACTGTTTTTTAATGATTATGCACATTTTCTGAGGGTTGTAAGTAGTGCTACAAAGGGTATTGGCAAAGGTGCTTCTTTTTCCAGTACCTTGTAGTTGTGAAAGAAACTTGAATGACAGCCTCTGTACTACTCTGGTTTAGCTACGTATGCTCTTCTCTGAGAAGCTCATTTTATAGAGAAAGAAAATCTGATATCCTACCTTTTGTATCTGCTAGACAAGTATTGCTGAAAGCAATTTAGTGATTTGCTAAAACCCAGTTCAATGTCTCCATTCTTCACTAATATCTCTGGATATTAGTGTATAATGTAGTATTTTTTCCTTTGTATGTGTTAGCCTGTTGAGGGTGGATACAGGGCTTACTTCTTACTAACAGTAACACATATTTCATTTTAGAAAGCGTGTTTTAATTTCAATTTCTTGCAATTTCTGTCTGTTCCACTTCAGGTATTTACCTGACTAGGGTAAAAAAAAATTGTAAGTTAATTTTTGGGTGTAGTTTTTGAAAAGTGTGTTGGCCGCAGCTGAATTTCCTCACAGCCTGACATGAGTGTCCCTAGGAGTGCTGGGTGTCTCTGCTTGTTTTTAGGAAATGGAATTCTGAGGCTGTTGGATCAAGGTCTTGAACACATGTGATTTTTACAAGTTGTAATTTCCAACTCAGTCTCTGATCTGAAATTTCAAGACTCGTCAGTAATGTGCAAACAGAATAGCATATCTTTTTAGTAATGGTAGGATTCTGTTTGCCTGAGTTTGATTCACCCTTCGCCAGCACCAACAATTTGGATTTTTCACTGACCACAGTGGTTCCTGCAGTATGTGCAGACTTTGCAGTATCTGAATGCAGATGCAGTCATTCAGTTTCTGAAAATGAGAGATTTGGGAACAGTGACTGCTGCCTCTGCCCCAGGGGCCTGGGGGAGCACTGCATCAGCTGCTCCTTCTGTGGAAGGCTCAGGACAACCTGTTCCTTTCTTCTTGTTACTCCCAACACCTCCTGAGGCCAACACGTTTACTTTTCTGGGATCCCCAGTGATGATGGCAGTTACTGAGATTGGAAAATGAGGTCACAGAGATGATCAAGGAGTGGGAAAGCAACTAGGTCACCCCCAGAACCTCATTCCCATTTCCACAGAGTTGAAATTATTTTCCTTTTTTATTATACAAATGGAAAGTCAGTTTAGAAAAATCAGATTTGTCTTTTCAGGCAAAAAAGCAGGGCAGGCTATTAATCTCCTTTGTGGGGAGCAACCACGTGTAACCACCACCTCCACTGGCCTTTGTGCACAAACCTCTCAATGCCCAGGGCTGGTGGGACACCTGGAGAGGGGCCAGCAGATCTCAGAGCAACTGCAGGAGCCAACACAGGGACTGAAGGCACCAGTACTTGATATCTGAGATCTAGGAAAAACTGATCTTCCTATATCTAGGGAGAAAAAACTCAAGAAACATTTGCTGAGCTGTATCTCAGAAAGAGTGAGAGAATAGGAACATCTCATACTGAAACAACTGATCTGAAGTATGAGCTCACAGCTGCAGTGTACTAAACAAATAGGATGGTGCTGGCAGAATTGATTTATTTTTCTCTGTAACAATCCCTTCCTGCTGCAATGGATTGTGTTGCATTCTGGAGAGAGAATTACTCAGCCCTTTGGTATTGGGGAGGAATAACACAGGAGGCTTACTTTAAGGTGAACTGGAATATATGTCCTTTGTTAAGATATTAGGCACACTTCTGTCAGCTGGTAGAATTTTAATCAATGTTTTTCACCATATAGTTGACACAGGATCTGTGTTTAAATAGCTGTGAATACAGTGTATATTACCTTGCTACACTTGTGTGGGAACAAATGGAATACAGTCTTTTTCCCAGTAATACTCATCTGGTATTACAGCCTGGTCCAAAACATTAGTCAGTTTTACAACTACAGACAGAATTTTATCTTCAGTAATGTGATAATGATGAGCTGATTCTTACAAATCTTCACAGATTTTTTCATCATTGTAGAACCAAATTAAAATTTAACTTTTTCAAAATTTCCAAGTGTTTAGGTAAGTGTTTCACTGGTTCAGTCAGTCAGTAAAATACTTGAGAAAAGAAGGTTCTTGTAAGTTTTCTAGCAGAGTTTCCAAACTGCTTTTCTGTAGTAATTTAAAACCTAATTTGCAGAACCTTTATATTAGCTATAATTTGGAAGTAGAGTCTTAACTAGTTAAGATTATTTTCATACAGGTCTTTATTTTTCTTTGCTAACCCTTAGCTTCTGAATATACTGTTAAGGTAGATTCTAGGAAAAACAAAACTTTTTTCTGAGTGTTGCTTTAAGTTATACTCAATGTTTATTCAAGCTGATCTGTTTTGAAGAAAGACATTAACCTTACTGTTTTTTTCTGTTATGTCTTTCAATTCTCAACACAACAACAAAAAAACCCCACCTAATGCAAAACAAAAACAACAAAAAAAGAACTTCGTATGAATTGCACAAGAGTATGAGTCGAGAAATACTTTTTATGTGTCTTCACATGCACATGCAGAAAGGTCTCTGCCAGAGCTATTCTCTATTGGAATTTACAGGAGTTTGTGAAGAGCAAGTACTGAAGCGCTGTCTTGCTCTTTCTCCTTTAAAGTACTATTTGAGGAGGAGCCTGAGGAGCTCAGAAAAGGATCTGTTCAATATCTAAGACAAAACTCTTGGGTTGCTAAGCTGTATTGGAAAGGTAAATTTTGAGACAAAACAAAATTAATTATTAAAATTAATTATTGTTTGCTTAGTTTATTTTTCCTTTGGGATTTATAAAAACATCTCCAATATTCTTTGTCTCCACCCAAAAAACTATCTTTGTTTGTTGAATTACAAGTTTTAGATTGCAGTTCTCTCTTCTTTCTGAAAGCCTTGAAAAAACTATTTGAGTACCCTAAGAGTATGTTAAAACACAGGAGATGAAAGCCTCAGCTTCTGTTTTCAGTCCTGGTTGTGGAGAAAGGCAGTATCACAGTGTATGCTGTCCATCAGAGCACCAGGCATTTCTTGTGTAAAAATGTCTGAAATATTGTTAATATTTTTGATGCTATTTTGTTTTTTGTTGTTTCTCTGTATTAACTAAAAACAGGGATAAAATGCATGGGGCTTTTAGTGGAAACTTAAATATAAAGTTAACCTTAAAGTTAAAATATTAAATATATTTACTAATGATGCTTCTTAAAGGATGAAGTAATTGGAAGACCGTAAACAGGAAGATGGTACTGTGTGTCTTGGCTTCCAGAAAGGGTGTGATGCCCATATGCTCGGGACTGCCAGCATCCCCAGAAAGCTTCCTCACTGGCTCCCTTCACAGTGGGTTGCCTGTATATGCAAGGTTTAAAACCACAATGGGCCACCTTGGCAAGGTTTATACCACAATGGGCCTGAATTGCAGATAGTCTCTAGCTGTAGTTGTTCATAAACGGAGACTGCTGGGCTGGGCCGATTAGCAGATGAATCATTCGTACCATTTTCAGAATGTTCATTCATGAGTTTGTCCATTCATGGTGGTTTTGGAAGATTATTAATCAAATATGCATTGATGCAAATGTTGAGCAGCGAGTAGTTCACTGTCTGAAAACCAGGTTTTTTCCTGACTTCTTGTGGAAGGTACAGGGTAGGAGGAAGGAGAAAAATAGTTTGTCTCCGCTGCTCTGTCTGTCCTCCTCAGCAAGGGCCCCAGCACAATCTGTTTGTTTCCAGGGCAGGACAGGATTTCCCTCTCCTCAGGTGTGCTTGGCCTTTCTTCACAAAGGGCAGTGTTCAGTGCAGGTGCCTTATGGGACACTGTTGTTTGTCAAAGGGAAATCAACACTCAGTGTGCATAATTATGGGATGAGGGAAGAAGGCGGTGATGTAAAAGGTCCTTGAGAGGGAGTCTGGTTTTGGTAAGCCGTGCTTAACCCTCTCTGTGTATCTTGCTAGTTGCTCTTCCTTTCAGGTGATAAAGTTTTGCAGTTTCTGGAATAAAGAGCTAGAGTGGAAGCTCATATTTGCCATAAGAAGTTGGGTAGAGGCTACCTGGCAGTAGCTTGCACATTTGCTGGGCTCAGTGAAGCTCTGGTTGCCAGCACATCAGCTGGGGAAGAGGCCCAAATGCCACTTGCTCCTGCCACTGCTTTGTGTCATGGTCAGGGTTCAGCCATCCCAGGAAACACAAAACCAGGTTTTGGGGAAATAAGCCGCCTTTGCCATGGGAAGCACCTAATTAGATGCACTTATCAGGTGTTTTGTAATTACAGAAATATGTAGATAATTATTTTCCTTTGAGGCAGCTTGTGCTTACTTCTCTTAAGAATGTGCCATGAAGGAAAAAAAAAAGGTAAACTGCTATTTAATTATACTTTAGAGTATAGATATTTGAGCAAACTGAACCATAAGAGTGAATGGGGCACAGAGACTGTGCTAATGTTTGAGTAAAGTGAGAGCTTTCTCTTGTGCCAGCCTTTTCTGAAGTTTTACATTTTAAATCTATTGCACAAAGCAAGAGTGATCCAGATCAGTGATCTGTTTCAGTGTAAGAGGTAGCATATTTTCTAAGTTATAGCCAGATTAGAGTTCTGAATTTGATGATTTAGATGTGGTGTTTTTGGTGGGGTTTTTTGTTTCAGGTTTGGTGGGTTTTTTTGCAGTCCAGTGAATTATTTGAAAAATACAGTGTAAAAAACAGGAAGAGAAAAGTATTTTCCAAACAGTAGAACAGTTAAGCTCAGCTTCCACTTGATGCAGCTTTGTTCTTGAGTCTAGCATCAAAATGGAACAGGCTCCATGCTGAATAGTTATGTTACCTACGTATGCCATCTTTTTATTTAAGAAATACTTTATGATTAAGGAGTATTGCTTGATAAGGTGTGGACTAGCCTAGGATTAGCTCAGGAAATACTCCTCCTGAATAAGCAAGTAATGCTAGGATTACCTTATTGCTAAAAACCAGTGCTTATTTTGGACAAAGTTCCCATGCCTTATTAATCAATAATGGAGGTATTTGTACGTTCCATAGAGATACTAGACCAAGATCCCCCAGATACTAGGGATTTACACACATACACACACACACATATATATATATGTACATATATATGTGTATGTATGTGTGTATAGTGCAGAGCAAAGTCAGAAAAGAGGAGATGAAGGCCATGCAGAGACTGTGACAAGGAAGGATCGTCCTGTGGTTAATGCACAAGATTGAGGCAGATTTAGTTTGCTGTGTCTCACTCATGTCCACCACTGGCGTTGGTGCTGATGCACCCTAAGGGGTTGTGCAAGCACCGTGTGTTAGATACAGTGAGGCAGACTGAATCAGCACAGACTCAGTCTCTGTGTGTGAGGCAAATGGCAGCTCTGCAATTGCAGCACAAAATCACAGGGCAGCACGTTCAGAGGGTCTTAGGCTTTTCCTATTTGGCTCCACAGGCTGACTGCCATTCTGTAAAAATTACTGATAGGCTTGAGGTTTTGGCTAATGTTAGGCTTTTCAAAAGTAGTCAATGACAATTGCTGTATTACTACTTACGGTTTTAAACATGTGTCTTTTGTAGTTTAATGGGAAAGAGAGGGTGGTGAAATCTTGTGGGCAAAGCTGTGGAAATAAAAGGAAATTTTCTTAAGTGTCACGTTAAAGAGTTGAAAGCAAATTTTGATTTAATGGCACGAGTAAACCCCTCTGCATTCATTTTCTTCTGTGTTGTCTAACTTAACTGTTGGTTGTAAAAAAAAAAGCAGAGATAATTAGTGTTTGAATTGTGGTAATGTAAAAACCAGGACCAGAACTGCAGGTAGAAAACGCTGCTGAACTACTGGGGCCCTGCATTAGAGAACTCACTTTCTACTCAGAACAAACAAAACACAGAAGTGGAAAACTGAGGCATGGAAAGAAAACAGTTTGTTCCATAAGAAACCAGGAAATGAGCTCAGGGCATATGATTATCATCCTACATGTTATTTCCAAGCATGCCCTCTCTTTCTCAGAAACAAAAAATGTTAATACCAAATTACTGAACATTAAAAAAAAAAAAAGAAGAAAAAAGATAAAAAAAGAAGTTCCATTTGTTGTGTTCCACTTTGGAATCAGCAGGATTTTTTTGTTAATATTTATGTCATTATATCAATTGTTATTTTACATAAATTAAGTATATATAATATATCAAATTTTAAGGAGTGACTATGCTAGATTTACATGGATTGTAGTATCAACTGTTTTCTGCTTGCCAACATGATAGTGCCTTAGCAGAAAACGAGAATGATACCTTGTGGCTCAGTCAGTGCAACCAATTAAATGTGTCTGCTTACAAACAGTTGTTCCTGAGGAGATTGTAGAACAAAAAAAAGTTAACTTAAGAGGTCACTTAACAAATACTATTGGTGGGTGAGAAATGAGAATGCAGAAAATAAGGAAGACTTGGTTTAATAAATGCTCGACAATTAGCTCAACTTTTTGCAGTAAAAGAGTCTGTTCTTCAACTGCAAAACCCTCACTAGTGGATTCAAGGAGTCCAGTTGTGTTCTCCCAGTAGAAGAATTTTAAAGCATTGACAATCTTCAAATCAGAAATCCATATAACAAAATAAGATATAGGTGTTTGAGAGAATTGAGTTTTCAGTTACAATACATTGGCAAATACAAAAGGGTCTCTGAAAGACTCTCTATATCTAGAATGTTATTACAGGTAAGAAAATGTAATTTATATTTGGGATAACTTAGAGTTTTGGTGTATCTATAAGTGAAGAAAATCCTTATCTTTGGGGAATGACAACAGAAGTAGCTTCACATAATGCACTGGGTATAGAGATTTGAATGCTATTCCTCTTTTTGGCATTGATCTTAGATAAAACACAGATCCTTTGTGCTTTTTGTTTTATACAAAATGAAAGCCTAATGAATTGGAATTGAGAGTGTAAATGTCTTAGAAGTTTTAATAATTTAGAAGTTATTAAATACATGTTTATTTCAGTAGTTGAGAGTCTAGCTGAAGACTAGAATCAAAACTTTTCAAATTGAATAACTAATAATGTTATTTTATTTATGCTGTAATTTATTTGGTAGAGGGATGGGAGTAGAACGACAGTAAGATACTGTGTTCAAAGTTGCCATGGTAATGCAGCCTACTACCTGTTGCTAAGACTATGCTCTAGTTTATTACAGCTCTTAACATTGCAGAATGTATCCTTTGGTTTTTAAGGTATTACGATTCAGTTTCATTTGTAGGAAAACCAGTAAGTTTTGCTGCTTGCCAGCAGAGCTCTAGAGTAACAGCAATGATGGCAATGCAAGAACCTGGTTCTGCTGGCATGGCTCCTATCCTCTAATGCAGAGCAATTTACAAGCTGTCAAACCATATAGGAAGATGAGAATACCAAGACAGCTCAGTGCCCTATCTAGGTTAATATCCACTTTTCCTGTAAAGTCAGTGATCAACATTTGGAGACAGAAATGCCCCACCAATAATGCTGTACAAAACTTCAAGATACAAACAGGTGGTTCCTAGCATTAGAACTCGGAACGGTTGTATCCACTTTACTAAGAGGGTCCTGTCGGCTGCAGAGTGCCCCAGGAGTTCTCTTCCTGCCCCAGCCCTGCTGAGCAGCAGCAGTATGGTAAGCCTGAAGTCAGCCAGAGTGCTTCCATTTGGGATCACAGCAGAGAGACTCTCAAGATGCCATCAGTTGTATGCTACTGTTCTCCCAGGCTTTCCTTTTCCTCTCTTACTAGTGACTTTAGCCCCTCTCAAGGTAGTAGATGCCTCACTCTTTACAAACAGTGCAAGGAAAATATTTACTGAAGTCAAGATGGTTGTCTAAACCATGCCTTTCCAGTATGGAGGTGGTGATAGATGACTTCTGTCTTCTGCACTCAAAATGCAGTATTTTTACAGGTCTCCATTCTTTCTTGCTGTATTATTTTTTTCAAGATCTGTCTTCTGGTTTTAGTTGAATAACTCCCTATTCTTTCCTGCTAGGTAACAACGCTTGTCTGCATGTGAGAGCCATTGCCTGGATTTTGCAAAATTTCTACTGGCAAGCCCCTTCCTATATCTGAATTTGTCAGGTCTTCGAAAGGAAAAGTTCCTGATTAAGCAGGCTGTGCAAACTACCCGTTCTTACGCTCCCTCCCTGTCTTTGTGTCCTGTGGTTTAGCACTTTATGTAAACTTCTATATAAACTTTTGTATTTTTATCTAGAAAATACTGGAAGTTACATAGATACCATACAGTAGAAACAAAGAGATAAGTTACTGAGTTTTGTCCAGACCAGTACTCCGATGGCTGTTGCATAACAAGTGCTGGTTTTTGTTCAACTGAGCTGTGGGATAATACTACACTGTAGGAGTGTACACAGTACATACATGTTTTAAGGGTGTGCCTACATTGGTGAACTAAAGGTATATGCATCTATTATATTTATTACCAAATAGTCACAGGGCTAATCACAGTGAAAGGCATACTCACAGGCATACTCACAGGTAAGAGGATCTGGTGTGGTCTCAGCTGTCTGAATACAATCCTCATGGGTGAGGTCTTGGATTCTTCCCCCCTTATGCTCTGCTTATAATCATGGCACTTAATTTAGGAAAAGAAGGCTCTTAGACCCCATCTGCATCAAAGTCATAAACATGGGTCTTTGAAAGGTAATTCACTCTCTTGAAGCATTAGTCACTGGGTGGAGACACCTACTTCTCTCCACTCATTTAGACCTAGAAGTGTGTGAACTACGTTTGACCTTAAGGCAATAATTCGTAGTCCATTATCAAACTCAAAAACAAGTGAAAGAATTTCCAGTGCAATATAACACATTGACAGTTTAACAAAGGAAGTCTACCTTTGTTAGCTCATGCACTGAAAAGTCAATGTCTATCCAGTCAACTCTAGCCATTTTTTCAGTCAGATGTTCGTGTTGCAGGCTCTACATTTGCTCATGCAAGAACAAACAGGTCTGGGAAGAGGGAAATGTGGGTACTCTTCAGTATCTGAGTTTCTGATGACTGCTCTTATCTGGTTCTCTATGGCAGTTTTCTCATCCTCTTGGTTTTCACTTATCTGCAAGAACTTCCAAAGTCTGCATGTTGTAAGAGCTTTGCCTCACAATATGCCAGTTCAGTCTTTTCACCAGTCACTGATGCCATATGATATGGTTTAAGAGAGGATTTCAAGACTGTCTGTAAAATATTCATTTAACTTGTTCATTTGTCAGAATGGACAGCTGTTAAATGTGTGCCTGTGGATCCTAAGGTCTTCCTCTATGTCCACATACCAAGAGAATTCCAGCATCGAGAAGGGTTTTATGAGCACACTGTCAGCTTCTCTTCCTTGCAGTTTACTGATCGGCACCAGCAGTGGTGATAGTACTGTTTGAGAAGTTAGGATATAACAGTGGTAGGGATTTTGGTCAGTAAAGGAGGGCAGAAGATTGAGCTGGCAGGTAGAGTAAAACAGTACCAGTCGTTCTTGTTGAACATAAGAACCATCATTCACTTCAAAATACTAAGAAAACAGAGGATGTGTGAAATGTCTCATCTGCAGCTGGAAAAAGAATTTTTAATAGCTGAACTTCAAGTAATTGACTGGTAAAAAATAAAAATAATTAATTCATAGAGTAGGACCACTACAAGGGAAACAAAGTGATTTTTTATGTGAAAAAAATCTACAAAACTGAATTAGAGTTTCTACATCATCATTTTATCCCCTTTTTGTAAAAAGGGAGTACCAGCAGTTCCTTTCCTTTGCAAAGCATTTTGAAACAAAACTGCAGAATACATTGGCTGAAATCAATACTCATGAGCTCAGTACTTATGAAATCAATACTTAGGAGGTTGAGAAATAGAACAACCATGCAGCTTATGGCATGGAAAACCTTACATTTTGGAATGCTTACATGCTTAAAAATTCAGTGCTTACAAATTAATGAAGTTGAGGTGGCTGCTACACTTTCTCCTGCTGCAAAGGGAAGTCGTCCTGAGTCTGTAACCCTTAAATCAGTCTCTCTGTGTCTGTTCAGAGGAAATGGTTTTGTTCAGAAGATCTGATGTACATGAGAAATCTTTATGCTTTCTACAAACAAGAATTTACAGTAACATTTATAGCACCTATACAATAGAATAAAAATAATCCAAACCAGCATGAATCACCATGAAGAAGCATTAGAACTCTTCAAAGAGAAATATAATTCCAGTTATTCTTGTACTCATTTTTAAGGTAACTTTTCATCTGAGTTTGCTACTTTCACAGAGCAGCACTTCTCTCTTCTAGAAAGCCTTCCACTAAAACCAGTTTGATGCTTAAGACATCATCAAGTCCTCTTTTCTTCAGGTCAAAAATACCAAGCCTTTTCATAACTGAAATAGTGGAGGAGCCATGGGCTCCAGGAGTCCATAAGAGGCCTTACTGCTGCTGCTTGGTTTTCCATGAAAAGTGGACAGCCTTTGCAGTATGTGCCATGAACAATCAATTTAAGAAATAGTGGAACAAAGATTGTAAGAAAGTTTGACTGGATTAAATACTTGTAAGCTCTTGTGAATTTGCTGTGGTATTCCTGACTTATCACATGGAGCTGTGTGCTAAATAGAATCAAAAATTTGGTGGTTCATCCTAACTTCTCCTGGATGAAGCTACTCTGTTGTTTTGTCACAGCTATGGCCCTGTTTTGTCTCCTAATTTGTTGTGCTTGCTCAGTGAAATTGAATCTCATGCCGTTCCAGGCAAGTCTTGGAGAAGTTGTTTTCCTCGGTGCAGATGGCTCTTTCCTCCAGATGTGAAAGGCAGTTAAGAGCTGCCTCATTTTTTTCTTAACCCTTCTGAACCCTCTTGAAGTGCCCTTGGTGCTATGGCTGCAGTAGTGGCATGGTTCTTGCCTCATAGCTGATTTTCTTATACCTATACAGTGTCATGCATGTCAGTCACAGCACTGGCTCCTTATGTAGGTTGCTTTGGTTTATTTGGTTTGCTTTCTTGTCTGTGTTAATGAGGACAAAGTAAAATTCAGGAGCACAGCAGCCCCTGGGAGATGTCCCTGCTGGAAGCTCTTCTGGCAGCTTGGTGCCAGTGAGGGTGCAACCCCTGGTGTTGGCAGCTGCAGATGTTCCAGCCTTGCATCTTCAGCCCAAAACAGTCAAGGAGAACCTAGCCTGACCATTTCCCTTCACCCTGGTTGTTTCATTTGGGAACACAATGAGCTGTCAAAATTTCCTGCCTTGTTACCACAGAATCCTTCCTTTCCCTCTAAAAAGGATTATTTATCTAAAACTGCTAATTGCATAAATTGTCAGAACAACTGTTCAGCTTGATTTTTAAGGTGGAGACAAAGAGATGGAAAGGTCTGCTAGGCTGATGAAAGTCAGCCTCAAAGTAATCTGTCAAAGCAAAAAAATAGCATGGAGCGTGTTGCCATGACCAGCCCTTTCCTCTTGGAAATTAAAACCCATGTGGTAAATTGTATATCTGGTGCAATCCCTATTCCTAGTCTCTCTGTTGAGTGTACTTAGATGTAATTAAAAGTAATAGGGAAGTATATAAATATTTTCCAAATACATACGCCAAGAAAAAATGGAGGAAGGGAGGTGTGGTTGTTTTAGCCCACCACCACTTCCTAACTAATCTTTCTGTAATGATGTAGAGAGAGACTAGGTGGCACCTGGTGAAGTATTTTGAAATAACAGATTCATGAGGTAGAGCTACTTGATAACATCTTTGACTCATCAGAAACTTGCCTTCCCTCAGGATAAAGTTAATAATCATATAAGAATATACAGATTTTAGTGGCTTTTCCTAAGTCAGCAGAGATGCAGATTTATTCTGCATATAGGTTCTCGTAGTGCTAGAGACAACCCAAAATTATATTGTCTGTACAAAATGTAAAATTACACAAATAGCTGATTGGAATCATCACCAATTTGCCATGATTTCAGTTCCTGGGCTTTGCTAGTTAGCAAAACTGTCACGTTTCTTCCTAATGGCATCAATAGTTCCATTGCTTCCCCCCTCTTTGCTGGAATTGCTCTGAATAGTGTACACAAACATCTAATTTGGCTCGTGTGTGGTTCTATAGGAGACAGCAGCACCATGGGAGGAAGCTGGGCTGCCAGGAATAGCCAGGTAGCTGGGCCACATGGCAGTTGGGACAGAAAAGGTGACAGCAGCAGTGAACCTAATTAAAGTAGCTGTAGCTGTTAATACCTGGTGTCTCCCAGCATCCATGTGTCTCTCCACATCACTAGTGTCAAGATCATCAGTAAAAATTCCTTAGGACGATTCCCGGTATGAATTTTCTAAAGATGCTGGAGATCATGGAGTAATTGTTCCCAAGCAAAAGTCTCCTTTCAGTGTACCCTGTTACCTCCTTATTTTTAGTCTTCAGTTTTTGTACTCATCTCTTGCCTGTTAGTTAACAAAGTCCATATGGTTGGATCACACTACAGTATTGCTTTCTTTTCCTTCTAACAGCTATTTTACTCAAGGTAATTATGTATCTTGTATGGTTTACTTTTGGTAAGCCCATGTTGTGTTTTCTTTGGTTTTACAGATGTCTACCTGCCTTGAGCGTTCTTGTCCTCAAAATTTGAGGTCATACTGTTGAGATCAGAGTTAAGCAATCTTTTTGATACGTGACTGTATATGATTTTCTTTCTCTCTAGAAGTATGGTACCTCGTTTGATTTGATAGATATATTATTTATCAAATATATATATATAAATCATATATTATAGATATGATTTTCTAGAAAGAAAATCAGTCTTGATGGTTTTATAGTACTAAATGCTTTGGGTGTTTTTTCAGATTTTTGGAGTCTAAATTTCTCTTTTTTTTTTTAATGTCTCTGCTGATACAGTCACAAGTGACATGTTTATCAGCGTGTAATGCAGGGTATTACTTGCAGTTTCCTGCTAATTCATTGGTGCCTACAGAAAAACAAAAGCCTCGGTCAAGGCATGCTCTGAATTCACACCCGTTCTTAATTTGCTGATGCCTGTATTAGCAACAGGCTCAAGCCTGCCTGATTTTTTTGAGTTTATATAATGTGTACCATATGCTTGCCATTCTTGCTCTTTCTGCACACATGAGCCAATCTGATGGGGGCTACCTGTGGCTGAGAGCAATGCTTTTAAGTCTGGGTGCTGCTTCATGGGCTCTGGCTTGTGGGTGCCGATGGATCTTGCGTTGGTGTTTTACAAATTCTACAGCTATTTGCTCCACCCTGGGCTCTTTAGCACAAGGATCGCAGGGGGATGGGTTCATATACCTTCACTGCCACAAGTTGTGTGTAATATTAAACTGCTGATGAAGGTAGACCCACGTCATTACCATACCTTTGAAGTGGAACAGCTGAAGAGCAGGTAGAGGTTTGCACCTCCTGCCCCTGCTGTCGGGAGGGGTAAGTGGGGTCAACAACAGCTTGAGTTGTTTTGGACTGGCTCCTTAGCGTGGTTGGCAAGCAGGAGCCGAGAACAGGGAACACGTGTTCTGTCTCTGGAAACAAAAAAGCAAAGTGAAAGTAAGGGTGAGAGAACCTAGATTTATAGTTACAATCAAAAGTGAGTGTTTGAAATATTCATAATTTGCATGCACGCTCTTCTGTCTTTCGTATCTCTAAGGACCCCTAGAGGGCACGGAAGTTTTTCTCCACCTCAAATATTTAACTTAATAATTCTGCTTGGCTTTCTTCCCTTAAACATAATTGTAAGCACATATTAAATGAACATTAGATAGAAAAAAATAACTAGGAGCAGCATTTAACTAGGTCTTCTTTTATACTACAAGATGTTCTCTTGTTCTTAAACACAAGCAGTAGAAGCTAGCACTAGCAGCCAAATTCTTAAATTATTGTTGTTTAGATTAGTCAAATGCTATATTTGTATCCCAAAGGATATGCAATTAAAACTAACTAATAATTCATAATTTATTGCAAACTTTGAGGGGATTACAGTGTGAGCTGTGTAAGGATGTGCACTGGGTACGCTTTCATTACTGCTGTCTCTGTTTCTGTACAAAAGGAATTAGTATGGTGAAGAACTAGAGTACTCTAACTAGAACCTCAGAGTCTCCAAACTCTAACTAGAACCTCCAAAGTCTCTAAACTTCATCTTATTTAAGAATTTTAAGTATTTTGGTCATGTTAATTGCCTGTAAAGAAACAATTACGTTGCACTACAAGATACTTAAAGTTATGGGAATATAAAAAAGACATCTGCTTGTCACTACTTCCTGTCTACTTGGAGAGAGGTTTTGTAACTCTTACTCATCCTGAGGAGCATTTTTCTCCTTAAATTGGTTTTGCCTACTTCATCAGTATTACATAGTAAGTCGGGAACTAGTCAGTGTGAATTGCACAGCAATGCTAGTTCTTTGTATTTTGCTGGCACTTTATCATCTTTAAAAATACATACTAATGCTCCAGAGTAATGCTTATCTGAGAACATCAGGTTTTCACTTACATGAAACAGCTGCAGTGTTTGAGGAGAAGGCTTGCATTTTCCAGACTGCTCAAAGAGCAGAAAGTTAAACAAAAACAAACAAACAAATAAACCACCCACTTAACTTCAAATAAAATCTTCATACTTTTTGGGGGGGATTTTTTCATCAACTAATGGTTTTGAGACCAGTCCCACAACTTTGGAGGTCAGTTGGATTGTGAGCCTAGTCCAGGCTAGGCTTCGTGTGTGAAGCCATGACAGTCCTACCTAGAGTCCTACCTGTTCTTGCCTGAGAAAAAAAACCAGATGTCTGAACTACTGAAGCAATGAGAGTCTGGTGGGCAAGAAGCTCTTTCAGTAGGATAATGTTGTGGTTTAATCCCAGCCAGCAATGAAGGGTTTTTTTGCTTTTGTTCTGATAGGAGGATCAGCTGTACTGCTTTACCCAATTACCCAGAGATGTCATGGGAGATGATTTTTTGGACCTTAGTTTTCCCACTGGAGGAGTGTAATGTCGTCACTTTGTATTAAAAAATAGATCTAGATCAAAACAGCAGAGAAAGGCAGCTGCCCCTTCTAATGTCTTTGGGGATTTTGTGTTTTGCAGGAGATGCACGGGTGAGAGGTCAGACAGGGGTTGTCTCCGAGCGCCGTGGCTCCTACCCATTTATAGACTTCCGTCTTCTTAACAGTAAGTGCAACCCTTCTTTCAGGCCTGTATTTAAATAAAAATAAATAAAAATCTCTATTGAAAACACGTGAACCAAAGAATCTCGTCTCATATGTATCTGTAGCTCAGCTGTCTTCAGTCAGCACTAATTCCATTACTTCCACTCAGTGTCTGGCTGTGGAATATTTTGATTGTATGAATAGTGTCCATAATGCTCAATCTGTCAAATGTAAATACAATAGGGCCATGGGGTGTGCTGGGGAAGGAGAGGGGGCAGTTCAGAATTAAAAAGATAAACCTCTGTGTCCTTTAGCCTCTTAGACAACAGTTGGAACAGATTTATGTGAGGCTGTTATCCGGTCATATAGAATTGGCACAGAAGGGGAGCATGTGACAGCACTGACCAGTGGTTTACAATAACATTAATTTTTCCAACAATTAGAACCCAATCCAAAGCCCCATGGAGTCTTCTCATTGACGTCAGTGGATTTTGGGTCAGGCCAGCAGTGAACATCTGTTAAAAATAATCTTAACCTCATTTTGATTGAAGTTGTTTTGCCACTGTTGTAAATAAAGGACAGCAAATCTAAAAAGAAAAAAAAATAAATCGAGACCCTGCTGGTTTTTTTTCACCTGATGGACTCTCTATACTGATGCCTTAGGTTTTAACTTTTATATTTTTCAAATCCTGTACTGCCAGTGTAACTGAAGTTTCCTGTAGCTTGTTAAGTGCTGTTCTCTCATGCTAAGACAGACATAACAAAACCTCTCCAGCTTGCTCTCCAAGGACACCCAGACTGTCCTAGGCCCAAGAGCTGTAAACCATCATCTTGGAGAGAGCGGGGCAAGCTTAAAGATATTCCATCCTTGCCTGGGTTCTGGTTGGTGAATTTATGCTGATATCAAAGTGTGAGACACTTGTGACCTGTTGTCCATTTTGGGATCCACTGAGGCAGGACCCTCTGGAGCCCAGAGTGTACCTCTGAAGGCCTTTCAGATAAATACCTCTTTTATTCCTTTATTCCTGTCTAGTCTCTGTTTCTAGGTAGCCATTTAAGCCATCATACTGATGCAAACCCATGTATAAAAAATAACATAAAAAAACGGTGACCATTTAGTCTTGGGCCCTGTAGCATTCAGCCTGGATGCTGTGTTAACTTCAGTTTTCAGACCCAAGCAGACCTCGATTTGTCCTTGAGTACTGCACAGACCCCTCCATGTAACCCTTTAAAAATACTGTTATTCTCTGCCTTCATCAAAACAGACTGAAACCCCAACAGTTTTAGTGCTGACGCTGTTACGCTTCTGGCAATTTCACTTTTCATCAAAGAGCAATTGTCAAACCAAAGTTTGAATTCTTCTTTTTGTACCTCCTTGTCTGGGTGCCTGGGGAGGGGGAAGGAAGGAGGAAGAAAAGCAGGGGGACTGGCTGGGAGTCAGGAGTAAAGAGGAGCTCCTGGGGAAGGGAGGACTTGGGCTGTGATGGACTGCATTCGGCCACACAGGCAGAGTTAGGGCCACCCAGCAATGTGCTGCTATCAGTCTTGATGATTTAAGGTATTCTCTGGGTTGTAAGTCCATTGGAGAGCTTGCTGTGGCTGATGTAGAAGACATAAGGGGCAAGATGGGTCCATCAGTTTTCCCAGGACAAAGGGAATAACTTACTAGTTGAACAGAGTTTTGAGGACAATTTACCTCTGTCTTGCCAATGAAAAACATGAAGAAAAATCAGGTGTAGGTTAGCTGGAAATAGTACTGGTCATGCATGCCCGTATAAAGACTGAGAGAAAATAAAGCAGGTTTCATTCATGAAGTAGAAGTGGAAATATATTCATATTCAAATGTGACTAAATCATTTCTTTCTTATTTTGAATACATATACTTTATATAAAATTCCATTCTTGTATTCTTTTTTCTTCATGGGTAAAGAAACTGAAAACTTTTCAGGTTTTTTTTTTCTGGCAATAGGGCTTTCACTTTTAACCCCTGTAGATGAATCGTGCCATCCTCCAAATCCTGCCAGCTTCTGGGAAATGCTGATGCTGTCCATGGGCTCTCTAGGGAAATGTCCAGGGCAAGGGATGTTCTGGTGGATACTCAGCCTTCAGTCATGCCAGGAGCAAGGCACTCCACATAACCTCTCTAACCATAACTGCTTAACCTAAAAAGTGGTGCCTCCTTGTGCGTGCACCTCTGGTCCAGGGGGGTGGGGCACCTGGGGTTTTATGTTCCCATGCTGTCACAGAGACCTCCAGCTTACTCTTTGTACTGCTTTTCGAGAATCTGAAGTAATCTCTGTAGGGGAAAGCAGTGATCCTGATTTTGGATTTCCCATGGTTTTCAGGTTTTTTTTATATATTTGCCATTTTCTGTCTAAGCAGTAGTGTTGGCTTAATTTTTCAGTGCAAAGTGAAGTGAGATTTCTAGATACTTGACTACTGATTTTGTAGCTGGCAAGTGCACCGGGTGTGGCTCACTGGTGACCTACAAGTAAGTGAAGATGCTCAGTGTCAGAGCATGCAGATGTGTTTTGCCAGGAAGTAAACAGGCTTTTGTATTATTTGCTCATCTACATCTGTTTGTTAAATCCATTTATGCTGTGCAGAAGTAGCAAAAAACAAAAGCACTTAAGCAGCAAAAAACATGGTGCTACACATCCTATCAAAAAGAAATATATATAAATGTTTCTGTTGCACACTTTCTTGAAAAGTACCCAGCTAATACTTGCAGTAAAATTTTGTCACCATGTTCCATTTGTTTGGGGGCAGTACCTGGCAGGCAGCAACTGTATGCTGAAAGATGTTAGAGTGAGGGAGGGAAGAGGCAGGGAAAATTTTATGGTAAATATCCTCAGAGATCATAAACAAATGCAGCATAAATATTACTCCAGCTTCTCACTAACAAATTGAGCTTAAACAAAGATTGTTCCATGTCTCATCTGAAATACTGTTCCAAATAACAGTATCAGCTTTGTTTTAAAGTAAGGAAAAACACTGAAGCTCATTATTGAACAGTCGACATCCATTATGTAAATTCACATGTGAAAAAAAATACAGGGCATTGACATTTAATGTCAGACCAAAGGTTACTTGAATGTAACTTTTTTTAGTGTATTTGCAGATTCAGTCAAACCTGTGGATTTTTCCCTTCTCTGTCTGATAGGGGTTAACACTGACTAGACCATACCTTTTGTTTTTTCTGGAGTCCTACAGTATAGTTGCTGTGTAACTTAAGACACCATTAAGTCTTTTCAGATAGGAAAACTTCCTGCACTCTGAAAATGGGATCTTCTGTAGCCTTAATCAAGGGCAGCTGGATTAATGTTGGCTTCTTGCTGTTTGAGCTAATGTCTGTGATGCCATCTACACATTCCTCGGGTGCCTCTATAGAAAGTTAGTGTTACTTCACTACTTGTCTTTGCCAGGCTGTCAGGACTGTGAGGCTTTTTCAGAATCCTGTCTGGGGGAGATGCAGCACTTTAGAGACTTCCTGTCTTTTCTCTGCCTAGTTGCAAGCTTTCCAAGGCATAGTTGCACTCATGGGTTTGGGGACTCCTAAGATGACTCTGGAATACCAAATTGAGTGTAAAATACCTCTGTGTCACTGAGAACTCCTTGGTTTTGTTTTCTGAGGAGTGAATGTTTGCCCCAGCCTCTAGACTTAGTCCCTGCAACTTGTGGAGGCCTGCATGACCCACCAGATTCTCTTCTGTGTTGATGGCATTGAGTCAGGATCTCGAGGGGAAGCTGTATAGCAGCTCCTCTCCTGTGGGGAAGCTGCGGCAGCTGCTGCTCGCTGTCTGTCAGCCTGGTGTGGAGACCCACTGGAGACCCACCAACCCTCCTTCTGGCATAACAGGGCAACCAAACCACCTGCTCCCAATGGCCCCTGATACCCCTCAAGAAAAATAAGCCCCACGTGACAGACTTGAGGCTCCATGTTCACTAGGAGGCTTAATGAACCAGTATCAGACTTTACAAACTCCTAAAACAAGAGGTACAAATTTTGCACAGCGCTAAAGGTTTATAGGAAAATAGGGTGAGAGTTTTCTCTTCAATTAATTCCAAACCAAACCTCACAAATTTTAGGA
The DNA here is from genome assembly GCA_013400515.1 of Erpornis zantholeuca. Taxonomy (NCBI): domain Eukaryota; kingdom Metazoa; phylum Chordata; class Aves; order Passeriformes; family Timaliidae; genus Erpornis; species Erpornis zantholeuca. Next base: position 69,985 of record VZTN01023145.1, read on the forward strand.
AATTTTGACTCTGAACTGGGTAGCTCAAGCCTGAAACTGAACCTGATGCAGGTTGAAATTGATGTTGGCAGCTCATTGGCACTTCCGCATTTCAGTGAACTAAATAAACCTTGTATTCACAGGACAGAAAAGGAGTTAAGCTGAATATTTCCAGGGTAATAATTTAGAATTTGAAACACTTCTGCAGTGAAAATTAATCCAATTTTCCTTTTAGCAAAGTATAGTTTGGATTTGAGGAATAAAGGAGCATAGCTATCGTAAGCAATAATTTAGTTCTCTGATTCACAAAGTTGCTCAGTGAGTCATTGAACCAGATCCCACGAGTGACTAATATGCATTGATTTAAATGAGTTTGGTTATCTCATTAGAAGATTTTTTGGTGACTGTGATGGTACATTTCTTCATTGCCTTAACTCAAAGTTTTGAGGGAATTCCTTGTGATAAATCTAGGCTTGTAGGTAAACATGCAGCAATAAGCAAGAAGACCTCACCCAGCTGCGATTATGTTAGATGCTTTGTTTTATTGCCAGGTTCAATCAAGTAGAGTAACAAAATAACATAGTTTACAGCTGAGATAAGTAACTTATTATTTACAAATATGCTTGTCAAGCAAGTCAGAAGACAAGGAGGTTCTTAAGACTTAAATTCACCAGTTCCCATCTTGTTTATGCTAAGCTTTTATCTGCTTTAAATTTTGGCTTGCAAATGACAAAATTAATAGCCTTTAATTGACTGTATTTGATTCACTTCTTCAGTATTCACTTCAGTATTTATATACGTGGCCTGCAAACTGGAGTCTCTGTACCCAGATAGTGTTACCCAGGGAGATTTCTGTTTTCTTACACCTTGCACAACAGGAACAGAGTGGGATCTGAGAATATGTAAAATGTCAAAACATGTCTGTAGGCATGTCCAAAGATCTGTCTCTGTATTACTTAGGATCTTGATGTTCTCATGCAGGCAGAAGTTGAGTCCAAAAGAACCCCACCAGCTTTAAGCTTAGCTTGGCAAATTGATTTATTACAGATTATATACTTTTTAACTCCAGATGGTGATAGATGATAATATTAGGTAACATTCAGTCTCTGTCCTTGATTTGCTGTCTGATCTGAGTTAAGCAAAATACTCTGGTTTTCAGTTTGTTTGCAAATACAGTGAATTCATTGCATATTTTGCAGGCATATGATGAATTAGGTATTGCAGAAATGAAAAGTGTTGTCAGGATTAGCAAGGGAAGATATGAAGTCATGCAAATGTCTCCATCTCTGAGAACCAAAGTCTGTGGACATTTGAATCTGTGGTTTCTGCCTGTCTACAGAAGGGTCCATTGCAAAATTTACATTCATTTTTGGGTTTGGATTTTGAACACTCCAGGGCTTTCAGGTAGGGCCCATCTCCAGGGAAAATAAAAGTTAACCACAGCCACCAACTCAAAACTGAACTATCAAGTAACCTGAGCCCAATTGAGTGAGGTTAAAAAGAGTTTGGTTAAGTGCCTTGTTTTGTTGCCTTTGGCTAGAAAAAGAAGTGGGAGTGAGAGATGCCTTTTTAGATGTTTCTGACCTAGGTTAAATTAGGACACTAAAAGTCTTGTGAGGAAGTTTCAAGGGCTGATTGGATTACTTGGATCCCAACCCAGCCTGTGGAGATGAGTCCAAAGTTCCAGATGGTTTTTAAATTAGAAAGGGAGAGATCTTATGAGGTCTGCACTGTTTCTACATAATACCTCCCCTAGTTCCTCATGGATAAGCCCATCCAAAAGATATTTGTCCACATCCCTAAGACACATAGACTTCTTAATCTGGTTAGCTTGTTTGAATGGGACAAACATTTCCATAACTGGCCAGCCTGTGGCCTTGCTATTAGTTACCTATTCAAGGAAGAGAAGTTGGAATCCTCTTAATATTTCAGCACAGAGATTGTTCTCTTTTCCAGTAACTCCTCACTATATTAAAGAATTCTTCCTGTCATTGGAAGTCAATCTGGTTCACCTTTTTCATCAAATAACAGCCAGGGTGGGTTTTTTTGGTGGAAGAGTTTACATTTTTGTATTTTTATAAGTGTTGTTATTTTCAAAATTTAATAACAAAGTTTGATTGAAAAGTATATTCTACTTCCTGCCATTCATTCATTTAATGCCACATTTGCAGAAAAATGAAAGCCAGAATGTAAAACTGATAGATGCACATGCCCTCATATGCTAACAAAATGCACCATTTTGGGTTATGAATGCTTCAGGAGGACTCATGACAGCAAGCAAAACAAACAAAAATCCTACATGTGCTTCACACACAAAGTCTTAGTGAACACTGACCTGATTACACACATTTGTAACTAATATTTTTTAGTACAGACTTGGGATTCAGTTAACTGGAGATGTCCCTTTAAAAGTTGCCAAATGATGCGTGACCCATTCTGCCACCCCACCTTCGTTTCCTTGATTAGAAAAGGGAAAGGATGTACTGAAGATAACACTGAGGATACTTTCCAAATGACCAGAGGAAAAGAAAGAACAAGGAGAAGGGACCATTAAAATGATAAATGAAAGTTGGATTGGCTGTTACTACAGGTTATGTTGTTTTTTCTCAAGGGGAGTGAAGGAGGAGGGGATGCATCATTTCCTGTTGGAGAAACTGTAATCAGCTATAGAACATTCACAGTTTTAGGAAGAAAAGGTCCTGACTGCTGTACAAAAATTGAAGTGGCAAAGCAAAGGTTCGTTTTGAAATGATAATGAGATTTTGACAAGAAAGAAAACAACATGCCATTTTCCTAAGAACTTGGAGGAGGCTTAATAAAAGATGCCAAAATGTTTGTTTGCATAAAGATGAGTGATAGCCCAAATAAAGGCTTCAAATTGTGGTAAGAAACACATCTACATTCATCTTAAATTTGGAATTCATCTATTCCTCTTCCTGTTATTATGGCTAATATTCTGTTACTTAAGTGGTCTTTGAAACCCTAATTTCTCCAGAATTTGTCGTAATAGGATTATTCAGTGTATAAGTGGGATTATCAGCATAATGCTCAAATTCTGTATTCTCTTTCAAACAGTATCAAAAAGAATGTATTTTGGGATGGGGAGGAAACTGCATGACTAGTGTTACTCAAGATGCCAACAATTGTGCAGGCACTTGACGAGTTGGAAAGGGATCTGTTACAAGCCACCATCACTTTGAGTGATGTTCAAAGAGGAAACTCCAAAGCCAGGTCACCTGGAAAGGTGGCATCTCGAAACCTCTCACACTAGCCAGAGAAGCACATGAATATCTCCTCTGTAAGCAGAGCTCTGCATTGGTTTTGTGCTCTTGTGCGTGTGGTTGGAGAACAGCATTTTTAATCAAAACAGAAAAATTTTAAAGTTCTTTTGCTGTACTTCTAATTTTGTGCTTTTCTCTGATGTGTCCAGGGTCCCTCTCTCTTTCTCACAGCTTCTGCCCAATTGAAAAAAAGATTACCCCTCTAAAGAGAAATAATGCAGTCGCAACCTATATGAACAATGGCGGCTAACAGAGAGCACTTAATCTCTGTTGTCACCAAAAAAAAGAACTTTATCAGAAGTCAAGGAACAGAGAATATTTTAGGTGTTAGAGAAGGAAAACAAAGTAAAAACAAAGTGTTTATAAAACAACTTTTTTGGATTCCATATAGTTTGAGGAAGTCTCGTGAGGGTTTCCTCATTTACAGGATTTCAGTACAAGTTTTTTGCCTGTGGATATGATATACTGCAAGGTGTTCATCCCTGTCTTTTTAGTTGCAGTGACCAGTGTATATTCAGATTATAAACTTAACACAATCTTAATATTTTTGAATCGGTCATGTTTGTTAGTTTCTTACACCAGTCACAGATGATTGAGAAGTAGAACTGGGTGTTCATCTGAGCTTCTTGGTCCTTCTGCACTAGGAAGGACCTTTTAAGGTCCTTCTGGACTCTTTTAAGTGATGGTCATTCCACATGGGCTTCTGGTGGTTTGTGCATTTTCTCAGGCCTTTCTTCAAAACTTCAGTGTTTTCTTTCTGAAGGCTATTTGGACTACAAGGTGAAGCATATCTGGGAGGCCTGGACAGTACAGAGAGAAGAGGTTTCCTGGTCTTCTAGTTGACCAGTGCTTTCTCCAAAATTAAAATTTAAAATATTGTCATTAATTTTTAGATTACCTCTGTTAGTTCAACTACCTGTACTAATGCTGCTGTTGTCTTCTGGACAATATGATAAATCTGTAATGTAAGAAGATATTAGGAAGGCATGGCAGTGTTTTTCTATCATCAGTGCTATGTGCTCTTCTTTGTAAGAAAAATTCAGCAACCAAGCATGCAATAAATATGCCAAACAAGACCTCAGTAAAGGTGATCTACATGCATGGCATGGTTTTACATGCAAAAAAAAAAAGTGGACAAACACCAGCTATTCCTCCTAAGTCGATTAAGTACCTCTCAGGCTCTCAAAGAAAAGCTTTCTAACCAGCCATCAACCAGGAACCAGTGCAGAAAATTGTACAACCAGAGACAAATTGTTTCCCAGAGTCCTTACTGTGTGCAGACTGTTCAGACCTTAAATTGCAGGTCTCACCCTCTCACCTTATCTTCCAGATATCCCAGCATTTTCCTACCCATCCTGCCTGGCTCTTCAGGCATACAGTGGATGGAATGCCTTTTCATCCTTGGGAGAAGGGAAAGGGTATTATAAATTGTATGAGTCAAAGGTAGCTGCTTGAGGACCTGATTTATTCTGCATCCTTTAGGAAAGAAGAGGGAAAAAAACATTTTCCTTTTCTGAATCAGTTCACTTTTGAAAATTAATAAATGCTTTTTTATCCACTCATGCTGCTGGGTGACCTTTTTTTATTGTATGCTGAAGTGCAATAAAATAACAAAAGGCAGCACTGTGAAGAAAAACTCAGAGGCTTTATTTGAATGCATAACCAACTTTGTTTACTTTGAAAGAACAGTAACAATGTAATGAATGTCTGGTGCAGAGTTAAGTACATCCTTGTCCAAATTTGATTTATGTGATCATTTCTGGATGTTAACTCAACCATTGTTAGCATAACCTCCATCATTTTTATATTCATGCTGCCTGTGGGCACGCACTAGTGTGAAAGAAATGTGAAGGAACCGGTAGCAGCTCCCAGTGCAGGAAACCTCTTTCCCTGAAATAACAGACCTTGGTGTGTAGTGAGCCATAGATCAATTTAAGGCGAGCAGATCAGTGTGACTGGAGGAGCTGTGTTAGGAGAGAGAAGGCAGCCATTGATTCCTGCAGCTTATTAACCTCTTGAGGGCCACGAGCAGTAATGCAGACATCATCCCTGGCCTGCTGGCGTGTGCGTGCGTGATGTGGCTGTCAAGTTACCTGGAGGAAAACACAGCCACTTTGGCTACTGAAACACATCAGGAGATACACTGGGAGCTCAGGCCGCCTGAGCTTTTGAAGGCAGAGGTTGAGCTCTGTGAGGAATGCTTGTATGAACACTTCTGTAAACGTGTATGCAATTCGTACAAGGTGTGTGTGTAATCCATGCAGTGACTTTGGTCAGTGTAAGAGGAGGGTTTCTGCAGCCCCTGGCCGGGCTGTAACTCCATAGCAGGAGAATGGGCATCTTTTCAGAGATACAGATGATGGAGTTCTTTTAGGTAAACAAAACGTTCAGAAGTTGCCACAATGATTAAACACAGTTCTCGAGGGAAGTTTTATGGGTATAAACAAAAGACATTCTTGTTTGTCTTTCGCATTCATTTCAAAATTGCACATAATTACTAAATCCTTCCCATGTGAGCTTTGCAGTTCATGTTCTTTAACCAGATGCTATAGCATACTATTTAGTACCTATAGTTCCACAGCTGAAGTTCAGGAATATCTGCAGTAATGTTTTTGATTCATTTACTTTGTAATTCAATTTAACCTGAAGGCACTGTATGACTTCTATCGTGTGTCATCATCAAAATTTTATATTTACAATTTAAATTGAAATTTACAGTTGTCCATAAAGAAGTAGTATGTTAAATATATTACTATAAGTCATTCACATAAACCCTTAATTTCATCTTCAAACTGCATCTTGATTTTGTGCCAGCTGGTGGATCCCATATGCTAGGAATGGCTCTTTGCTTCTGGGAGATTCAGATGCAACTGCTGAGCTGAGGGCAGAATTTGAGTGTTCACTCTTGGCTGCTTTGCGTTTTGCTCTTCTGTTTTAATCAACCTTTTTCTCTCAACTTCATAGAGTTGTGCTTTTCTCTTTGTTTTGGCACTGTCTTGGGAGGGGAAAGAGAAAATGCTGGTCAGATAATACTTGTTTGGGGTGTGTTGTGCTCAGAGAAGGGCAGAGTCTTAGTTCAATTTTATGCAAGACACCATCGTAGTAAATTACATTATTGTGGATGTCATGGTAATCTCTTATGGGTCATAGCAATCAGCTGATAAGTCCTGTGATTCAAAGGCAAATCAGTTATTACTGAAATGACCCAAAGGATGGGATTTTAACATGATATTCTTTTAATTCAATATCCAGAGTTTGCATGTGGGTAGCCTGCAGTGCTGGATTCAGGCTGTTCTGTCAAGAGCCCAGTTTTGAAAATAGGTTTGCTACAACTCTTTATCAGTATTATGAACTACTCCCCTTATGAATGAAATACAGGACAACACATTATTGTGGGTAGTCTTTTTTGTATAATATATTGGAATAAAGTGCTCACCTGAAGCATCAAGTCAGGTTTGCCTGCTGATGACTAAATTTGAATTGAGACCCATGACAAGCATACAGAGCAATGGGCAGCAAGTTTGATGGTTCAATTCAGAAAATATGTTTCATAATAAGAAGTTATTTGTTTCCATCTGTTGTGTTTGTGCTTCGGCAAGTATTATTTATGGTACTGAAATGATGCGTAATCCAAAGGATAAAATAACCACTTCTTCATAATCCAATGTACAGCTGCTTGTTGGGACTCAGGCCAAACCTTTACCTTCAGATCATCCAAGCAACTCCACATGTGAATTTTAAAGACAGTTTAAGAGAATGTAGGTGGTAATTTCAGTCATCTGTCTTTAACTGAAAAAACAGATATTAACTTAGATAAAAAACTGGGATCAACTTCTAGTTTTTAATGTAAAGAAGTAAAGTTTTTTGTACTTTAAAATTTAAACTTGTTACCTGAAAGTAGTGACAGTTTGTGGGCAAACACGGAAATGGGAAAGTTGGAAAGTTGAGAAACAGCTAACGTAAGTTTAAAAAATGAATTTAAGAGTGTTTTGCTATCTAGGAATTAAACAGAATGACAGCCATTTTGTAGCAGCCCTATATAAATGAAAAGAAATATAAAAACAAGTCTTCTGGTTCCTCCATGTGTCACTGCCACTGGGTAACTGTTTGCACCTGCATTAGTCACTCCTTCAACAGGCCATGAAATGGTTGCAGCTTTTAAAATGTGTGAGAAAATTAAGGCAGGTGCTGGCACATCATAAATGAAAACCTGACCTTCAGGCTGGTACAGTAGTGGTGTTGTTACTGTTTGCATTCTGGAAACCACATGGCTTGTCAAGTTGCAATAAAGTTATTTTGTGCTTTTATATTATTAAAACTCAGTGAGGTCTTTGGACTGCCCATGAGAACCATGAGGCTTACTGGTGTCGGAAGTTATACTGATACTCAGTATGTAAGGATAGCTTTTTTTGATGTTGTTACTGATTTTGTAACAGCTCAATAGCTGTTGGATTACTTAAAAAGGAAGAAGCTTGCTACAGAGGGTGCTCGCACATCTGCTGTTAGAGAAATCAAATCCTGAACCATCCATGATCCAAAAAAACCTTAGCAACTTCTCTGAAAATCCTCTCAGAATAATACCACCAACAGCAGGCAAAGTGATATTTTAATTTCACAGCAGAACAAACATTGAGTATTGTTTATAAAATAGATGTGGAAAAATAGACTCATCCATTTTAGTGCATGGATATTTTTTGTGAGCTCTTACTTAAACCTGAAATCTAGTGAATTGCTATGAACTTCTTATCTCAATAAATCATTACCGTTCTCTCAAAGGAGTGTTTAATCTTCAGTGTCTTACAAGGTTTGTCTTACAAATAAAACTGTATTGAATCTTGCTACCTTCAACCACCTGTCAAGTTTCTATCCTCCCTTTTTTCTAAAACTTATACCAGACTGCAAAATGAAAATACCACAGCTGCATGTGAGGTTCTGTTAGAAGTTCAGATGAAATTACCTAAACCATTATGAGTTTTATAAAGCGTTCATATTTTTCTTACTCGCAGTAAGGTAATTTAATTACTCTAATTAGTGGTTTAATAACTGTATAAAAACTGCCTTGGTTTTTTGTGTCACATTTAGTCCTATATGAAAATCTCCTAATACAACATCAGGGAATTAGAATTATCCTGGTACTGAGTGAAAAGAACATATTCTGTTGTGTAACCAGCAATGCCTGTATTATCTGAATATACCTGCTTTCCTCATTGCAGAGCTAAAATATTTTCTTCATTTATAATTTGCTTTAATATGTATAAAGGATAGGAGATAATGCTGTAGGATTATTAATCTATTCTTATTTCTTTCTCTCTTTTATTTCATTTTTCAAAAGCGGGTCACACATTTGTGTTTTCAAACTGTATTTTGAGTTCTCTTTTGGTGTCACTTTTTTGATTTTATACCCAAGATCACCTTGTACTCTGGTGCTGTGCAATTTTTAATACATTCCAATGACACTCGTGTGAGGTAGCAAGGTAATGTTATTTTCAGTTGTATAGTTAGGGAACAGAGGTGGAGGGGGTAAGAGCAGTTTTCCTTGCACCTAACTCTGCCTAGGCATTTAGGCTCCCTCTAATACCTTCAGTTAGGAGATGTCTCACCCCCTTCCCCCAGTGACTGAGCCTGGGTCACTTTAAAGGCTGTGGCAGGCATGTACTGAACTCAGATCTTCCAAGACCTACATTAGTATTCTGTTTCCTGGAACATACTTCCCTTCTGAAATAAACAGATGTATTATGCTGAAGTGATTTGAATACTGCTCCTTCATGTGGCTTGGCAAGAAGCATGAACTTCATGATTTTTGTATTACTATTTTAAAGTTTTTGGTATTTCTCTTATTAAACTGATAATGTCATCCATCATCTTGGGTTTCATGGTTTCGGTACTGATTGCTTTTCACAGATACTACACTCTCAGGGGAAATCGGCACCAAGAAGAAAGTGAAAAGACTGTTAAGTTTCCAGAGGTACTTCCATGCATCCCGGTTACTGCGTGGAATTGTACCACAAGCCTCTCTGTACCTACTGGATGAGGACTACCTTGGGCAAGCAAGGGTAAGACAGGTCTCCAGATCTCCATTTCTTTTAATAGTACTACAGAGATTGTCAGTTTTATTTCCGTCTTCAGATGAAGAAATTTATGGCTGATCTTTCTTAAATGCCCCATGTTACATGCCTGCCTCACAACAAACAGATTGTCCTTCCTTATTTATGGTTACAGCCTTGAAGGCTTAGGTCTCAAAGCAACAGAAAATGTTGCTACCTCTATTCAGCATTTTCAAATTCCAACAACTGAAATTAGAACCTGCATTTATTAAAGAATAAAGGATTTCTGGTTAAGTTACTGATTTAAGTGCAGCCCTGACATGGGATTTAGTTCATTCACTTTAAAAAGATGGGTGTCTCTCGGCAGGTATGGAACAGCTATTAGGCAACCCACAATAGCTCTCCATAGTGGCAAAGGCTAGGAAACAGGGAACATTGCCTGCAAAGAACTTCACAGTGATCAAAATATAATCACCTTATTTTGCAGCTCTTACACTTTGGATGGTATTTTCTAGCAAAACTTGCACAATTGATGGCATTTGGATTATGTGCCTAGGCAGTTTTTATTCTCTGCAAGAGGAGATTATATGCCAGGTGTTAGAAGGTAATTAAGAAATCCAGAACTGTTTGAATATAGACTAGAGGTGGAAGTGAATGTGTATTTCATTCACACATACACCACTGTAGGTCATACAGCTAGTCCAGAATCAGTCTCCTGAGTCAACTGATGTAGCTGTGAAAACACTGGATTTGGTGGTGATGATGGATTCTTCTGCGTGTCTGAGTGGGCTTAACAGTAGCACTGTATCTAAATTTATAAAAGCTATTCCTGTGTACTGTTTTGCTGAGCACATTGTAACTCATATTCACCATGAGAGCTAAGATTTTAAAACACTGTATTAAAAACCTAAGAGAATTTGCACCGACAATTCAGGGACATAAAGGAACAATAAAGAGTTTGTGCAGTAAAAGGGAATATTTTCAGAATATTCTGGTTTATATTATTCCTTGTTTTGAGTTCCATTTAGAAGGTATTTTTAGTGTTATGTTCAAAACATCCTCAGTTAAAAGTGAAAGTGATATTTTATGCAGTACAGCTACATGAGCCTGATTTCTGATATTTCAAATACAACCTCTATAGGTTTCTCAAAACAAAAATTTAAAGCTGCAGTAATCAATCCTGTTACCGATTAATGTGGAATAATAATTAAAATCTACTTTATAATGTGACATACCAGTCATTGGCCTTTTCACATTTTTTTTCCCAGCATATGCTATCCAAAGTTGGAATGTGGGATTTTGACATTTTCTTGTTTGATCGCTTGACAAATGGTAAGTAAATTTTTTAAGTCTATTATTTTAATATCTCTTATATATGACTATTCAAAAAATTCCTAATGAAATATTTGCTAAATCATTCCAGTTCAGATTACTGAAGAGATATTGGCCACATTTAACCTCTGTTAAAATCACATCCTGGAGCTTTTTCAGGCTTTTCCTGAATGTTTAAAGTGTACTTTTGTATCAGTCTAATCTCCTGCATTGTTGTCATCACCTTTTCAAGAAGGTGCTTCTGTTTCTTTTACCTGGGAAATTCCCAAGCTACTTTAAATGTACCTGTTAGATATGTTGGTCAGTAAATCCAGATCTCCATAATCAGTCAATTTCTATCAATGCAAAGGACATTTGAGTGAAGATTCCCTTGGTTCTGTTCAGCAGCAAAAATTAGGAAATTTATGAAGAGAGTAAAAATCTGTGAAATGTTTTCTCTAAATATATGCCTGTAAAACGATCCACTCTGCCCTGGATGTGCTGGCAATACCTCTTGATCAGTTAACTGCTGAAGAAGGTCATGATCACACCTTTCCCCTTTCTGTACTGCTCATAGAACTGAGAGCCCTCATTCCTCACCCCCAATCTAATAGGTTTGGTTGGGGCAGAAGGTGTAGAAAAAAGCTGCTTTAGTGGGTCATTCAGCTGAGTGACTGGCAGTGAAGAGCGAAAAGGATTGCAAATTGCTGGGGAAGCAAAAGCATAATTCTTCTAAATTACCTTTCTGTGCCCCTGCTCAGTAGTCAAGACCAAGTAAGTTTCCATGTGTTCTTCATACAGATATTTATTTTCTTTCCTGAGTTACATTAAATAAGAGAAGACTCCCTTCAAACTTTGTTTATATGTAGTATGGGTTGGTTGGTTTGGGGTGTTTTTTCTAACTTTTATGGAAACAGTGCTGCTGAATTAAGCAGTGCAAGCTTTTGAAAATACTGTGTTTATGTATAGTTGATTGTGTAGCACTAGTTAGGCACCATTTTGCCAGTGTGCCCAGTATTGGATTTACAGTAAGGCCAGTGCAACGTTACAGTGGGACTTGAGACTGTAAATGCTGCAACTCATTTTTCCTGTCGGAATCATTGTTAGGAGATGCAATTCTAGCTGAGCTAGTTTACGTGGGTTAATTATATTTTTGTACAGCCATATGTAAACTAAAATATTTAGTTCCAAACTGATGATTTTTAGTAATTAATTAATTAGTACAGCATGGCAAACCTAAGTGGCAGAAAAGCCTCTGTTGTTTCTGAAGATAGACCTGAGTTAGGAAGATGATGTTGTTCTCAGACAAGCCCCTCAAAAGATTTCCAGTTAAAATTATGTCAGTTTGCCTTCTTCCAGTTAAAGACACAGTTTGCCTGTCATGTTGAAACAGCAAATGTGACTTTATGGCATCTAGACACTCCCAAGAATGGCACTCCATTGGAACAACCATACCATCAAGTCTTGATTATACATAGGAGTAGTTCATATAAGTGACTTCTGAGTACATGAGTGTCATCTAAACTTACTTCATTGGAGATAAGGTGATAGGAGATGACTAATAGGAAATTACCAAGATTTTTAGCCTTGCTTGGTTTGTAACTACATGTTGAGGGAATCTAAGAGTTGTTCCTTTCTGCTTTTAGGAAACAGTCTCGTAACACTGCTTTGTCACCTCTTCAATGTGCATGGACTTATTCACCATTTCCAGTTAGACATGGTTACATTGCACAGGTTTTTTGGTAAGTGCTCACCTCAAAGCCATCTTTGAATGAAGTTGAATGCTTAAGCAGAGCATCAGGGAAGGCACTGGCTTGGTCTGTGTATCTATGTAAAAATGATGATGTCATTGCAAATATATCAGTAAAACGTGTCTGTGATATATATCAGCATACAGTTTGCAGGCACTCAGGTGCCTGATACTTGGTTCAGTGGAGGGACTTCAAAAGGCTCTGCATTGTGCTGAAGCATCCCAGCACCACAGTGACGCTGGTGATTTAAAGTAAAGTACGCCATGCAGAGATGTGGCTGGCTCACACCCACACAGACAGACAGACACTGCAGAACCTAAGCGTGCACAGTACAATTGTGGTGCAGGGTAATTATTTTAGTGACTAAAAGACCACTGAGACCCAGGGCAGTTGAAAGCTTATGTGCAGAATTTAACAAATTATATCAAGCTGTCTGCACTGAATAGTGCTGATGAAAGCCCCTGCTGCTGTTTCTGCCAACAGAAATATTAGCGCCATGCTGTCAGTGAACCAAAAGAAGAAATTGGCCAAAATCAATTACTTTTTGCATCACTTTTTGAAAGCAGTTAAATGTCAGTTTTTCAGGCTGTCAGGCATAGTTTCCAAAGCAGGGTCTCTTCTTTAAGACTGCCTAATTGTCGCTTCTGGAAAGCATTCCTCTGGTGTGGAGACAGACAAAATCTTCCTGCTGTTTCTAACTCCTGTGGGCAGACATGGAGTGGACAGTTGGGTAATTAGAGCTGTTGGTACTCACAGTTTAAGGGATTATCCACTGCACCTCCAGATGCTTGTGTGGCTGGAAAGAAACAGAAGGCTTGGACTTTCTTTGGCGCTCCTCATGCTGGCAGCGAGCGCCATGGGAAATCTGCCTGTTAGCTTTCCATTTGATTAATTTGATCGTGTCTAGGAGAGCGCTTCAGGCAAGATCACATGCAGCTTCCAGCGTTCACATGGTGGTGTCCCAAGACCACGTAATGGTGCACACACTGCTGCAGGGAACAGAGGGGTGTGAAGCGCACAACTCAATGATTTTTCTGTCTGAGGGGAGGCTGAGAGTTAAGAGGTTGGTGCTCCTGGTCCAACTGGACTAGTTCCAGCACTGCAAACTAAAGCAAGAGGGACTGCGTTTTAAAATGAACACATAGATGTGAGTAAAATTGTCACAGGACATTTTGCTGTGAGTACCTGAATGATGTATCTTTTCATTCTTCACCTGGGAGATGTAGGAATGCCTTTGGCTGTAGTTCATCACTCAAATAACAGATGATGGCAGGATATCAGGGCCTCTCTCCCTGCTGCTGTCAAATAGGTGGTGCTGCTTTAATGGCACCTACTACCCTATGACAGCAGGCTAAATAATTACACTCCGTTGCGGATAAATTTGCCTCTCTTCCTTGTTTATTTTACTCTTCAATGAAAGCCTTCACTAAGGCAAGAAAGAGGTGATTTATGCACTAGACCCGGTATATCCCCTTGAGCCTCACAAATCCTTTCATGCATTTTTTCTCTAAAGGTATCCCAATAAAAGCAGCAATTTAAATAAGCTACAGCTATTTGAAGAAACTCCTTAGGCAGCTGACTGCAAAACCTCAGATTGTATTTTAAGTCCAGTCCCCACTTGTGGCCATGGCATTCAGAGACAAAAGGATCTTTGTTTTCTGTTTTGATTCCCAGTTATGGTTCAAGAAGATTACCATAGCCAAAACCCATACCACAATGCCGTCCATGCCGCTGACGTCACACAAGCTATGCACTGCTATCTGAGGGAGCCCAAGGTAATGACAACCTTTCACACTGATGTTGCTTTCAAATGCTTCTCAGATTTTTTTCCCCAGGATTGAAATAAAAACCCCAAAAGATACTTCTAGGTAGCAGAAAGTGATGGCGTGCTGGAAGTCAGCAACAAGTCAGGAGCAGCCTCAGCTACAGATGACAGAGGTTTCAGTCAAGACACGAGAGTCACTTTCTCATTGTGCAGGCATCGTGTCTAAGTGCTGCCGTTTGAGCTCCAGCCACCACCAGGGTGTGAACCAGCCACCTGCTGGTGCCTGCAGGTCTGCTCCCATCAAACTCAGCAGGAGGCAGTGCATGCCTGTGCCTCAGCCACCTCCTCACATCACTGTTTCAAAATACCAGATTGGGCAGTGCCACACCAGGAAAGGGGAAAACAGTCCTTTCGGAGGGGTCTGTAGGCAGGCTGTCCTCTGCACGAGTATTTGACTGCTGCTGCAAGTTCTCACAGCATCAGGGTGGTGTTGCCTTGTGTGTTACCGTGATATTGTACTGCTGAGCCACAGTGTAAGAACATAACTAATCTTTTCTGGCTTGGCTTAAGTGAAAAGATGTTCTGCTAGAACTAGCAGTTTGTTACATCAGAATATAGCAGTGGTAAGTGAGGACAGGAGCAGGCCCCACCTTTCCTGTATTTTCATCTCCTGCAAGATCTGCAAGTCTTTTCTTGCCAGGAAGTGCAGAGGACAGCCAACATCCAGAACCTGTACCATACTGCTCATCAGTTCTCACCTCAGGATGCTTCTTTCATCTCACAGACCTGTACTTTGTACAGACTCATTGGGCTGCTAATAATTGCTTCACTCTCACAAACAGAAAATGCTAAGCCTACCTTTTTTGGATCCAAATGAGCTCTATAGCAGAAAAAAGTCTGGACAGGTTTTCCAACTTGAATGTTTGACGTTAGAAAGGTAAATTATGTTCTCAAATAAAATACATATATTTGAACTGAGATAGATACTTAATAGCCAAGTTTAAAATTTCAGAAGTTGATAAACTCTACATTTTGTAACACAGTGCTGTGCTAGAAAATTGAAGCCTGATCTTTTGTTGGTATTACCAAATACTTGGAGAGGCAGAGCTCTTACCATGGATGCTGACATATGCCAACCTGCCAGCATACCTGTTTGCTTTTAAAACTGAATGTTTGAGACTATGCTCAACCACTTCTGTTACAGCAATCCTTATATTGCCATGAATGATAAAGAGATAAGAAATACAAACTATAAAACATGGTTATATAGTCTAGTATCTTTATAGATGTTTGTTCAACACTCACCTTAAAATCCTTGTTCACAAAATTTATGTTTGATGTTTGTATACAAATCCCCACAAAACCAAGCAATGCCATGATGTCAGCTGGTTTGTTTATTTACCAAAAAAAGTGTTTACTGTCATGTTCTCATTGTGACTAATGCGTGTGATGATTCAGCTTGCCAACTTCCTCACGCCGTCGGACATCATGCTCGGACTGCTCGCTGCTGCAGCTCATGATGTGGATCACCCAGGGGTCAACCAACCCTTTCTGATTAAAACTAAACACCACCTTGCCAGCCTGTACCAGGTAAAACTGCTCATCAAGTTGCTAATGTGTAAAATGGAGTCAAGCAGAGTTTATGCAACTTGCAGGGAACTTTTAATGCCAAAATGCTGCAGTGGGAGGATGCCGATCAAGTCGTCCTGCACTTAAGAGTCCAAACAATTTTAGTCAAGCTCCTTGCTGGGTGTCACTTCTTAAAACAAAGCTGATATGGGAAAAGAGGTGGAAATGTCAGATTTTTTTGAGGACATTTAAGCCAAATTAAGCCTGGGTTGTTTCTGCTGTAGATCATCTGGGGTGAGGAACTGTGGGTAGGAGATTTAAAATGACAAGATTTCATTTTCTTTCGGTGAGCAAGTAAGCAGCAGGCATGCTCTAAACTGGTGTTGCATTAAAAGAAACCTTTGCTTCATGTGGCTGTAGTAAAATAAAACACTTAATGAACACTGCATTAAAAAAAGAAAAAAATAGAAGATAGATTTAACCAAATGAAAAGTTGTAGACATTCAGTGTAACATTCCTCAAGATACAAAGAAAGAACTTCAAGAAAGCCACTAGGTCACACCACAGGCTGTCTAGACCAGTATCCTGTTTCTAAGAGCATCCAGCAAAAGATCTCAGAGAAAAACATAAGTCTGGGATAAATACAGAGTTGTCCTTCACTTGGTATACATCCTTTCAGCTCTGGCAAGCAGCATTAGAAAACTTCCTGAAACAAAAACACAGGCCCTCTTGTTCAATAACTACCAGTGAACCCATGCTGCCTGATTTCTGTGGTCCATTTTGAATATATTTGAGGTTTTGGCCCATGGCACTCATTGTAGCTCTGTATTTTACCTACAACTGCCCTATGAGTATAATCTTCACATACATGTATACCTTGTTATTATATACACACATCTCTCTATTCTTTGCATTGTACTTATATGTACCATGTGCCAGAGCAATGCTGCAAATCTTAATTTTGGTTGCAATAACTATAATTCACAGGTAATAAATGGAGATAGTATTGATTTCTAGCCTTTAGAATCACAGAATCATAGAATCACAGAATCATGAAGGTTGCAAAAGATGTTTAAGATTATCAAGTCCAACCCGGCTGTTCACCCAGCACTGACACTGTGCTAAACCCTCACCCAGCACCAGATCCAGACACATCTTAAACACCTCCAGGGATGGTGACTCCACCACCTCCCCAGGCAACCTATTCCAGTGCCTGACCACCTGAACAGTGACAGTTTTTTTCTCATATATAATCTGAATCTCCCCTGTCTCAACTTAAGGCCATCCCATCTGTTCTTCTCACTGCAGGCACAGCAGGAGAGGCTGGCCCCACCTCTCCACAGCCTCCTTTCAGGTGGGTGTAGGGAGCAGCGAGGTTTCCCCTGAGCTGCCTTGTCTCCAGGCTAAGCACCCCCAGCTCCCTCAGCCACTCCTTGTAAGATTAGTTCTCTGGTCCTTTCACGAGCCTTATTGCCCAGAACTGGACACAGCGCTCGAGGTGTCCCTCACCAGAGCTGAGTACAGGGGGACAGTCACTGCCCTGGTCCTGCTGGCCACATTATTGCTGATCCAGGCCAGGATGCCACTGGCCTTCTGGGCCACCTGGGCACACTGCTGGCTCATGTTCAGCTGCTGTCGACCAGCACTCCTGCTGGGCTGCTGTCCAGCCACTTTGGAAGAGTCAACTTCAGCCTTTGTGATAAGATGTCAGAAACAGAATATCCCAAGTTAAAAATTAATCTGCCTGAAGAAGACTCACTCATAGCTACATACACATACTTAGGAAATTGAGAGATTGCTGTGATGTGCTTACCACTTGATAAGAGTCTCTCTTGTTCTCCCCCACTCAAATCACATTTGGGTTTTCCCATAAAAAGTGGATTGTATAATGGCACAACTGTCCTGCCCTCAGATGTGGGAATGGGCTGGATATGGGAGCCCCAGCCAAGGCACAGTGATGCTCAAACACTGAAAACTTGGTGATTGCTCTCATCGTAAGCTGATGCAGCTTATTATGTCATACCCATATGTTCCTGGTCCATTTCATTCCAGTCTTTTCTAAATGTCAGGCCAGCTGAGTGAGGAGGTAGAAAGGCCAGGGGCCTAACCTGGGGTACTTTGGGAATGTTTAGGGTGCTTTGAAGAGGAGTAGAGCCATTAAACAAAAACCCCTTGTCTTGTGAAAAGATATAAACAATTCCTTCTCAAATTAATAGTGCCAAGCATTAGTTTATAGTTAGGTTGAAAAATCAGGCTAATCTGAGACATATAGCTAAAATATTAGTATGTTGGAGAAGTGGTTTCTGCTCAGTTATTTGGGTTTGAATATACTTGGAAATGTTGGTTAGAAAAGGCAGTGACGATGCAGAAAATGCAATCTTTCAACAGCAAATGAGATTTTAAGTACCCTTCTTAAGGACATTCACTGGCAAGTTTGAGTTATTTTAACTGAAAATGATCCCATATTGTTTCCAAAGATTTTAGTGGTATACAGTATATGGATGCCAATAAAAATAACTGCTGGAAAAAAGTTTTGCTGAAAGCATTTTTAGTCAAAAATTTAGATTTAGAGAATAGTCTTTAAAACATGTACTTCAACATGTGCTTGAAACTGAAACAAAGTTCTTAGGTTTTGGGTTTTTAAGTAGCAGAGCCACAGAACTGCTGGGATTAATCAGAAAGAGGATCAAATGAAAGTGAGTTTTAACAGACCTGGCAGTCATCTGTCATTGAGCCAGTGGAGTTATCCATGTATGGCATTTCTTTGCTTTTAAATGTCTCTTGACATTTAAATTAGAACTTTACATTTACATTTGGAAGAAAAGGTTTTGCAAAATGAGGTAGGTCAGTTTTTGACAAAGATGTAAAGTGTTTGACAGCTCCTGAAGCGCGTGTATGAGAAGAGTCATATTTCAGGAAGATAGGTGACATCACCAAGGACTTCAGCAGTTTCAATACTTATTTTCAAACTAAATCCATATTTTACAACGATGCAAGACACTTTGTTTTGTAATCTGTAGGGTAATTTCCACAAGAGTCTATTGCATGTGATTGCATGCACCATAATTTTCTACAAAAATAAACCTCATTGAAATCTCCAACATTACAAGGACAGTTGAGAGCATGGAAGGTGACTCTAGTGGTCTGGAGGTCACTTAGTTTTCCTGTGAGGAGCACAACAGCGTTCCTTGTAATATGCTGCAGAACCTTCATTGTTTGGCTTTTAAATGAAGGATAAAAGTTTAGAAGTTATGATAGATCACATACAACATCTGTAGTACAAAACAGGTTTCAGAAAACTATGAAGGGACACTTTACAACTTTGATATAGATGTAGGTAAGCTAGAAATAGAAGAGGATGTTTTGGGCATCAGTAATAGTTCTGCTTTGTAATCTTGCTTAAAGGCAATACTTCTAGTGTAAATGGCATTTTTGACTATTTAACATTGTGTAGTTAAACCAACTGCTCAGTGAGTGAGAATATATTGAAGAGATTGGAAGAAATTCTGACTCCTTTTGACTCTGAATTAAAATTGAAGTTTGCTCTGCACCTTGTTAGTAGCAACTCTCCCTCTCTTCTAGTTACTGTTCTTTTTCAAATGCATATGTCAAATGTAGTGATTTGAGTAGCTCAGGCTATGTAACAGATTGAAAATATTGAAGTAGTTCAAGTAAAATAAACAGTCACAGTCCCTGAAGTCTCTGTTATAGCAGCCCACTGGGCTTGGGCTGTAAATGGGACAGAAGCTTCCTGTAGAGCAGCCTTTAAAGCAGAGCTGCACTACTCAGTTTTTTAAAAAACTACACCACCACATGAAGCAGAGCTGAGAGCCCTGGCCTGCAAGCCAGCACACAGACTTTCCCTGCATGGGTTGTCTCCCACCAGCCTGGGTGATCAGCTAGATCATGGCAATTAGTCTTAATAAAGCAGTAGTGTGTTCGTAGGTGGAATAACTGACTCCACTAATTGCTGGCAGCCGCTTCAGGGATTCTGGCTCCTTACATTTAAGAGGGGAGTCATATGACTTCATGCTCAGTTGTTGCTTGTTAACTTGACCTTTCCTTTTCCCTCCTTCCTGTAGTTTCGGTGTGGGAAACTAAACAGTGCAGCAGTGTCAGTTTAAGGTTCCCCCCGTAACAGCAGGCGAAGAGTAGAAACTTAGAGAAGTGGAAATACTCTGAGATGATTACCTGAGTTTGCTTTTTCCTATGAGTAACTACTAATTGGATGCAGGAAAGTTCTCAGATGCCTACATGCCTAAGCCCTGTTCTGGCTGGCCTTCAGTACAGCCAAGGAGTAGCTGCATCCATGGAGTATAATTCCCTGTTTGAGGCAGGTGCTGCTGAAGCAGCTCCTCACAGCAAGTAAGACTGCCATGCTAAAAGGGATGTGGGGGCACAGGGTGTTCCGGGGGGGACCTTCCCGGTCATGATGTTTCAAGGATGCAGTCAGACCAGGGATGCAGGAAACTGTGCACACAGGCACTGTGTTAAACAAGTGTACGCCCTCCCAAAAACCAGAGGTGTCAGTCAGGTAGAGTTTGTCCAGTTTAGTAGGAAGATAGCAGCATAACTCTTGGCACAACATTCAGCTCTGCAACTGGGTAGGTAAAAAAAAAAAACAACCTAAAAAACTTGTTGTTATGTCCTATTACATTCTCTTATTTTTCTTGGTCAGAGTGTAGGGTTGCAAAAGTCCATCCTGATGTATTTAGGCAAAAGGAGAAAAGGGATATTTAGGTTGGCAAATGAACAGACTTGCTGTCAAAAGTAATTTCTATATTGCATAATGGATGTTGAGATCTGAGTCCATCAGCTCTTCCTAAAAAAAAGGAATTGGCTTTTGCATGATTTGAAAGTTTTGGAGTTGGTTTTACTTTGGTTTTTTCCCCCAGTATCTGTGATTTCGGTAAGGGAAACAAGCAGACAAACCCTGAGGAATACCAAAGCAATATTGTTTGTGTGAATTCGAAAGTGACAAAAAGAACTGCAGAAAGTACTGTAGTAGGAAGTCAATTCAATTTGTATTCTCACCTTTGCACAAGGCAGGATAATCAAAATGCAAATTGGATCTTGGTTACTGGCAATGTTCAGTGTTTTAACAGTCATTAGACATGATGGGACTACAAAGGAAGATGGGAAGACTTAGGGAGAAAATACTGCTCAGTTCCTCTTGGAAAAGTGGAAGCTGCACATCATGTCAGAGCTGTGAGACTGTGCATGAGGGAGTTAGAGATCAACAGTGACTGGAGAGAGGGATTCTGACTCCACTTTCCCCATTGGCAGTGACAGGGTGGAGTCCTTGTTCTGCTGCCTGCTCAAAAGGTTTGGTTGTGTTTTCTTTTGTTTTTCTTATCCAGTGCTCATCTACTGGAAAAGCTGAACTGCCCAAAACAGGGAACAGATGATAGATGTTTCTGAACAAGTGACATTTCTGAGGCATTTGGTGGTAGAAGGTACTCTGTGAACTAAACAAGTGATGATTGGCAAATGCCTTGTGTGTTAGGATAGTAATTTCAAGTCATCAGACATAAGATACCAAATTTGTTGTAATTTACTGACAATCTAGAAAGCTAGGTTTCTGCTCCCTAGCAGTTTTTTTTTCTAACCTAACTTTGGTCCCACTTCTTGAAAGGAAGGAAACAAAGAGGAGTCAGAATTTGTTGCAGACTAAGTTGCTGAAGCCTGCCAATGCTCAGCAATACTGCTATTCCTCTTGCTTTCACTGAACAGCTGCAGGCAGCTTCCAGTTCCCTGACTCCAAGAGAAATTTGGCAGTTTACTTCTCTTTTTGTTGTCCACTCTGCATTAAAACTGTAGAGGCTGAAAAGTCAACTTCGAGTCAAGAGGAGGTAAAAAGACAATTTTGCACTCCTGCTTTAATTCATTTGTTAATAAATGTGTTAGAATGCAAGCTACCTCCCACTCAGATGAGATTAGCTCCTCTGTTCACAGCAGGACTCAAACTGCAGAACAACAGGGCTCGAGGGCTGACCTTAGCTAAGAAACCCAGAAGCACAAGGTCCTTAACTACAGCAATCTAGACCAATTGCTCTAATCCAGCTGTGGCTGAAAAGCACACACTTTAGGCTCATGTTACAGCATGTCCAAGCAGCACTGGGTATTGTGTGAAATGGCAAATCCATATGTGTGCCGTGGACAGTATCCTAATCCGTGTGTTTATTGGTGTTACTGCTCCCCAGAATGTCTCTGTGCTGGAGAACCACCACTGGCGCTCTACCATCGGCATGCTTCGAGAGTCGCGGCTGCTCGCCCACCTGCCCAAGGAGCTCACGTAAGTGTCCACCAGAAGAAATGCATCACTGAATCTAGGCCATGGCCTCCTTCTCCCTTCTTAAAAGCACGCTGGCAAAGAGGTTCAGGCTTCACAATAGGCTGAACTTCCTGCCCCTTCTTGGTGCCACTATGAAATCGTGACACAAAGTTGTACAGTGGAAGTATTTTTTAAGACTTATCCATTTCTGCAGCACAGGAATGGCCACTCTCAGCACCAGGAACATGGGGTACATTCTCCCAGCAGAAGTGGACTTGTTCAGATGGATTGTTGGCATTTTTCATTTTACATAGTACCAACCAAATATGGAAAGATGTAGTGATTAAAACCAGGAAATTGAAGGAGTTGGTTGAGGAGCATCAAGACTGCCCTGGACTTCCACTGAGGGAATGTGGTTCAGTCTTTATGGATGAAGCAAAAAAAGAGCAGCAAAATGAGCACCTTGGCCAAGTTGCTGCTAGCTTTTTACTTGCTGGTTTTGTGCAGTGTTAGTCCCACCAAGGATGCAAGATGGAGACAGCGAACAGACTGAAGTATTAAATTTTAAATCACAGGTGACCCTGCCAAGAATTTAAGCAAGTTACCTGGAAGCAATAAGCTCCATATCCCTCCAGAAATTCTTTGCATCAGACCAACAACTTTAAAGGACTTCAATCTAGACCTTCACAACTTTGCAATTTCAAAGTTGCAGTATTCACCGCTGAGCTCTGAGCAGCTGAAGTAAGACGTGAGCATTTTTCTTGATGAAACATGCTGTTGTTTCAGGGTGGGTTTTTTTTGTACTTTCCTAGCACTTTTCAGAAGCTTTCAGAACAACCTGTGCCAACAAGCATTTTTCTTCTACATTATCTATTCTTCTTGAACCCATTTGGGCAGGTAGAGCAGTTGTACCCTGCAAACCCCAGCAGAGACTGACCAAACAAATCAGGCTGGATCCATAAAGAGAGAAATTTATGCCAGCTCCAGTGATCCAGATCAGGTTGTTTTGAGCTCTTAATGTTTAATGGTTCCCTGATTAAAGGGGCTTATTTTCTTTCACTGCAGACAGGACATTGAGCAGCAGTTGGGCTCCCTGATCTTGGCAACAGACATCAACAGGCAGAATGAGTTCTTGATCCGTCTGAAATCTCACCTTGACAATCAGGATTTGAGGCTGGAGGATGCACAAGACAGACATTTTATGCTCCAGGTAACTTCAAAATGTTTTTAAAATTGTTTTTATTAATTTTTCAGGTCATAGTATTTCCTAGTATATGTTAAGACTAGTGTATGATGGCCTGTCTGGACATCAGCCTCACCTTGCCTATTACCATAAACACTTTCCTTCTGCCACCTTCTGGCATGTCAGGCAAGCATAAGGTGCTTCCACTATTTCCTTATGTAATTTCCTTGAGTTAAAAAGCTGTGAATGCAAGAGATACAGGAGAGTCTCAAATGCTATGAAGACAAGCTAGTAATTATTTTATTTCCAGAACATTGCTTCTCTTGCCAGGTAATGCTTCAGTTGTAGTGTCTCTCTCTCTTCTGGCAAATGTCACTCTACTGCTGTTACTTTCTAGCACCGTGCAGGAGAGCCCCCTTGGTGGGAGCCCCCTCGGTGGTGTTCTTCCCAGGACAGCCTGACATCCTGTCCTGTTCCTGTGATGGATGCTCAGAAGCTGCCTTTGGAGAGACAGCTGTTGCCATGGCTGCAGATGCTTCTCTAGTGCACCTGCACAGCTAATAAAAAACCCATGCTTTATTCAAAAATCAAATAGGTTCACACTGGTTCTTCCAGCTAAGCTGCAGTCATTAGCAGACTCTTCAGAATAAACCTCTACCTATTAAAGCATTATTGTGATGAACACAACTATTTATACTTGCTTCTTTGGAGAAATTACATTAACTTAATTCTTAAATACATAAAGAAGTAATCTTTTTCAATTATAAAACAAACACCTACATATTTTCCTTCTGTCAGTCACAGAAAAGGTGACAGCTGCAAGGAAAGAAGGGATGATCTGTTAATTCTTCCCCTTCCAGCAGTGTGGGAAATGTAGTAGCTTCTCACCTGTCCCGCCTCAAACAGATTCCTGCACAGACTGTGCAGGTTGACCCTATTTCTGGACAGATGAGGCAGGAAAGTTGTGCAAATGCCAAAAGCAGAGGAATTGCAGCTTTCAACTATGGCAGAAAAGGTTTCTTAAGCACTAGGAGCTTAGGAACAAGGGAACAGATACAGTAAGATTTACTTATCTGGTGGATTAGTTGTGGAAGAAGAAAAGAAAAAATCAATAAATCTTGATTGATTGGAATAAGCTAAAGAATGTTTGAAAGGTCCTTGTAATAGACAATAACATTACAGCTAATCAGCTTAATCCAAAGAGAAAAAATTACTTGGAGACTTCCCTCTGCTGAACTCTTACAGAAAAGATTTCTTATGTTTTCTTCCTGGGTGCCAGAATGACTTCTTACTTCTGTCAGAGTGAATGACTGTGTTCAGGCTGTAAAGAAACAAGGCACATGATATTTTGTTCCAAGGCAGTAAGACAGGCAGACTACTACATGGTTTACTTTTCTGAAGCAGTTACTTGGTTTTAAAAACTTCTTCCCCTGTACTCATTCCCCTATAAAGCACTTAAAAGTGCTAGTTCACTAAGTGAAACCAGGCCAGGGGCAGTGTGGAGAGCCCTGTGCTTAGCTTTGTAAACAAAAATATGCCGACATTAAGATGAAGCATAATTGAAGTGAGATGCCAGGTCACTCACTGAGACCGCAGAGGAATCATGCCCAAATACACCAGCTTGGCTCTTCCCTTCCTTGTCATCAGCTGTGGATGCTGAGCCAAGCAGTCAGCAGGAGCCAGCCTGAGGCTTTTGTTGGCTTATTCCTTGCAAGGAATATCCAAAACACTTTGCAGCCTTGGAATGTGGCCCTGCTCTTGTTCACGCTATGGTAAAGCGGAGGGCTGAATGAAAGTTTTGTTTGCAGCTTAAATATAAATGCTCTTTCCTCAAAGGGCACATTTGGGTGAGGCTGAATCTCTGAAAGGTAATCTTAACCCTTCCCAGCATCACTGGTGAGACCTGGGAGTTTCATGACTGCAGATTTACTGCTGAAACACTGCTAAACAGTAACTTCTTTTCTCACTACTACTTTTCTTTTTGCTTTCAGATTGCACTCAAATGTGCTGACATTTGCAACCCTTGTCGGGTCTGGGATCTGAGCAAACAGTGGAGTGAACGGGTCTGTGAAGAGTTTTACCGGCAAGGTCAGTCCCTTCAACTCACAGCAGTTCCCTTTTACCTCAGCTTTCCATGGTTTTTATGTGACAAGTCAGAGGTAGCATTCAGCATAACCAGCTTGCCTTGAAATGTCCCTTGAGGATGAGCTCTTCAGAGATATGCTGCCTCACTGGAAAAGTGGGAAGGGCTAGAAGAGCAACAAGTTTTTCTCTGCCCTCACTGCTCCTCTACCAGCATCAGGCGGGAGGGAGGGCTCTGCTGTGCCTCAACACTTGAATTCAGCTGAAAAGCACAGGGCTGGGTTCTTCTCTGACACCCTCCAGTTGCCATGAGCATTTCTGAGCTGGAATGGTGCCAGTTCCACACTGCCCCAAAATCCTAGCACTGTGTTTTATCTCGCTTTCCATGCTCCCACTACAGCTCTGATGATAGCCCTACCCTCACTGTTACCCAAATATGACACATTCTTCTGCCTACAAATGTAGAGAAAGGGTTCAAACACTCTTCTCAGCATGCTGTTGAAAGGGCCAAAGCAGGCGAGCCAAACCTCAGCTAGAACCTACTGCAAATGTTTTCAGACCCCTGCAGAGAGCACAGTCAAGCAGGGTTTTTTTTGAAATGCAGTAATTACACCATTTGGCTCTATCTGGATAGGCAAGGTCATGCTGTGCTACAATACAGGGTGCAGCAGAGTTTAATCACTGCTAAATTCTTAGTTCAGAGCATCCTGAGAGTTGAAGGCAAGTGGTATAAACACTGGAAGAGCACACAGTGAAGTTCTCAGTTCACTGAACATTCTGCACTACAAAATTAAGCCACCTCTGAGCTGCTACCCAGTACGGTTAGTTTGTAACAAGGACAAACAGGTCAGCAAGGTAATTTTCAGCCATTGTCAGTTTCAGCTGGTGAAATGTCTTTGATGCCTTTGAAGCCACATAAGCAACTTGCCCAATGCAGGTTTAGTTAGTCAGATGTGTAATGAAGGCATAATCAGTATCCAGCTCATTGCAGTACCTCACCTTTAATGTATTGAAGGACCATGCTGAGAAGGATAGGTCGGCTCTTAGAAATGTAAGCTTTTTCCACAGCCCTCAAGATTTGTTAATGTAACATCTAAAATATACCTCTGAAAGGGGATAGCTGAGTACATGAGACCAGTTAGAAGCATCACAGGGAGAAAAGGAGCATTTTATGTGGGACAATATACAGAAACGGTGTTCTATCACTAGTGGCTGTATAATCCTGTTCAGTGATACAACACCCCCAGTATTAAATAGCATGCATTTAGATACCATTATCACTTTAAAGTGTTTTTGTAGACCTCTCTACCCCCTTACAATGATGGGGCTTGAAGGTATTTTTTTGGCACTAAGTTTAACATTTGGAAACCATAAGGTCTTGTGTTTTGATTTTTAACTATAGTTGAGACAGATAATTGCACAATTAGTGCTTTGTTTAATTTTCCTTCTGGAACAGATATAAAGTTCTAACATCTTTTTTTATCAAACATTTCTAAGGCCATTTTATTAGAGACTCAGATACCGATCTTCCAGTGTTCTGGTGCATCTACACTACATGTTAGTAAATAAAATATATGATCCAGGTACATTTCAGGGAGCATCTGATGCCTACAGCAGCTCCTAATAAAAACCTTTTCTAGAAAAATACTTTAATTTATTCTCAGATGTTTTAAAAGTCAACACAGTTAGAAACACAGGGTAAGTAATACACCTTGATTTGTATGTATGAAACTGGAACTAGTAAGAAAAATCTTTCAAGAAAGTGGCTAATGTTGAAGCAACATTAATGATCAGTTTCTCTGAGGAGGTTTTAAGATTGCTTAGAAGGTCTTCCCCAGCAAGAATGTTCTCAGGAACTATTTCATGCAGTTCCTTTTATAGTAATTTGAAACAAAAAAAATTACTGTCATTTTTTTTACTGTCTTTATCCTGCAAAGGCAAATCTTATTTTTGTCAGTTAAGAAGACAAGAAAATGTTAATACACTTTGAGACACGCAGGTCAACTGTTTTCTACCCAGAACACCTACAGAGGGGATATCACTGGAGTTAGAAACCTTCTTTCAGTTAAAAATTTTTGGAGGGGTAGATGAGAAGAAGCCAGTCAAAGTGTGCATTTGGAAACATGAGAAACTGTTATTTTGTCTCAGTTTTGCTAAATTGTTCCTTTTGATTGTTTGTGAAGCTAAAAATGTTTTCCTGATGCTTTCTAAGTACTAAATTAGAACTGAAAATACTCTGCTCAAAGTTAAGAAGTAATTGCCTGCTGCAGAGGGAAGAAAGGCAAGGCTCAGATATGTACACAGTGTTTCATATGGGGCTATAGAACCTGAGCAGCACAATAGCAGTTAAGTCGAAACTATTAGTGGGGAGAAAAGAGCTTTTAAACAAAAACAGTGGATTTAAAGCAAAATGTTTCTTTATGGGTTGAGTACAGTGTTTTGTCTAAACTAGCAGGTCTGTTTTTCTTACAGGAAAGTTCTGCCTAACCAGCCCTCACTACATCTTTATTGGTAAATCAGATGCACAAAATACATCTGTCTGAGGGGGACTGGCACATCTTAGCTTGCACACAGTTAATTCTCACTTCCCTTCCCAACTGGAGATGGAAAAGGTCCTGTACCCCATGCAGTAACCAGGATTGTACACTGGCACATCAGGCTGGCAATCACAAAGGATGAGTGTGTTGCACTCACAGACAGAGAATGTTTGTTTTAAAAAAAACCCTACACCCATAACTTAACTCAGAGCAGTCTTTGTATAGTGTAATTGCAGGCAAGGGGGAATGCAGTCTCTCCAGCAGAATGAGTGACCCTTGTCTGGATGGCAGTCAGCAAATGAGACTCTGAGATGTTTTTCTGCTTAATTCTTCAATCCAGCATGGTCATTGCTGTTGATTACTCTCAACTCCAAAAAAACATCTCCTGCCATCACTATGTATAGAAGTCTGTCCTGTGTGACCATTTCTGCAGGAATAATTTCTGCTGACTGTTTATAAGTGTTTTCTCAATGCCAAATCTGGTCACTTCTGCATCAGGAGCAATCTGAGGTGGCATCTACAGTGAGCAGATCCCCCAGCCAGGGTTTTCTTCCAACAATTTGAAACAGTCCCCAGTGCTAGTCACAGCAGGAGGTGCCTGCAGGAATCTTAAGGGCAGTCCCGGCTTTGGAACCAGAGACCTCCTGGTCCAATTAGTCAAATATGCTGCTATGAAGGTGGCTCAGAGTTCAGCCAACTGCTTTGCTGTCTGGAGTCAGTTCTGTGGAGATGCCTTTCTGGGCGACCCAGGAAATAAATATGCTCAGTGCAGCAGCACATGCATAGCCTGGTACCCAGCTACAGCACACTAATAAGATGGACTTCTAATTTCATCCTTTTTTACACATTTACAACGTGAACTCCAGAGCTCTTGACACTTGAAACATTTTGCAGGAGTCCATGCTCTGGCCCTCATTAGTTTGTTAGTGCAGCCACAGCTGTGGGCCACCAGGCTCCAGCACTCTTCCCTTTATGAGCCACTTCACAAGAACACAGTATTAATTTCCACTATGGTACTGCTGGAGACACATTTCTTCTAAAATTGATATACTGCAGTATATGAACAATAAGTAAATGAAGTAGAATGTCATAAAATTTTTCTCATGAGAGAATCTATTTTAAAAATTAAGGTCCTCAGAACACTTAACATGCTCAGATTTAATGTTCATTCAAAAGTAATCTTTTCTTAGATTTTTCTTTTTATGGATATTTGGTTTCTCTGATACCAAAAAAGTCCTGAAAATTAAGGTATTTAGACATTTACCATGCTCATCATTGGTGGAAGATTCCAACTCCTCACACAATTGCAGACACTGAGTGTGGTATAGGTATGGAGAAAAGATAAAAGTGGCAGAAAAATATTTTCTTCTTATTTCTTTTTTTGCAGGTGATCTGGAACAAAAATTTGAACTGGAAATAAGTCCCCTTTGTAATCAGCAGAAGGATACAATACCAGGCATCCAGATTGGTATGTATTAGTTTCATTCTCTTCATGTTTATCTCACTGTGGCACAAGATCCTAGAGAAACTTTTATGCACCACGTGCCCCACTCCGATCCAGTTGCTTTAACAATAAGAGCTACGGATACAATAAGAGTTAAAAAATATGTTCTAAATTAAAATGTTCAACATAAAGAACAAGGAGTCTGCATAGGGGAAAAAATACCCATGGGAAAAATTGCAGCCAGTGTATTTACTGGCTTGTCTGAAATCTCCTTAAAGGGTTGCTGGCTGTGACGGAGTTTACTGTGACACATGCAGATAAAGCCATATCTTGTCACGTATGCTGGTCAAAAGCTGTGCATTTCAAAAGGAATCAATGTCTGTTTGAGAGTTTGTTATTTTTCATCAGGGCTTTTGCCGCTTGTATTGCTCTGTGCTCTCAAGGAACTCTGTGAGGCACTGCACTTGTGGAATTAATTTGTTTATAATTAAATTAATTGGTTTGTGTGTTTCTGCAGGGTTCATGACATACATCGTTGAGCCACTCTTTGAGAGGTGGGCCCAGTTTACAGGCAACACTCCCCTATCTGAAAACATGCTAAACCATCTCAGGAGGAACAAGGCCAAGTGGAGAAGTTTGCTCCACAAGCAACACAGCAGTAGTAGGAGCAACGACCACTCAGGCCAAGTGACTGGCAGCCAGGAACAGACTTTAAATGAAGAAGAGACTCCTTAGTGGCAGCTTTGCACTTTTCCTTCTAGCACTGCTATCTCCGTCTTGGTCACAGCAGCAAACAAGGTCCCGGGGAGCCAGGAGCCTGTTGGCAGCACCGTGCAAAGGGAAGAAACGGCAAAGCTCTAAGGGTCCTCACCAACAGCCCACAGTTCTGCTGGGTTTCTTTCTGATCTTCTCGTTCCGCTCCCCTCTCTCCGTCCTGCGCATGCCTGATGCCATTTGTCACTCCTGATCCCGAACTGCCCCAATGCGGAGTCCCAGTCAGCAGCAAGGAAGCCAGGCCAGTTCCGACTGAAGCAGGGAGGATTGCTGAGAGAACAGGGGGCAGAGAGAGACACTCTTGGTGATCTTTTCATTTACCCCAAGTCATATTGTGACATATGTATATAGGCCCAGAGCGCCACACCCTTTCCAGGCTGGCAGCTGGGCTGCACATTAAACCCACCAGCATCTCCAGCATCCAGAGGACATAGACTGAGCAGGATGGTGCTCGCAGAGGGCACAGAGTCGGGTTGTTTTAGTAGTTAAAAACCTTTTTAACTTTTGTATTCTGTGCACTAAACAACAGATCTATAAACCTTGGACTGAAGTTACTCTCCGTATACACACCTCCAGTGTAACAAGGCTCGTTTTGGTAATCATTTTTATGCCACTTTGGGTAAAAGACAGGCATCTTCTCATTGCAAGGAACAGTATTCCCTCGCAGCCGAAAGGGAAGGTGTAGTACAGTCTAAACCTTTGAAAAACTAACAGATCTATCTTTTGAGTACTGTTTCAAGTTACCTGTTTATATTCATGTGTACATTTTCTGTAAATACAAAGCGCTACTGATTCCCATGCCAAAATACTGGAGTACTGTGGGATGATTGCTACCTGTAAAAACATTGGCACTGTGAACAGAATACTGTTAGTTTTAATACAAGAGAAAGCATTTGTAAATATGGTATAGAGTTTATTAATATACACCATTGTTTGTGGATAAAAGCCTTAACTTTTAGCATCCTTCATCTTCTGATAGCTGCCAAAATCATATAAGATACAATTCTTGAACTGCCTTTCCACTATCCAAGGTGTATCAAAGGTCATTAAGGAATGAAGTCTGGCAGGATAACTTCTTGAAAACTTCAAACACATTCCATATGGGTCCGTGTTGTTAATCCATGGCACCTTGCACATTCGGTCTAGGCAAATGTTTCACAGAGCCAGAAGTTTCAAGTTTAAAGAAAAACCCCAAGCTCCACAGCAACACCACATCATTTGACAGTTCAACCTGGTTACCATTTATTCAAGAGTGTGAATTTTTACTACATGGCTTAGTGACCTACAAAGTGAGCATTTTAATAGTTCTGGAGTTCGGCTGTTTTCTCCAGAGATGTTGCAGTGTAGCTGATTTTTTCCCCACATTCCCTCCTTAGACAGTCAAAATGCATTTGTATTTCCCATTTAATTAAAAGAATACTTCAACTGACTTTTTAGATTAGTCTCAATCAATGAAGGAAAAAAATATGTTGTAGTCACTATTAAGGAAAATCCTCTTAGCTGTCACAGTGGCTGAGGAAATTTCCATGATCTCAAGTTTGTGAAAGATACTTGGCCTTAACTATGCCATAAACAACCTCAGTTCAGAACGTCTTTATTAAACTTTACTAAAGCTTCCACCATTTCAGTGAGATTGTATTCTCAGACACTACTGCATTGCACCAAAGGGATTGTCCCCTGCTCCTCTGCTCCCAGGAAGAGTAACTGCATTCAGGTGGAGTACAGCATTGCTGTGAACCCCCCGTGCATCAAATCTGTACAGCTGCTTTCCAAAAGAACAAGCTGGTGTGGCCCAGTAGTCAGGTTTGGGTAGTCACCTTTGGATGTGTAGACTTTGAAGAGGCCGACAAAGAAAGAGCTTTTTAAGTTGGTGTTGGAGAAACATGAGAAAGATGTTTACTCGTAAAAGTGCAAGGGAAAATATAATACATTTTTCTCAATTACAGGGGATATTGACTTGATGAGAGAAAGTTCATGCTCGTAAGGTGACTAATAGGTTTAAAGGAAAATAAAAAAGCATGAGTTTAGTGAAG
Organism: Erpornis zantholeuca; assembly: GCA_013400515.1. Classification (NCBI taxonomy): domain Eukaryota; kingdom Metazoa; phylum Chordata; class Aves; order Passeriformes; family Timaliidae; genus Erpornis; species Erpornis zantholeuca. The sequence continues at coordinate 102,012 of VZTN01023145.1, forward strand.
GATGATTTATTCCACTAATTCTTTGTATGTATCTTCAGAGAAAAGAGGCTGAAACCTAGTGAAATAGGAAGATGCAAAACACAGTGAGCACATGAAGCACTGCAGCCATGTTTTTCTGCCCCACCACTGTTACATAAGGTGCAACCAGTAGAAAACCTCCTTCTTCCTCCCAGTAATTTAAATGAGATTCACGTGATAGAACGACTACAGCAGGCAAAGGGCACTCCAGAGAGTTGTAGTAGAATTAAATGTTTTCTAACTACAGGACATAAATGTCTTCTTAACCATATGGGGGTGTTGGGGGTGGAAGCACCAGCACATTGCAGCTTTTTAGGTGTACCTTTCCTTCTGACAGGTTATTAGGACATTACGTGAGCAATGGAATGTGCTGATTAGAAGCACTTAAGTCCATACAAAAGGATGTGATTTCCCATCCTTTTACTAAGAAATGGAAGCCCTTTTCCATCTAGTTCAAAGAATTTTTTTAAAATGTTCTGAAATTTAGTTAAACCCAATGTCTAGCAGCATAAAAAGCTCTTGACAGAAACATTGTTGAGCTGTTTCTGAAGACCTTCCAGAAAATAGGTCCAACAGGAAAGCTTAAGTACAAATGAAATTTTCTTACAGCCACATTAAACCCAAGCCCTTTTCTACAAGTGGAACCTACAAGGGTCCATTACAAGTTCGCTCTTGCCAAGTAAAACTTTTCCTCTTTAAAAAGCTGTTGTGAAAATTCTCAGGCAGTGGGGGATTTTGGTGCACTGAACATACCTGCTAGACTTCCATCACTGTGTCTAATGAAGCAGTGCTTGAAATTGGTTCAGGGTGGCCCCAGCAATGCTTCTGTGCTTGTGAGCCAACCCCACTACACAGAGGTAGGCCTGGGCCAGTTTGCCTCAGGTGCTCCAGACAGAAGTGCTTGGAAAGGTTGGGCTCTGGCAGCCAGATCCCCTGGGATCTGTAACGCAAAATGCAAACATTTGATTTCCCGTAGAAACCATAACTGGTAGTGGCCAATCCAACAGTACCAGTGCTCAGCATATGCAGTTGTGGCACATATTTGGTATTCTCTAGTTTGGAGGGCATTTCTGCACTGGGCTTGCTCCCCAGTTTGCCAACAGGCTGCTGATGCTCAGAATAGTAGAGCTAAGCAGATAACAAAGATTTTGGTGGTGTCAGCCCTATCAGCCACTTTTACAGAAAGCCCTTGTAAATTATTTTTCCTTCTTAGGTGGGCCAGTGGAGCTGAAAGATTTTGAAGTTTTCAAACTGAGTTAAGGTTTTCATATCTGGAAAGAGGAAAAAAGCTGTGAAAAGCAGGATGTTAAAATGTTTTTATGCCCCACAAATGCAATTTGATTAAAATCTAAGTCCTCTAGATGAAGATTTCATACCATTTATGAGGAAGTTCTGTTTAATAACAACAATAACAAGTGAAAATCTTAAGCTGGTTAAAATAATGCATACATATACATTAAGTAAAGATGTTACCTACCTTTGTGGTTTTAAGTGTCAGTGGTCCAGCCACCAGTCAGATGGGGAGTAAAAGGACTATTGGTAACATGTACCTTTGGAATACAAGGAACAAAGAGAGGAGTAGCTGAGATTAAGTGGAGTCGATGGAGGAAAAAGAAAAAAACAAAACACATGATCTGCAGTTGTATCTAACCTAATCTACAACACAGGTCAATTATTTTTGTATAAACTGGGTTTTAATGAAGAAAACCAAAGTCTCCCTAACAATTAATGGGAAAGCTCTAAATGAGACAAGGCTGTTGTTACACTCCATAGGAATTTCACCAGCTTTTGCAAACTGCAGTTTAAATTTCTGTTAAACATTTCCATCAAATCAGACACAGAATGCACACTTAGCCCTTCCAAATGAACTCTCAGAAAGGAGAAACTCAAGTAGTCACGGTTTTATTTTCAGGTACCAGCCAGAGTACCAGCCATAATTTATTGCCTTATATTTTAAGTCACTCGGCTGAGTTGTCCATAAAGTATGCCCATTCCCCTCCTGATGTCACCATGACCCCTATGGCCCACAAAAATCAATAATTAAATTTTAATTAAAACCCTGCAAATCTAAAAAAAGCCACACCAAAAAGCAAAACAAAAACACAAGGCAAGCTTCATGCCATGAATATGTATTCAAATTACTTTGATTGGTGCAAACTGTTGCTCTATTATTTGTTTCTATAATCCATCCAATATTTTAGGTACATAAACTTTAAGTGCAGAGCATAAGCTTGACTTGGGTGTAAAATATATTCTGCTTATCTTTGAATTCAAGATTGTATATGTCATGTTTATTGTAAAGCATTTTATATATACATATTCACATATCTTATACAACTCTATGGGCCAAACACTGGTCCCCCCAACTTCACTGGGACCAAGAATCAGCCCCCATATGTGCGTATATATGCTATATGCATCATTCTGAAAGGAAGCACTAGATTGTGTGAAATGCTGTGACTGCTATGCAGTGATGCCAAGAGACTTAACTGTATCTTTTTTAACATACTGCTGTAAGTATTCATCATGTTGAAGAATGACAACTAATAAAAAAAAATAAAAAGAGTGAAGTGTCCCAGGTTCTTTGGTAAAGCCAGTTGATTGAAGGATCTCCTTTGTTTGCAGAAGACATTCTAGTTTGACAAGGCAGCAAAAATCCCACTGCATCCATACCCTCACTGCCTCTCCTTCCTACCAACAGAATAATCACTTTCCTAGTGTGCTGTTTCTGAGAAGAACTTTTCTCTGAATTTCCCCTTAGACTTGCTGTATGAATATAAATGGAGTTCCCAGCAAGGAAAGCATTTCTATGTAATTTGCCTAAGCATGTAGTAGAAAGATTTTCAAACTCTAGGGAAAATGTTTCCCTGGTTAAGTACTTAAAGGAGGGTTTTCTTTTACTATTGTCACAGTTCCAGTAATGAGTTCACCTTAGGATCATTGGTCAGTTTTAATCTCCATTTTCTCATTTCTCAGCTTCAGACCATGGTATTTATGTGCAACATGGCAGAGGCTTGGGAAGTTTAATTGAAAATATGAGAAGTATTGATGATCTACACTGATAGGTATTTCTAAGTGAGAAATACTTGTCATTATTGATGGATATCACTGCAGGGACTCTTCCTGACTTTGACACATTTCTAAAGCCAGAATTAATTTGTGCCTCAAAGTGTTCAGTAACAGTACTCACATAGTTCATGCCATGCAAATACTAAAATTGAACCAAATATAGGAGCTGGAAATAGATTTTGTTTCAGTGCTATTTAGCCAACATTTTAAAGTTAAACTTTTCTAAAAAAATATCCACCCTTCAGAATCACAGTATTTTCACATGTCCCCCAGATGCAAACAGAACTGCAAAATGGATTTTAGAATGAAGCCCCTTAGAGATCTGTCCTGTATAGGGCTGGAGTTGTGATGGTTTCTCCGGGAGCAGTTTTTCATAGTCAGCATTGGAAAACCACTCAGTTTTTCCTAACAGATTTAACAGTGTTATTTTCAAGTACAGCTAAGTCAATACATCTTCCCACTCTGCACAGGCACTGTTGAATGGATGCTGATGTTTAATGGTTCAAAACAAAAAATGCAGACCAGCAAGTTGAAATGTACCAATGAACAGCAAAAGAAAAAATAACTATATGGCAATATTTTTGTCCTGGTCAAATACTTAACTGTGGTTTAAAGTTCAGGTGGAGAATCTTAGAAAGACAACTATTCATCAAGAGAAGAAACAATGAGATATTCATGTGACAATAAATTACGTGACAGATAAAATGAGTGTGGTTACAAAATACCTTTGTTTTATCAACAAAGCAGGTTTATGGTGTCTCAGTTCTACACTTCTTAATCTTTTAGTGATGTTGTGTATGGAACAGTCTCAAGCAGCTATTTAGGGACAGACAGACTGAAAATGAACCACAGGTTAGAGAAAAGTTTAAAGTGGCTCTGCCACTAAAACCAGTGGATCCTCTCACTGTATCCTGGGCTAGTTTGGCTCTTAGGCAGAGTTGCACTGAACACCATGCAACACCTTAATACATGACAACTGGGTTTTGTTACCAGCAGCAGCACTTCCTAAAAGCTGCTGTGAGTGTGGTGTCTATGCAGGACCATGCAGACCTAAACACACAAGGAAGTATCCCAACAGCAGATGAATTTCATGTCAGATTTTATAGTAATACAATTTAGAGAGAAGATTTGAATTCTGTACCCTACAGAGATCTAAATATATTGTACTAGGTTAGGAAGGGGATCTAGGTGTCTTAAGAAGTCATAACTAAAATGGAGTATTAGAATTCATACAAACAGAGGCATTGTCCTGTTATTTCCAGCACTCCTACCACCCAGAGAAGTTCAATTTGTATACCAATCATCCCTCTCTAGAAAGTGCAAGTGCAAGAGTAGGAAGTGCAAAGGGTGGCAAAAAGCAATTTGAATGGCAAAAAAACCTCCAGGAAGGAGAGAAAGGAAAAAATACTGTAGCTTCATTAGTACCACCTATAAAAAAACCTCCAAACATTTGGGCAGACTGAGAGTTTCTGCTGTCCCCAAATCGAAACATAGGTAGAACAAAGTGCAGCAGTACATAAGGAAGTTATTGCCATAAGAATATATTAACCTTTAACTACATAGAAAAGCTTAAAAGATTGAACATTTAGATGAAACAAAAAGGGAATTCCTGATTACAAATAAATATTACTAAAATTGTAATCCTGAAGAAAATACACTTTAATACTTAAATCCACCATTAGTTTAAAATTATGCTTTCCTGACCTACTCGTGCTGCTCAGCAGCTGTTACATTCCAAATCCAGATTTTCCATTTGTATGTGCAGAGGATTCCTATGAGCTTAGCTCATACATAAGCATATTTATGAAAGAAATACAGCTACCGAAAAGAAAAATCTAGTATGTATTTGATTTGATGTATTTGATGCCCAGCCTCATTTCTATAGCCAGGCCTACCAACACCTGCAGACAAACTCTGGGGCTAGTCCACATCAGGCAACCAAAATGCAAAGAAAATAGGAAGTACTGGAACACACGGTAGATTCAAGAGCAGATTCAATAAGAAAAAGAAAGTTATTGTCCCAAAGATCTCTTTTTTGTATCTGCCATGCTTTGTGTTGGCTAAATATATTTCAAGACAACATCTAGAAGGAGGAGAAAAAATAGATACATTGGTATCATCAGTTAAGAGACCAAAACATGAGTGGAATTACTTTGTTTAAAAAAATGCACTGTTTTGCTGGGATAAGGTTACATGCAGATGTCAACTACTTTGGGACATCACCACTGGCCTCTGTGGTACCTTTGCACAGCACATTTATTTTCCTTAGTGTATCAGGAAAGTCACTGCCACCAGCTCCACCATTTGAAGGAGTGGGCATTTGCACTTTGGTGCTTTGAAGTCCCTTTTATCAGCATTAAGACTGAATTAAGGGCACCCAAAGATGTGCATGGTAATTACCCCCGCTCCCACATGAAAAGGAAATCTTTCTCGAGAATGCCACTGCTTAAAGACTGCCTAAGTAAAGACGGGTATTAAACAAATGAAGAAACACAAATAAGATTTGGGATGGGTACATCAGCCACTCGAAATGGGTAAGTGACAATGGCACATTGGCTTTAGGTGCATAGAACTGTGTACTAAAGTTTTAACAGAGCAAATGCACTTCCTTCATTTATCTTAATTATAGCTACAAAGATAACACAGAAATTATGTTACCTGAAGGTATTAGTCAATTGAAGTGAAGAAACTTGCATAAGAAGCTGTGTAGTCAATTTCCTTCTGCACTTGAGCCTCACAAATCCTCTGTGCTTAGTCTGTCAGGAGGCCTGTCTGGAGATGACTAAAACTGGTCATCAAGCCTCATTTTTACCTTCTTAGATGTCTTGCCCTCATCCCCTCCCCTCCAAACCTGATTACGGTCAGCTTCTCGAAAACACCAACAACAAGCAACGCAAAAAATAATTTTATTTGAGAAATGATAGTGTTTATTATGATTCAAATGTTATATTCTTCTAAAGAGCAATGTGATTTCTGCCTCCCTCTCAAGAGAAATAGGGAGTTCTTTCTTCCCGGAGATGCTCAGGATTTAGCTGGAAGGTAGAAAGATCAGAAACTGCAGGATATCTCATGCCATAGCAAGAAGCTCACAGCTCACTTGGAGAATGCAGCAAGTAAATAAAATTGATGTCAGCCAGACATGAGAGGGGCCTAAGAGACTTTGCTGCAACTTAGAAAGGTATAGAGTTAAGTAGAAGCAAGAACTCACATGCAAGATCACAACTCCTTTTTTATTTTCTGTCTTTCTTGATAATTCTGGAGTTCTCCCTAGAGGTTTTATTGTAACAATGCCTGGCTTTTTCATTTCAAGAGAAAACAGCTTCCCAAGGCTCAGATCCACTTCAATTCCCATCCCACTTTTTATTAAGCATATTTTACAATGGTACGAAATATTTTCTCTTTTTTTAAGAGAGCATTTATGTTTTCCAGTTTTAAGGAAGAACAGTCAATAATATCACTAGTAATGTTTACTTAGGATGAAGCATAAGTGAAGTGTCTGGACTTCAGCTGCCTTTTGCCAAATCCTCCATATGCCCAAGACCTAAACATGTTGCAATATAATCCTGTGTGACCAATAGCCTCCATTTTCTTCTGACCAGTTCCATTAAGGCCTATTTGTTGACAGGTTTTGAAATACAAATCACTAACAAAATGATATGGCAACTCAACAGTCATGCTGTATGAGAAATGCTAGATAGAGGTGGGATTTATTTATTTGCACCATGGTTACCCTTCAGAGCCTTCTAGTGGATCAGGAACTGCACAAGGGACACCAATACTGCTCCCACCACAAGCTGTTGTAATAGAAATAACTTAATAACAGATTAATGTTAGAGGTCAAGAAGAAAATCATCACAGATACTGAAGAGAGCTAGATCTGAAAGGACAGCTTTTACTTTAATGATAAAGGAACACAATTTATAGGGTTTTTCGGGAAAAGTGACTTGATCACCTCCAGGTACCTTAAAAAAATCTGTACATGTAGCTAGGGTTTTAGGGTCTTGGGCTTTTTATTTCTTTTTACTTTATTCCTTTACCAATCCAACTGCAGTTCCTTCATTCTGATACTTCAGTGTCATTAATTTAAAGGGAGAATTTACATCATCACTCTTGAGTTACTTGACAGCTTGAAGTTTTGCCTGTGGGTGTTACATTGCTCTCAGGGACACCTTATATAATAATGCAGATGTCATTTTTCAGCTGGCATGGCACATCTACAAGTTTAAATTTTACTGAGATTTATGATAAAGTCATCTTAAATATCTGAATATAAACAAGGAGTTTGCACCTTCAAGAGTATCACAAGTTCCTCTGTGAAATTAAAAGTTCTTTTGAGACATAAAACAGGTATTATAGTAAGAGCTGTTCTCTTTCTGAGAGAACCTATGATAAATAGACTAGAAAATAAACACATGAGGAAGAAAAGGAAGGCACCATTGTCAAAATGTGACAATTGTTTCACCCCATTGTTGGGTCTGTCAAACTAGCATTGGGTTCTACTACAGAGAAGAAATAAAGAAGTGTCACCACTTCCCACTGTGGATGTCATGCTCATTACTGAAATGCACTCTCATTTAAATTATTTTAGTTTTCACTTCCTACAACTGGTTAGTATTACATTTCTCTGTCACAAAAAGAGGCTTTTAGCACTTTTTAAAATCTTCATGCATTCACAGACAAATCAGGTCATTCAAACAGATTTTCTGTTTCTGAAATAATACAGCTTGAATGGAACAGCTTTATAGTTTTTCAACTGCCTCCACTAGAATGTCCTTTCCTTCTGCAGACTTAACCTGCTATGGCATTATCATTGTGGCTTTTTGCCATCATCCACATCTTCATTATTTCTCTCTATGTAATTTCTGGTTTTAATTATCCACAAATTTTATCACTTATTCATTACTAAAAATATGAATGCATCAAACCAGTACCATTCTCTATAATCTTAGCAGAAATACTTCCTTTCAGTGATTATTATTACCTGCCAGCTAATCAGTTCTACATCCATTTAATATCTACTTTGTGGGTAATAAAAATGCTATATTTTAATTTACACTATTCTATTGCAGCTATTTTTGTTAAAGATGATTTAAAACATCTATTTTACAATAAAGTCACATGAGATCAGTCCTGTTGTCTAAGTACTTCCAATTATGCAAAAGAATACCATCATGCTGGGTTTTTTTCCTAGAACTGATACATGCCAATTGACCAATAGTCATGTGTCTTATCCCACTTTTCTTAAAAAGAAAACTTAGATGAGACAATAATTTTCTGAATTTCTGTATTACTGTAAAGTTTATTCAAAGTAAATATAAAGGGCCAGATATGTCCTTCAGCCAGCTACTTTAGAATTTTCAGATTTAAATTCCTTAGCCATCTGCAGTTCAAAGCAGTTTTGTTCTACTAAGCAGAGTTTAACTTGTTCCTCCATCAGATAATTACTTCAGTGGTAATTAGTGATCCTGGCTTTTCTTCTGAGTAAACACATTCTCTACTTTTCCTAAAATCTATGCAATTCCTAAGTGAGACTTTGATTCATATTTAAGCAATGGAACAACAACAACTTCCAAATAAAAGTGCCAGGGCCATTACCAGGTGTGATGTTCATCAACCTCAAGCTGTATCAGGCCAGCTATTCACCACTATTGTGCTCAGTCAAGATCTGGCCATGTCTCATTTCCTTCAAAGCTACTTAGCCTTGACTGTGAGACCTGTATGCTGAAGGATGGCAAAGGACTTAGTCCTGTGGTCAAGATCCCCCATGCCTTTTATTATGCTAGACAGGAGGAAAAAGGGGTACGTGGAAGAAAAATATTTTGAGTTGGTACAGATGTGTAGAAATAGCACAAGTGTCTGTGGGTTCCCCAGGCAACTACCAGCTTGGAGCACTGTTACCATGCTCTTCTCCTAGCAACAGCTCTGAGACCTCACAAGGCACAAAGCAGGATCTCACGAATTCTGTTTATTTTGCTCGCCTTATGTCAATGTATCTTCAATATACTCTTTTATTTGTGAACTCAAAAACCTAATTTAAGACCAAAAATCAGTTCAGTGACAAGCCAGGTTAAACAGAAGGTTATTTGGTAGACTTAAGTGTCACTAGCTTTGCATTGTTCTAATATACTAAATGCAAAATATACTCTTCAAATCTGAAAGGAAAGGCTATGCCACTACTGAATAATTGCTAGAAGTCTTGATAAAATGGAGAATCCTCAGAAATGTAACTAGTAAAGCCTCAATAGACTTCTTACATGTGCAGACAGTACATATGAGAGGAACAGACAGAAGAAGCAAACAAATGGATGAAAAATATTGGAATGGTCAAATGAGCAGTCAGCAACAGGGCGTGTTGATAAAGCCCACATTTCACCTGAGTCAAACCAAAGTTCAACTTCAAACTACCTATTTTTACTATCACAAAATACTGAATTACAGATTATTTTCCCACTTAATAAATTAAAACCAAGAACATTGAGCTTGACCCTTCTTCAGAAACACTTCCTTTACAAGCAAGGAGAGAGTTTAAAAACAGCCTGGCTTATCAAGCCTGTCCCAGTAGATGACAGTCAAACATGGCAACTAAGTCAAGCAAAAACACCTGCTAGAGAATAGATAATGGAAAAAGATGAGTAAAATACCAGACACACAAAATTGAGTAAGAAACAACAGAATACACATTAAAAACCCCTAATATTCTAAAGGACAGAAACCCCTCACTTCAGTAGTAGAACACACAGCCTCTGCTATTTCAGAACTATTAACACAGATTGCTACAGTTTCATTATAGACAAAACAAGACAAATGCTTACAGGCTGTAAACTGTAAGGTGACAATGCATCAAACAGACATCAGGCAACAAGAACATGGGGAAAAAACTAAAACCAAAACTAAAACCATTACTTTAAATTTCTTCCCACTGCTCCTTTACACCGGCGGCTGCTGCTCAGTGGCAAGTGCCTCCCAGCAAACGCAGCTGCTGTGTTATGGCATGCCAACTATAAAGTGAAACAGAGAAGGGGGATCAATCCAGTTTAACTTTCCCCACTAAATAAAATGAAGACTACCAAAGAGAAAGCACAGGTGGCAAGAATGAAGCTGACACTTTAAAGACTGACACTATTGAAGGATAAAATGTTCCCCGCTCTGCAAACATCCTCTTACCCAGATTTATGGATGCACCTAAACTCGTTCAAGTCACTGTGTGCATGTGAGGAGCAAAGGATCCATATGTATACAGAAGAGCAGCATAGTCTTTCACCTGAAAGAAAAAATGTGAATTTCTATGCCCCGTAGTCACTTTGACTTTTAATCAGTAAAAAGCAGCATATTTCACTTGTATAATCTAGAAGTTATTTACACAAATTTTTACAATTCTGTGGCAGTGTTCATTATATGTGTGCTAGACCACAAAGAGAAATCTCCAATGGCCATTTTACATGGGATAAAGAGGATAGTTTGTCAGGAAAAAACTATTGACAGGTCAAGCTCTTTTCTAACTCACCACATGAAATCTTCAGCCTGTTCTCCCAGAAAATTTGTTTTGTGAAGAGAATAAACTAGCCAGGTGTTGACTTTTATTAATCCAAATGCACATAAATACAGTTCATCATAATGCTAGTAAGATAGAACCATCCACCCCTAAATATAAAGGGATTAAATTTTTTTTTGTGAGACTTTATGCTGACAAAGGAGAATTCCTTTTCAAAGGCTTGCAACATAGACATGGTATGACACCGCTCTCTTGTGGCTAAACACATGCAGTTCATCTGCAAAATGTAACAACTATTTATATCAATTCTTGTAAAAGATTTTCAAATGTATTTTAATCTAAGACATTTTTTGCTAATCAGAGGTTTAAAGCAACCAGTGCCAGCTCCACCCCTGCAGACTGTACTGCTGTCTCTGTTACATAAAGAGAGAATTCAGACTGCTGCTATTGCTTCTGTGACCCATTGAAATCAAACACCCAAATCAGCCTTAAGCAGAAGGTAAGAATACATCTATCCCAACAACAATGGAAGTCTAAACACTCTTGATGAAATACATAAATAAACTGATTTTAAATAATCTGATTTTAATGCCTACTTTAATCTTCCAGAATGCTTGTTGTCTTTTGTCTGCTGCTGTGGTCTCTGCTGTACAAGGGGAGGAGGGAGTGACAGTGAAGGAAGTCCACGCAGTGCCTGCCGAAGAGGACATGAAGGCAGGTGAGTCCCAGTGAGCATAGGAGCTATGAATTGGTTCACTCTGACTCAGTATCTGCTGTGTTGAGGTGGAGCAGGTTATCACCTGGTTTATATCAGCATTCCTAGATCCAGGGCATTTTGAGGTTTGTGGCCATGCTGTTGTGACTGACAAACAGGATGGAGTTCTTTCTTTGAGAGACTGAATTGTGCACACAAGCCCTTGATAATATAGTTCCTCTTTCTCCCCTACCTAAGTTGCTTTATGTGACCAACAGTTTCTTCTCTTGGGGAAGAACTGTTGTTTTGGACTCCCTTTGCAATTTCTTTGTTCTCCCAAGGGTGAATCATTTAACTGGAATTTAGTCAACAGGAACAGTGTGAAGTGAGAATTTTGGCTTTGGAAGTATCTTCATTTTAGAAGGGACTCCTGAGAAATTTCTCAGTACCTCTTAAGACAATTATCTAGTGTCAGAAGTATCTGCACATTTTAGTGAGCTGTGTCACCCTTCTGGTTGTTGGATACTCTCTGATTTTTGTCATTCTGATGTGAATTGTACAGCAATACAGTTTATAGCTGATCTGCTTCCTTAAAGAAAAGAGTAAGTCATGGGACTTTTTTCCCCACCTATACATGTTAGGTGAACAGATTCTTTATTTTATGTAGTTCCATAAAGAGGTAAAGAGGTCTGTGGATGGCATCTGGTAATATCTGACAGTTTTTGATACTAAGAAGTTCTAAAGCTTAGGAATAGTTAGTAATGAAAAGTTCTATCACTCGTTGCAGAGATTTTTCTTTCAGAACTGATCAAAATACGGCTTTATCTAATTTTCTTTGACTAAGACTTCTGTATCAACAGCTTGGAAGCAGTTTTAGGTTCTCTGAAGCTTCCCTTGCCCACCTAGAATGCATTCCCCATTTTACCTTCAAATACCCTTGTTTACATAATGTCCCTGACTGAATTGCTAAACGCAACTTGGGAGTTGTGCTATTGATCTGGGAGAGGAGGAAGAGAGTCAGGAATACGAGAGCTCTTTTGGTCTGCTGGAACAATATTGTGAAAAGTTGTGCTTTCTTATCACTGGAGAAGTCCAAAAAATTTACTCTCCTACTACTCCCAGTGAATTTTTGGGCAGAATGTCTTCCTTCAGGAGATGCTGGGATGGTTTCTGGAATGAAAGTTGGGGATTTTTTTTCTACTAGAAAGGCTTAAAAAGTATGTACATAATATCCAATTTTCCAGCTGATAAAATTGAAACCAGAGTAAATGCTTCAAATGTTTTGAGTAGAAGAGCTAGAAGAAAAAGTATAATGCAGTCCTTTTAAAACATTTTTACACATTTTCTTCTAGGAGATCCTGAAAGATTTGAGTTCTGTATCAGTGAGCTTCCCATTACAAAGGTATTAATGAATACAATCACCTGACAATTAGTGTCAGAATATCACTACTGACATACCCCTATAATATACCAGACCTGTCCAGATACTACTTGTGAGGGACAATTAATCTCAGTTATGAATGTCACAACAACACCATGCAAGGCTACAGGCTGGGGGCAGAACAGCTGGAAAGTTGCCCAGCAGAAAAACAAAACCTGGGGGTGCTGCTTGGCAGTGCCTGAACATGATCCAGCTGTGCCCAGGTGGCCAAGAAGGCCAATGGCATCCTGGCCTGTATCAGCAATAGTGTGGCCAGCAGGATCAGGATGATCCTTTGATGGAAGAGGGTAAAATTACCAAGTAAGGGTACTTGGCCCCAAGTAAGGGGCCAAGCTGGATATTCTGTATGGATTTCATAGTAATTGTCAAGTTTAGGTAGAGAAAGCAGCAAATGCATATTTTGGAAGAAAGCAAAGGCCAAACTGTTATGGACCAATCAAGGAATGGGAGAGTATGATAAAGTTCAATAATTACTAAATCCAGAAGAAATAAACACCTAGAGGATTTAATTTTAGAAGCATAATATATCAAGTCACTTAAGGTGCAGTTTTAGTGAAAAAGATAACTTTTAAAACCAAAATGCAAGTATGGTATTTGCACACTAATTTCTTACAACTATGCAAATAAGATTCAGCAGTAAGAGAGGATGCAGCTGTCAGGCTACTCTGTGTAAGTGAGCAGGGAAATAGAAGAGACATGGGATATAAGGGACACATTCAACAGTCTGACAGGATTTGGGTTTTATACATCAGGATTCTTGGACAAAATATTAAGTGAAGGCAGATACTGTAAGCAGTGGATCATAATAGATTTGTAAGGAAGTGGCTCCATTAAGTACTTTGGCAGGAAAAAACATAAGCTGTTCTTTAATTAGTTTTAGATAATTCAGTTTAAGACCTTGTCTAATAAGATCAGTTCTTAAGATACAAACGAGTCTGCAACACAAAATGCCACTACCACACACATCTACAATATAAAGAAAATTTTATTTTATAAGCTCTTTTGAACAAAAATGAGTTAGATGCACATGCAAATTAGGAATTAATATTTACTCGCATAAGGAATTTAGACTGTGTGCAGGTTTTTTTTACACCTCAGAAGGCAACTCCCTCCTATGACATGCATTTAAGAGACAACCTGCAGGCTACATACAGCACAAAGTCCCACAAACATGAAAGTTCATCTCCTGACCCAAAATAAATTAGGAAACTGTTTGCACATGAAATAAGGAGTGGCATCAGCAAACTGCAAAGAAAACCAAGGCAAGTATGCCACTCTCATAAAAAACTATTACCATTAGATACAGTTATAACACACTAACAAAAGAGTTTACACTTCCTTGTTATTTACACTGGAGTGCAAACACAGCATACATGTCAACTCCCACACCAATAAATTTTGGTTTTCCCCACACACACGCCGCTTTCTTGAATTTCCCAGGTTCCAAAGACACTGCTCCATGGCAATGGAAGCCTCCTTTCAGTTCTGTGCTTCTTGTAAAAACATCACATTCACAAGTTTGGTTACTGAGAAACCAAAGAGAAGGAAGAGGTAATTTTACAAATCCTGCAACACTCAAACTTCAATAGCATAGGAAAGATATGTTCTAGAACATGTTACAGCACCTTACAGCAGTTTCAAAGTGGACCCACCACTTATACAAACTGAATTGTCCTTGGAAGTCTCCACTAAATATGAGCTCTGGCTTTCCATGCTGGTACCTGCTGAAATCCATCAGTTCTTGTAAGGCTGGCTTTTGCATTTGGCTTCAGACTGCAGCGTCCAACCTGGGGAGCAGGGATAGAATTAAAACTATACCAAAGAAACTGAATTAGAAGATGTTTACAAGAAAAACATTTTGGAAGAGTTGTTGCACTTCTCTCAACATACAAAGAATGAAATAGTAAGTCCGTGCAATTGGTTTAAATATGTTTATTCTTCAAAACACTAAACAGTTAACAATTAGAGGCTTGGTTACAAACTCTTAAGATTATTCTGCTTTAAGCAGAATTTTTTTTTTTTTTTTTGTATCTACTCCTGAACATGCTGGCCTTAAACAGTCTCTCTTCCAGGACTTTATAATCCAGCTGTCAGATCCTGGAACAAAAGCCATTCCATATACAAGCTGTTCCAGGAGCTATTTTTGATCTTTTTATCTAGAATTAGGTATGTCAGCTATGCAGTGCAATAGCCTACAGCTTCCACAATACCAACGTGGTTATTTTTAAGATGTTTTAATTTTTCCCTTGGGGAAAAAAAAAAGAGTCAAAAAATTTATTAAGACTGCACCAGAACTGTTGACACAATGCAGTCTGAAATATATGCTTGGAAAATCCTTGTGGCAATTGAAATAAAGTAAGTATAGCTAGCAAGAGGAATATACACACATTAGTTTTCCTCAAGTCTTCAGCCATACAGCTAGCCACATGTAAGAGCAGCCTCCAAAGAATGTCTGGATTTCCATATGTTCTGCTTTACTATTTCCCTCTATTAGGATAACAAATGGCATAGCCCAAATCTTTTATGTCACTCTTACAATAAAAGGATAGAATTGCTAAGCAGAGAAACAGTTAAAATTAGAGCCACCTATTTCTATCCATCTCATCTGAGCAGTTCTGAGGTTTGTGGAAATGCTTAACAACCAACCAACCAACCAAAAGCACTGTTGGACTGTATAAACTGAGGTAGCTGGCACAGGCTGATCTACAGAAATTAGTCCTCAGAATCACCTCAGTCCAAAGGCTTTGCCTACCACTTCTTTGTTCCCAGGAAAAACAGTATTCTTCATGGGCTTTACAAGAGAATCACAACCAGTTTTGGATAAAGATTCAAACCGTGTGGAAATTACACTCAAAGAAAAATATTACAGACTATGCATTTATTTTCATTTCTGAACAGTTAGTGTACATTAGTCAGACCTTTCTGTACCTTCCTAACATCCTTTTTTGAAAAGTTAGTCAATAACTACTTAAACACACAGTTCCTATGCATGGATACCTGCCAAGTACCATCAAGCTAATGTCCATAGTTCAATCAACTATGAGCTGAATTTTTAAAATCAGTCTTCTAAGCTTTTTCTCTTTGCACATCTAGAAGTGCATTTACCAATCTAAATCCACCCAAAATAATATGAGATTTTCTGCTTTGATTATACTTTAAAGAAAGTAACTACCTAGGCTGACAGCTTAAGTTCTAGGCTTGTAAAAATCCTGCAACTAGGCATGAAAATAGCATCAGTTCAAGAATACAAATGCACTTTTATATAAACATACCACTGGCACCTCAGGACTGGAAAATGGAGAGCTATCAAAAGAATAATTTTCTTTGTCCAGGGAATCATCTTCATCATCATTTTTATGTGCAAACTTCTGCTTTAGAGCATGAGTTAGTAGAGCAACTGGATCCCAATCTGAACTTTGCCTCTTTTTGGGTCTAGAAAGAGGAGTACCTCCAGGAGACCTATGAACAAAGAAAAATAAATTACTGTCTCCTGACCCTAAATCCTGTGCTGAGTGATCCAAAATCTAGAAACATGAGTTCTGTAGACACCCTATCCTATAAATCCCTGATTACACAAATACTGCTGCTGTAACTTTAAAGCAATTCATCAAACACAACTGACACAATTACACCCAATAACTTGTCAGCCACATTCTTAGCCTGAGAACTCAACTTGATGCCATTACATGAAGAAAAATTGCAGTAAATCAATATGAAGTGTTAAAGTACTGCAAATAAATAATGAGCAAAAAAAGGCAAAACTGCAGTTTTTATACCAAGTCATTTATAAGTTATATGAAAGCATATTAATGGGAATGTCCCACTAAAGTATTTAACAATCACTGTGAATTTGATTTAAATTTTATTCATTTTAGGTTCACTGAGATTCAAAAATGAAAATGGCACCGACACCCCAAAACTTACAATAAATATGGAAGCTAGTGACTAGTCCAAGACAAGAAATCATAAGAAGACTTTCTAACCATTGAGATATCTGGGAGGAGCAGGGTGGAAAAATCTAGGGGTGCTCAGACTTCTGCCAGTAAAGTGCTGTCTCCAGGCTGGTGATTTGCACCTAATAATGCACACTGACAACACCAAGTTCTAAGCCTGGCAGTTACAGTAAATGTTGCTTAACACAAAACCTGAAAGGATTGAGTTCACACCTTCTATAAAAACAAGCCCTGAGAGCACTTGAACAATGTGTAAGATGCTGCTTGGGTGGCAGAAACTGGGATCTTTACACTTTTAATTTCTGAGAACAGAGGACTTCCCTTTGCAGTGCATGCATTTAACTACTGTCAGAAAGATTGTAACACTTTTGATCATCATTATTCCCCCCAAAAATAGAATTAATTTTTCAGTTAAGTTCTACTTCAGAATACAGATAGAAGCCTAAATCCAGAAAGCATTTTGGATGTACAACCTACCACTTCCGGCTAATTATGCCTCTGCTCAACACGTTAAAACTGTCAACCTGAACATACCATTTACTTCACTCACCATACATGAAATTATATAGAAGAAAACATATATAAAGGAAACACATGGGTTTACCTAAATGCACTTAATATTTGCTTTATTTTACTGTGAGAATGTCATCAAAAGCTTAAAGATATGCTTTAAATTTGCATGTAAATTATTTGCCCAAGTTTTGTGCTGGTTATTTTCAGGGATAAACCTCACAGTTAAGAAAATGCTGAAATTAGAATGCAGTAAGTTTTGCCAAGTGACGTTCTTCTCACATTAAGAACTTCAAATATTCATTATAGTCTCAGTTTCTCTTACTTTTTCTACCCAAAAAGTTCAGAAAAAAACTCTGAAGGTGTAATCTCTAATACACCTAACAAAGCAGAGACCAGAAGAGGTATTCCAGTCTGTAATAAAACATTTTTGTTACCAGTCAACAGCACTTACCATCAAAACAGCTGACCACTAAAAGTATTTATAATCCAACTGCACTATTGAAATACAGATTTATGAGACATTTTCAGTAAACAATACAACATGTGTTTTTGTTAACATTACAAAGCTTTAACCAGGATATTTGAAGTACACTAACAGTAGTTTTCCAAAGTTTTCCCAAGGATTTGGCCCTTTACAGTGAATCTAGACGGGTTATTTTTTCTGACCAATTTCCAGTGACTGTGCATGCAACCTTGTAAAGAACCTCTCACCTCCCCACACCAACTTGAGATTTGCATACTAAAGCAGCAGAGTATCTTTAAATCCTGTGATAGGCAGCATGTTTTACATGCATCTAAAAGCCATGTCACAAGTATCTTACATTCCACACTGTGAACCTAGAAGTTGCCAACTTCAGTTTGTCAGCAGTAGCTGCTCTTGAAATGACTGGTGTTCTTGGGTGCTACTGAAGTGCTGTCCATGCTTAGGTAGCCTTGGCTTGCTGAGATGCACATCCAAGCCAACCTACCTCTCAACAGCTCGCAACTGAACTTTGTTCAGGTCCTTCAAAACATCCATCATACTGGGAATGTTCTTTGTCCTCTGGTGATCACTACTGTCGGCTGCAGTTGAATCACTGTTTCTTGCAGCTCGGCGTTGTTTTATAAGCTCCAGGGCAGAATTACCAGCATCAACACCAGATGGTGCACCAGAAGGAAGTGGAGGAGGCGAGGGAATTACAAAATGTTTATGAGATACAGACAGTGGCGTAGAAGTCATGGCTGGCAGTGGGTAAAATCCATCTGGAGTGCTGAGTGTCTTAAAGGCTTCTGGATACAGTTAGAGAA
Source organism: Erpornis zantholeuca (assembly GCA_013400515.1). Lineage (NCBI taxonomy): Eukaryota > Metazoa > Chordata > Aves > Passeriformes > Timaliidae > Erpornis > Erpornis zantholeuca. The sequence continues at coordinate 120,479 of VZTN01023145.1, forward strand.
GAAAAACAGCAACATTTATTAACATCTAGGATGCACCAGTTTTAAGTTATGATAATCCAGCCCTCTGAAAGCACTTTCTTACACACCTTGCAGATTACAGCACAGAAGAACCAAACTTAAAACGAAGAACATTACTTCAAACCCACAAACTCAGAATAAATGAAATAATGAATCTGAGGCATCTTGTGCTGCTCTGATTTTCTCTACTTGTGTCTTCAATCTAGACACTAGATAAATCAGCTAAGCAGCCTGCTGCTATGGTGATCAATGGTCTAGAGGTTACAATAGCCTGTTTGAAGCAAAAGATAATAATGTAAAATAGAATACTGAGTGCAATGGAGAACAGACAGAGGAAGAGCCAACAGAAAAGGTGAATCACAGAAGTGCCTCACAATGCCACACAAAAGTAACTACCTTGCACCAGTCCAAGTATTTCGGCAACCACCATGGGGCTGGTCTGCAAGTAAGACAAGTGAGACTCAAAACTTTTAAGGGGGAAAAAAGGTCACAAGGTAGTAGAGCATACTGGAGACCAACTACCTAGGACACATCTGTTTGTAGCATTCGTTAAACTGACTTGGAATACTTTCTCTACCTATTATTTTGATATGCTACAAACAGTGCAAAACCCCAAAGGGACAAATAGTAGACTGTAACTTTTTTAAATAGTTATTGGTAGCCTACAGATAGTGATGTTACTAAGTTACTTCACTAACATGGAAAAGAGTATAAAGTTTAGGACCAATTGCATTTGAACTTGGCAAGCAGATGACAAAACAGAAGAGAGAAAGTGCACCAAAGAGCAAAAAGGAAAACAAAATATTATATTCTCTTCAGGTAGAAAAGTTAAAGATGTTCTCTACCAATATCAGGCACAGCAAGCTCTAAAGCAAAAAAAAAAGGAACACTGGTTTGCTTCAAACCAGAAGGACTTACGTGAGGGAGCACTTCCCAAAGTCTGTGCTGAAACAATTGCAGCAATCTGAGCACGAAGAAAAGTCAACTCATCTTCAAGCGCAGAAATTTTCCGCAGTGCTGCTTGATCAACACGGTCTTTTTGCCCACTGTTTTTCGGAATGCTCTGTATTGAATCTGGAGACGGATATAGGCCAAGAGGAGCTGTACTTTTCTCTTTTCTCCTCAATTCAGTCCTACAAAGCAAAAAGACAGTGTCAAAAAAAGTGTTTCAAAAGGCCCAGCCAGCAATGGAAACCTCAAAATTACTTGGGCTGTTCAAGCAAGTTATCGTTATTCAGAGAGACCGAACTTTTCAAACTATTTAAGGAAACTACACTTTTAACTACTTGTAACTCCTAAAACATTTCAAGTCTCTCTCTGCTCAAGTACAATACAGGTCCTTGCAAAGTCATCATAAGGATTAGTCAGGTAATTCATTCAGGGTTACTTAAACATCACAAAGTCATACAGTAGGACTGAGTTGTCATTATTCAGTAACTATTACACTGACACCGTAAAGTGTTTCTCCCTTCTCCCCAACTGATTATGAAAGGCAGGAAAGTCAAAGTACAATGATCTCTTAATTAGGCCTCAGAAATTTTACTCATTTATCAAACACTAAGATGAACACTGCAAGCAGCAAAGCAGTTACTATCTTTGAGTAAATGTACTCGACAAAAATACAGTGTAATACAGACTTATAGAACAAGAATCTCATCTTCTGTAAGCTACTATAGCCAAAGACAGCATTAGAAAATTGTGCTGTATGTCCAAGGCTTTAATTTTGAAAATTGTTTCTGCAGAAAGAAACTTAAGTATAAAATCAAACTACCAGGATTTCACTATGAAACATACAAAGAAATTAAAATTTACTTGATCCCCTTAAGATGCACTAAGCTTTGATCGAAAAAAAAGCCCAGACCTTTTCCCTTATTTTAAACATCCTTTTACTTCAAATCAGACCTGCAGCACTGCTTTCTGATTTGCCAAAACCCCCCTGCTATAACCACTGCTTGAGAAGGAAAAGGTATCAACTAGAATAGCTGTTCTTGAAAAATATCCCACAGAGGCAGAAGAGGAAGAGGAGCAAAAACTGGAAACAATAAAAGAATGAACTGTCATAGTTCTGTGAATCTGACCAGCTAAAGAACAGTAGGAGCAGGACAAAACAGGCCAGGATTTTTTTCTTCTTTTGACAATGTTCTTGTTCTTCTGGTATTTTACAGCTGTAACAAACAAACTTTAATAATTTAACAATAATGCCTCAGGAAGCATATGACAAAACACACTGTATCCAACTTCTCCAATGAAAAGTGTGCCACTGGAATTCATCCATTTCTTGTATTTTCATTACTGGCAAGCAGCACAAAGATCACAGACAAACAAATGCCAATATGAAGCAGAATTACATTGTCCTACACAGATGCAGTACAAGACAAGACAAGTGTCCTCATTTTAATCTTGCTTCTGGCTCTAACTCATCCTCTGATTTTGTATAGATCTTTAGGAGAACAGCAAAATAACTTTCTATTTCTTCTCCAGTGGGGGGAAAAAAAAAAAAAGACAAAACTTGCATACTGTTTGTGTCTGCAAATTTCTAGACAATTTTTCATTTCACAGTACCTGAAATATTTTGTAATTTGTAAAAATATTATCCTTTAGCCCTCGGTAAAAGCTAGAAACATTTATGTAAACTATAATCAAAATTATTTTAAATTTTAAAAATAACTATGTTTGGCTTTCCATCAAAGCCACCATCAAGGCTTACACATGGCATTGTAAAAAGCAAAGCCAAAAGGAGACACCTAAATTTTTTTTTTTGTTTTCCTATTTATGAAGTTTATCAAAAAGGTTGTAAACTACAAGGATAAAGGTAGGAATAATCTTACAGTGTACTGCAACAACCAGCTCCCTCCCTCACAAAATACTTAGTGAGTAAGATAATTTAAGGTACCAGTAATGCACCTGACATACTATTATGAAGAGAAAAGAGAAGACTCAGTTTCAGAAATCTTTCAGAAAAGAATGCTTTACATAGTAAGAATTTTCAAGTAAGGAGAAGCACCACCCTCCCCCCCAAAAATACAAAATGTTTCCAGAAAAGGTTTGGAAAAAAGAAAAAAGAACTTAAACACAAAATCACACACCATAAAGGAGGAAAAAGTTATTTGTATTACTCCTTTTTACACTTTTACTTACCTAAGTCTAGTACATGCTTGTCCTTCATCATTTGCCACCCACAGGACATCAGCAAGTGATGGAGCCACAGGAGCTGGAGCTGTACTTTGTTCATCACAACCCGATGGACTTGGGTCTTGAACAAACTAAAAACAAGCAATGCCAAAAAAAAGTATAAAGGGAAACTGGATTCAGCACATACTGAAGGTTCTGCCTCAGCAAAAGGAATTTTTAAACAGCGCTATAAGGCATGCAACACACAATTATACAAGCTAAAAGGAACAGAAAAGTTATCAGCAAATTAAGAAACAAGAAAACACAAACAGTGAAGTATATATATGACAATAAGTTACTTACTTGAAAATAAGGTCTGGGGTAGGGCTCCAAGGAAAGAATTGTGCCAAGTCTACGGACAACACTTCGAGTAGATCCATATTCCTTTTTATGCCAAACAGATGTGACCTAAAAATTGGAAAATCTTTGAATCTGAGAAGCAAAATCAAAGCTCTCCGTTGTTACAGTCAAAGGTATTTAATCATTTCATGTTACAGGCAACTAAATATAATGCAGTCTGGTTAACCTAACTTTTCATTGCTCTTCTCAAGCTGAAAGTTCAAAGAGGTCTACCACTTGTATGAGAGACAGTGCCTACAACAGTGCCAAAACCCAGAATATTTTAAAGGGGCACAAAGGCCAATATCTTGAGATACCAACAAGTGCCCATTTAATTAACTACACGCATCTGTATACGTCTTGGGAAAGAACAACTAGCAAAGAAGTGAAATAAAATTAACGTACCTTGGCCTGATACCTCCTTATGACAGCATATAACTGCTGGAAATGCCTTTCTGACGAGACTGCTGAAGGAAGGCACGCTCCGAGCGTACGTCTGATACTGCTGCCAAACATGCGAGTTTCAAAAAACATGGCCTGCCAAAAAAACCAACAGCTTCCAACGGAACCAGAAAGTAAATAGGACAGCTCAGCCAACTCAGCACTCCTGGAGACACTCTGGTAGTTTGCCATAAATAAGGCTAGGATTCTCTCAGAAGCACAAGCTGCAGCAGTGCCTCACTGCTGACAGGCTCCCCCGAGGAGCTGCCCACGGCCTCATGCTCCAACATCAGCCTCTGGCACTGTAGCACTGCGCTCTTTCAGCTTCCCACGCCGCACCTTTGCCAGGTCTCTGAACACACAGGATTAACTGCTGCTTGGGAAGGGCACGTAGCCTTTTACTTAGAAGAGTAAAGCACAAGCAGCCAACACTACTTTCTTACGCTCAAGTTCAGGGCAAAAAGAGCCCCTCGTACCGGCTGTGCCAGGGCAGCGGCCCCACGCATCCTCACTTGCGGCCGCTGCCCTGACACAGCCGGTACGAGGGGAGCGCGTTCCGACAAACGTGGCTGTAGGCAAGGAAGGCGCTGAAGCTGCCCCACCAGCAGCGGTGCCGACCCTCCCCCCCGCTTCCGCCGAGCCACACCTGCTGCAGGCGAGACGCCCGGCTCTCCGGGCGGAGGCAGCCCCCCGGCGCCCCCGGTGTCTCACCTGGTGGTGCGGCCAGCCGAGGTAGCGCAGCAGCCGCCGGAGGAGTTCCAGCAGCAGCGCCATGGCGAGAGGAGAGGCCGCGCCCGCTTGCGGCACGCGGGCAGCGGTCNCGGCTGGGGGCGGGGCACCACGGCAGCCCCGCCAATAGGAAGTCGGAAGTGCCTGCGACAGAGCCAATGAGCGACGGGGGCGGGCGCGCCGCGGGGAGTGTCGGGAAGGCGCCGTTTGAATGCCGGCGGGGTTCGGGCCCGCCCCTCTTCCCAGGAAGCGCTCCCGGGATATGCGGGCAGGACGGCAGTCACAGCGCACCGCGGCCAGATCGTAGGTCTGACTGACCAAGGTGTTGTACTCACGAGAAAACACAGCTTCTGTGTCTGCGAAGGCAGAACACAATACGCACCAACAGAAAAAATGCACCAGGGCCTGTTAACTCGCTGAATTAATGGCAAAGAGTTAATCTGAGAGGGTTTAGGCCTTCCATGTAGCAAACTTGTAACTACTTCGGAGACCTAAACCAAATGCACTAAGTATCAACGGGACAGCCTCCCCATAACGCTTGACTACACTGACTTCACTTCAAAACCTGGATTTGGATTCTCCACTTGCTTTGTTATCTTGCACTTCTTCTTTCATCTGTGTAAGAAAGATTTCTGCTGTTTTCCTTAGAAACGTTGAAAACTTTAAGGAAGGTAGCAGTGCTAACAGCACTTCTACTAGGAGAAGGAATACGGATATCCTTTTCCTCCAGCTATGCAGTCAGTGTTTGGAGATCGCCTTCCCTACCTGTGCAGTCGGTGTTACTACTGTCAGCACTGTAGTTACTACAGCAGTACTGCTGGTTACTGTTATTCAGGACTTGTCACTAAGACCAAACACAAAGGAGAAGCGGTACTGGTAATACACTAACAGCAAAGAGCTGGTTCAGGGGATGAGGAAGGGTTAAACTCGAGGAGAGGAAGGGCAGAACATGATAAACAGGTATTTTGAAAAACTGTACTACAGTTTAAAGCACTTGCCTTAAAAAAGAAAAAAAACCTACTTCTCACCTACTCTTCCAACATCTTCTTACTAAAGAAGGGGAAGTGCCAACAGCATGGGACGGGACCAACACTACTGCAAAGCCAGGAAGAGGCAGGGTCTCACATACAATAGCAAAACTGAGGCAGTTTAGCTGCACTGCACCAGCACCAGTAACCAGCTGCACTGAATAAATGAGAGGTGCAGAAACACTCCAAGCACCAAGTATAGCTCTAACAGTACAGAAGGGACCTGCAGGATCTTCTGAACAAAAGCATCTTGTGATAGGCCGGCTTTAAGAAACAAGAAGTGACACAGGGCTCAAGGCTTAATGCTGTGGCCATTACCTCTGGAGCCAAGCCAAAACTCAGGAACAGCTCTCCTCTTAAAGCACTAGCAAAACAAATGCAGGAAAGCTTTTCTCTTATGTAACTGCCCACTGTTACAGTAATGTTGATTGTTCCTGGGAGGAAAGAGGATGTGAGATTTAATTCCAAACCAAGAAAGTAAAGGCATACGGTACTAACAATACAGCTACTGGATTCCAGGTTGGTTGGTGGTCTTCAGGTTTTTTGCCTAGTGAAATGTATACCTGATTTTATCTGAGATAACTTCACACTTTGTGAATCCACCTAATCTCTGGGTATTGTCCTTAAAAAGTGCTTCATTGCTGAAGAGCAGTGAGCAGGAATGAGTAACTGAATTCAAGAGGTAGTTAAACATTTTATACCAGTATGTCTACACTTTTTCCCCCTGTACCAATGTCAATGATGGTCTTTAGCTTTTAACATGAGAAATGCAAAATGCATTGAAATTCCATTCACAGGTCATGCAACCACCTTAGTAGCACCAAGTGAAAACCTCAAGAAATATTTTTTCCTATCACAGTGAAAATCCACCATTCATGCTGAAAGACAAGTGCTGAAGCACTAGATTTATTAAAAAAGCAATCTCCATTCCCACTTTGTTTCTTACAGATCTCTCATAGACTGCGACTTCCATCTTTGACTACATTATCTCTTAATTTGAATTAATTTATTTCCAGAAATGGTAATGGCTGTCATCATGTGTTCTGTAATCAAATTAAATTTATGATAAACTACAATGAAATTAGGGATTACAAAAAATGGATTTTTCTGATCTAACCTACAGACAGGTTTGTAGGATCAAATGCCATTACCAAAGCAATCTCTACCAGAGCTTCTTGGACATTCAGCTGAAGTACAAAATTTAAATCTGCCTCATCTTGCTGGAATTACATTGCTTTATGATGCACAACAACCCACTTTCAACTTGACCTAAATGATACAAATTACCTGTTCTGAGCTCATGACAGCTAAAGCGTATCTTGGTCCTGTTAGTTTCAGAGTGATATTTAATTTTACTTCATCGGGACAGACTGAGACCCTGATGGCTAGTTTGCTTTGTACCTGTTTTTGCTTATCTAATTTAATATACATGAAGTCTGTGTGAGTTTTGCTGAAAGTCCAAATACTCAGTTTACCATTTCATACAGCTATTAAAAGATGCACTGTATATGTAAAAGCAAATTTTGCAACAACAGTATAGTTGGCCTCAACTTTCTAAAAGATAAAGCAGGAACGACCCTTTATGAACTACTACTGGGAGACAAGTATTATTCCTATTTCCCTTTGTGGACATCTGCTGGCAAACCAGTACAACCTAAAACATAATTTCTTCAGCTACAGTTAGGATTACTGATAGTACTATATTTTCCTGCCTTCTAGTGTTTAATTTGGATAGGGCAGATGTTAACTGCTCCCTAACAGTAAAGTAACTAAGAGGGCATACATTATCACTCTATCACTCTATTTCCTTTTCTTTTTTTTTTCCACTTTTAGAGATATTATTCGACTCCAAGGGGCGACTAAGAACAACTACACTTTTAACTCCATATAACATTAAGATTTACTTTATCTACAGCATTTTGAGAAAGAAAAACAAAGTAATCTTGTATTAGAATGTCCTTGTTCTTGTAATTCAAATATGTTACTGTCATCCTTAACATTCTAGAGGTTAAGTGTGTACCTACTACTAAAACTAAGCTTGTGGTTTGGCTTTTTGTTGGTTAAGCTTTTTGTTGATTTTTTTTTTAAATTGAGTTAAAAAACAGAGACTAATATCTGCACTTTGGCTACAATAATTCTTGCAGCACAACCCTTAGAAATCAGTGTTGAAGAAAGTAAGATTTATTTCTCACACTTCTGATATATATGAACTATCTTTACCAATTCAGGTTTTAATGTATCTTGCTTAATTTTTTCAGGGATTTTTGTCGTGTTTTGTTTTGTTTCTCTCCTCCCACCTGCCTCTGCTCCCACCCTGCCCTCTCATTTTAACTTAAATGCTGTACGTGTGATTGACTCACTCTTGCCAGAATACATACCCAGAGAGCAAGCCCACAATGAGAAATTAAAGAGGCAACTCTAACAAACTGTAAAAGACATTGCTAAAAAAGAATCTAGATTGATACTACCACCAATTTAATTTAAGTGTTCTGCTGATGACTAAGCTATCAAAGAATATACTTGAAACTCACTCTAGTCTTTATATGCATATGTATTTCTTAGGCTACTAATGAAGAGTGACGATCTCTCTGCTTAATTAAAATTCTTGCTGCACTCTTGCAGAGTGGAATAAGAATGCAGGTTTATCACTATGTAAATATTATTCTTGTGAACTAACATCCAATCAGCATTTTGCACAACTGCTTGTACTTATACTGTGACTAGATAACTACTCTTAATTACAATTCTTTAATAAAGGCAACAGAGAAGTAGTGATCAGTAAAAAATGCTGCTCCAAGATTTCAGGTGTGCAGAGCTGTAAGTTTACTTCAGAATAAAACACAGACATAGGGGAGAATCAAAACTTTTAGAGTTGTACTTGACCATATATTTGGACAAAGCAGAATTACACTGCATATAACAAACAGTAAAATTTCTTAAAAGTTGTTACAAATATTTTACTTTCTACCTGTACGATCATTAACATAGTTTACTATATCATGATTTTTTCTAAAGGCTTAAAACAAAAACAATCTCTCTAAACTACTTTCCAACAGTAAAATTTAAGTAAAATGCTTACATTCATTTGACAACAAAAAACATATTAAAAATGTTGTGTGGGTGGTGCAAGAGCTGCTCTTTCAGCTACAACTTTCTTCCAGGTTATTCCTGTGGAAAGAAAGAAAACAGTCTTGTTGTAAACTGTTAATAAACAAACTCTAGAACCTTTTAAAGTGATCCCTACGTGCATCCAATTACTTGGCGTACTGCAAGATGAACTGTCTAATCTGCAATTCACTGAACGATTTACCTTTTCCTCTTTGCGTCTGTCTTTTTCTTCATTATTCTCAATTGTTTCTTCTTCATCTTCCACAATCCCATCCCCTTGGTATTTGTCATGTGTCCACTTCGGACTGCTACCTGACTTTTTGAAGTTAAAACGCCCTCTGCCACGCTGGAAAGTACCACGGCCTCTTCCTCTTTTGGCCCAGTAATCCACACCATCGTCTCTGTCATCATGCTACAATAACACCAGACAAAGAGTAAGGTTAGACACCTCTTAAATGTACTCCTTAATGTTAGTAACTCTATAGCAAATGTATAAAACAATGTAACTGTTAAAAAGTTCTCTTCAGATTGTAATTATGAGGTATATTCTTAAAAGGCATGATGCTGTAACTAAAACCACAACAATAAAGTTGTTTTAAGAGCCCTAATTTGCTGTGGATCTATTCCAATGTTATTAACAAATCACTTATCTGTAACTTACACTCAGTCAGAATTAAGAATTACTAGTTTTGAGGGGAAAAAATGTTACTTTAAAAGAAGAAGCCCTACAAAAGTGCTAGGATTTTTTAGGACTACTTTTATTTCAACACAGAGGGAGTTCTTTATACTACATAAAAAGTAACTGAAGGCAGTTTTCAGAAAACATGCCTCACCTGCACAATGCAGGGCAAATTAAGTTTAAACTGTTTAAATCTAACATTAACAAATAATAGCCAAGTCTCTCTGGTTAATAAGACTAAAGTTTGCTGTCTTGCTACCAAAAACAGCCTTACATAGTTTGGTAAGTTCTGACAATCACTTCACACACTGCATGAAATCTATAAACCATTATTTAATATAAAAAATGTTTATATTTAGAACAGTGAGGTACACTTACTTCAACATAATTTTTTTTACTTGTGATTTGGAAAGAAGTCTGAACTATTAAACACAAGTCACACCCATATAATGCATTTAATGACACAGTTGAAGAGTGGCTTATTTAATTTAAAATATTTTTTAGAAATTCAAGTTTAATAGCTACAATTAATTGTTCTAGTATCATGAATAGATTATCACATCTCTGTTTACAGATCAGAAAAGTTTAGGTATGTGTAGAAAGACAGACAACTCCTTACACAAATAGCCAAATTGTGACTGGATTATTTCTTAGTTACCTGTTAACATATCTGTGACAAGCTATAGTGCTATAGGAGAAGATCTCATCTTCACTACTTATCATTTTTCATGAAACAATATCCTTCAAAGTTTGCACTGTTAAGGAACTAACTGGAGCAGAGGCCACTCATTCATTATACTACACTACTTGGAGTGGTTACATCAAGGGTCCTCCTTTCATAACCCAGATGGGAAAAAGGCATCAAAACTGTAGTGATTTTCTTATGACTATCATGCTACTCAGCTAAGAGCAGAAAACTGCTCATAACAGAGTCTGCCTACGTACATCCACAAATACTGTCAGTTTTTCCTGATCTTCCACTTTTGCAGACTTCCAGACCCATCTAAGACAAATCTCAAATTTCATACAGACATAAATCCAGGAAAACACAGCACAGGTCTTTGTGGTTTAAAGTTTGGTTTTAATAAATTTTATCTGTGCCTGCCTTCTTCCCCACTCCCTGATTAAAGTTTTGGAGATAAATTCCATGTCAGGCCTCAGTTACTGCCAGCCTGCTGCAGAAAGATGAAAGATAAGCAGAACCAACCACTACAGCCACCTTGATACTCTCACAGTTACTGTAGTCCCTGTCCATACATGCATGCTACTTCTACACTTGTAGAAAGTTTGAAAAAACAAAAGCATGCATAATACATTGAGTTCTCCACACCCACCAAGAAGTATTTCTTGCTTTTTGGGGTATATTCAGGGTCCCATTCCTCTTCCTTCGGTCTCTTCTGAAAAGTAGTATTTGAGTTGCTGGGACCAGTATTTGTTCCAGCAAAGACTCCTCTGGCTCTTCCTCTGCCCCTAATTCGAAACTGATTAACCAAGATATCATTTAATCCATTTATATAACACCACAAAGTAGAGTTCAAGTTCTCTATTACTGAAAATACTCTGTGCTTAATTACAGTATCTGCAAGTGGAAAACCATTTTCAAATTCACACACTACCTTAAGTAATATATTTAAGCATTCATTTTGAAAAAATGATTCTATTAAACTTAATTGAAATACATCTGAGTTCTTGGCTTAAGTTCACCCACAACCACTGAAAAGAAATTTGACTGCTAGTAAACCAGTGTGTTGGAACAAAAGGTCACAAGAAGCCTTCCGGAGCTGTTCACAGACAAAATACCAAGAAAACTAGACTGAAATAGGGACAGAACTGCCAGAGGGAAAAGAAAGGTCACTTATGGAGTCAATTGTATCAGGTATGAAAAGGTTATTCTAGAATACATACTAACAGTGCCATTTTCAAAGGAGTATATCCACTGTGTGTTACTCAAACATTTTTATCTGATATTCAAAAACATACCTTAGGCCAAATTACATTTCAAATGAGTAAATTCTTTACTCAGAAAATAAACAGTATGTACTCTGCAGAATAGCAATGCTTCAAGCCAGAGTGTCTTAAATATTCTTTTTAATGAATGACTGGGGTTTTAAAATGTTAGGCTAGAAAGTTAACCCTTAACCACCCTTAACTTACAATACACTAAGTAGTAATGTATACAGTTATCTCAGCATGTAAATACTTAGCTTGTAGAAAACATTAAATGAGTTTATATCCTTCATCCAAAGGGAGAAGAAAGGTTAGTTTGGGAAGATAAGACTGCTAAAAACTGCAGTTACTACAGAACACAATTTCCATAAATAACCTACTTAAAAACACAGAACTGCATGTTCAGAGTAATAGTACAAAAACATGACTAGAAACCAATTTATTTGTTAAAAATAAGCATGTTTCATAAACACAGAACAAAAAATGTATATAATTAACTAATTCAAAAGGTAAGTATTATGCATACTTAGTTCCACAAAGCTCTAAAACTTCTGATGCAGAATTTATGCTGGACAGATTTAAATTTACTCAGAAATCAAACAGACTGAAAAACAATCTGTAGAAACCTCTATAATATAAGACCTATCCAATACTCTGTAAGGAAGAAAAAAAAAAGACAACCAAAAAGTTGTTTGGAGAGTAACTTGGAAAGCAAGAGACTAACTGTACAAGGGAGGAAGTACGACATGCTTTCTTTATTTCCAACAGCTTTACAAAATTAGAGCACAACCAACAGTAACCTGGGGGGAGGGGCAAGGGGCAGATAGAATTATGACAGGATTAAAAAACCAGAAAAAATGGTATTCAATCCTGT
>VZTN01023201.1:2406-16257 GCA_013400515.1 Erpornis zantholeuca
AAATTTTAATATCCTTTTATTTTTTTTTTTTTTTTTTTTTTTTTAAATCTGCAGATCCACTTTTCCAGGAAATACAGTTATTGGATTTTTAAATCAACAAATCCTATAAATCAAATGAAGTATCTTTCCCACTCCTTATTCTAAGAATCTTAGGAAGTGATCATGAATCATTTTTTCTGGCAACACAAATTTCTTGAAAACAGAATTTACTGTCCATATGTCTTTTCAGTAAAGTGTCTATCTTATGGAAAATCAGAGGATAATTAAGCTTTTTTTGTCTTCTCACATTGAGTAATCTCACATAAAAAAGTACTTCAAAAGCTGTATTGGAAAAGGATCTTCTTGAAGTTATTCCTTCTAAAAAGAAGTGAACAGTACCTGGAGGTCATCTCCTTCTATGTAAACACCTATATGGATATAGATCTCCACAAAGAACCCTGCAGGTACCTATGGCACGTGCCACAAGCACATACAGGCAAAAAAGTTCAAGGGGACAATGCACTCTCCTCGGCAATGATGCCATGGGGGCCTGATTTTGTAATAGGTTGTACTCTTTGCATACTCCCTTTAACCTTTAGTAAACCCTATCTCTGTCCTCATATACATCCAGGCAATGTTGACATTGATCCATCATTCACAAACATATGCAGACAGAGTATGAAATCATTGGAGGGCATTCATGGAAAGAATGGGATACATTAAAAAGAAAACAGGGAAAAGTAGAGAAAACACATGTGGAATTATTCACAAGGTGAAAAGGGGAAAGTGTTTCAGGCACTCTATTTCAGAGACAATCCCAAAAAACTTTTTAATAGACTGATTTGATAAATAACTTCAAGCATGAATACATAAAAAAGTACAGGAAAAAAAATACTCCAACATACTTCTGGAATAAGATATATCTGGGGCAGTTTGTACCTCAAATAGTCACAGATATATTAATAATCACACCATATTCGTGCTGCATATTATGATCATATGCATTCTTTTGTGTTCCAGAGGTTTACCTGAACTCAGTAGGAAAAGCCTGTATGATATCAGGGGTGGGATCTGGCAACATAACTAACAGCAAAAACTAGTTCTTACAAAGTAGCTCCAGACATTAACTGACGACTGTTTAAAGAGGGTCCTGAGAAGTAGAAAACTTTCCAAATACACAAGTTATAACTCAATGCCCCAGGCTGTCAGGAATGTAGGAAACCCTAACTCTAATCTCCAGATTAAGGGTAAAACCCCATCCTCAAAAACTCAAGCAGTACTACCTCATCCATTAAAACAGGGCAGGAATCCATTGAAACAAGGCAATGTTTCAATAACAGTTGAACTCTGGTCATCTTATGAGGCAAAGCACAGGGCAATTAATGAAGAAAAGACCAAGAGAAGACCATAACACTACCGGGAATGAAGCTCTGTGTTATGCACTAGAAAATGCCATTTTAACTGTGTTAAATTATATCTGGATTATTCATACAGTTCTTTCTGACACATTCATCTTAGTAGTGAAGAAAGAAACACTGGATATTTTTACTGCATATTTGCAGAGAAAAAATATACTCAGGGTAATACAAATGCATTTAGGATATGGGGGAGGAGAAACTCATGACAAGACACGCAATGATGCACCACCCAGATCCATTTTGTCTGAGAAATTAATAGACTAATCTGTTTTGGTCGTTCACCAGGAAAGATAACTTTTCCCCAGAACAACCTGAGTTTGTGAAGAAGCAATGCCTGTGATTATTTCTCTAAACCAAAAATGGTTTTAAACAGCTTTTATAAAATATGATACAATACAAGTAGTGGGGAAATTATTGCCTTCCTCTAACTTTATTTTAAGAAATAAAAATAATGAATCTTTTCCCATAATAGGTAGGTCACATTCACATAGAGAGAGGGTATGAGAAAAAATTGGTTTGGAACATTCTGCTGGACTTACAAAGTTAAAACCCATATGCATGACTTTTTGTTAAAAAGGCATAGCAAAAAAAATAGAGTTCACTGCACAGAAGTTACAATTTCTGTAGAGGATTTCTAATAGTCAAAAACCTCTTATCAGCTACTACTATTTCTAACAAATACCAAAGCAACATGTACCCTTTTTCACATTAGTGATCCTGGATTAAGTCTAATTCCTACACAACAACAATGACTTGAAAAATAAGCAGAAATAGCTTAGAAGAGTGATTAAGGGAAATTAGGAGAGTCAGTGAAATAGAATATCAAAAAAACTCAGAGAAATTGGTAAGAGACAAGCAAAGATGCAGAGCAAAACAAAGATGAGAGAAGGGTGTATTAACATCTAGCTGGAAAAAATGACCTCAAGATGACCCTTTATCTGTCTAGCATTTACCTAAGAGACTGATGTGTATTTCATGAGAAACATTTAGCAGCTGAATTATTTTCTGCTTCTCTTGTATGGCAACAAAATATGACTAAAGCAAAAAGAAATCCCCAAAAGCCAATGGTTTCTAGGACATGAGCATGTGGATCAGAGTGGAGTAAGGTTATCATCCTTGCTATCCTTGTGCTTTAGAAATCACTAGAAGTTGAAATCAGCTCTTTTAGAACATTAAGAAGAAGGAGTCAGTCAATATTATTAAGGCTGAACAAGATACATGGCAGCTTAGGGGCATGTTTTCTGGAAGAACATTGAAAATAGAATAATGAAGCCTGAACAAGTTTTGGAGAGACTTCCATTCATCACTGTAGTACTGCAGAAATCCCATTCCTCCCTCAGACTCCTATTCAAACTCTTGTTAAGCAGGAGTTATATCTGCAACTAGCACTCCAGATCAGTCAATGGGTAGCGATGGGAAAGTACATAAGTTGATTAAGTTCTGATTTGGATGGCTACTGAGGAAAAATAGCATATTGCAATTTTAAACTTTGTTTTTATCTCAGTGTATGCATAAATCTTACTTCCTACTGGTATTATGATTGCTTTATTGTAACTGAAACAACAAAACATCAAATTAAGTTTTCCATTTCACCTGTTTAGCTCCTTAATTCATGAAGATGTTCTCTCATTTCCTCCAGAGACAAACAGGCATGAAACAGTAATTCACATACTGCAGTAACTCTGCTATATGTTTTTCATACGCTGCCTGCAGGCACAGTGAATAGGAATAAAAATTGGAACACAACACCAACAGATCTTGCTCTGTTCTCTGTATCTATGCTTTTAGCTCCCACTCTCTGATTATTTGTTACAGTTCCTATAGCTCTAGGAAAGGACAGACAGAGATATTGTGAATGCAGCAGCCCTTCTCCCTTCAGGGTCTCATTCCCAGGGTAAAAGGAAGAGTGGCAGAACCAGCATGCTCTTCCCTCCCCTTTTTGTAGGCAAAGATCAGTGGCCCAAGGAGAATTTCATACCAAGAAAGTCAGAAGTGGGTATTATTATGAAGTCTCATGAAAAGAGTAGATGAAGATGTAAATTTTTTTTAACTAACACTTTCCATTCTGTGATTATATTGTATCACTGTTCTCTGTATAATTTTGTTTCTTACAACAAAGGGAATCTTCTTTCTATAAGAGCAAATTGATACTATATATTGCATTGCCTCTTTCCTCCATGTTAACCAGCAGGCACAGAAGGACTTTCTTCTATATCCACGCTCCTGCTTGCAGATAAGGGAAATGTCCTATCACCTCCCATATCAACTGGAAAGTATATGGGCATTGAGAACTCAGAAAACAGACAGCTTTCTGCATGTTCCCAGTACTAAACATATTATTATCCTCTCAAAATGGAAGTTTCCAAGGGAACAAGCAGAAAAGAGGGTATTAAAAGTGTAATTGTAAGAGAGAAAAACAACCCCAAAAATCTGGCTTTTATTTTTTTTCTTCAAATTTACATGTATTTGTACATTGCTATTAGGCTGCAATTATGATCCATGGATTTACTATTTCATTCAATTATTAACTGCCATAGTTACATGTACTGCCAAGATTAAGCCTCTATCATGATAATAGCTGCATATTAAAAAAGGAATTACTATCCTAAAAAACTCATATCTAAATAGACAATAAGAAACATCAATCTCAAACTGATTAAAAAAAGGAAAATGCTACAATCAGAGCAAATCTGTATCAAAGTCAGGACTGTAAAGGCTGTGAGACAACTGCAGCCACTGCAGGATCCCTGCAGTTTCCTCGGAAATTTAGTCTACACATAGTAGTGCTGTTTCTTGTGATTACGTGGTGTATTTTCAGCAGAGGTGTCTGGTTTTGCACATTCTTTACAAAGTCACCAAGCTGTCTTGACTAATTTTGTTTTTTGGATAATCTATAGTTAAGGCTTTGAAATAGACCCCTAGATTTGAACATAATTTATAACATATGGGGCTGTGAGTTCAAAACAAACTAAGAAAAACCCCAAAGCCAAAACAATAAAGACAGAAAATTGCATTTCCTGATAGTCTTTGCTGATTATTAGACAAGGACTGTTCATTCAGCTTTGAGCAGAAAATTGAACCAGATGACCTTCTGCAGAATCTTCAAACCTGAATTATCCTGTAGCCTTATGAGAATCCTAGGTCTGTTTTCAGAAGTCACTTATGACTTAATTTACATGAAACTTCTTATTGCTATCTTCCCTCTGACTAAGTAGAAAGGCAGTGGCATTATTACCTGTAAAATCACTCCCAATCCCTATTGTCAGCAATGATTTTAAACAGTTTGCTGGGATGTACACGTTATTTTGCTTGGGTGAAAGTCCATCACTAAGAAAAAAAGACATGGACATGAAGCAATAAAGTCTAAAATTCATATCAGAAGAATGAGAATTCTTAGTTTGTACAGACTAATTTTCATATATCCCTCAGAAATAATATGGCAATGAGAATTCTTTGAGTGTTGCGCCTGCAGCCATAAAACCCCTACACGCCTACAGCAAAACAGGTTTATTGATATGAAGGCTTTCCTCAAACAAAGAATTTTGGTGTAGTTTCTGTTTCTCAGCAAAAATGTTATTTAAGCTATTATTAGCAGCAGAATTGTATATATCTCTACCTTGTCGGGAAACACACAACTATAAGCAGCAAAAGCTATAGTCCACTTACGGCTAGTTAATTACCTGTCATTAATAAATCAATAAACAGCTTGAGCCTTGATTTGTTTAAATATGCTGAGAAATTTCTCCCTGAGAAGGAACCATGTTGTAAAGTGACTGGATTCCCAAGAGACAAGAAGCAAAAAAGTTAAATTGCTTAACTATCTTCTGCATTTTCTCAGCTCTCTTTGATGCACTTTAAAATAAAAGGACCTTTCTATCTATCCTGAGTGGCTATTTAAACATCTGAAAGGTTGTCAGAGACTGAACATAGTTCATGCCTCAAACACTGATATAAAGTTTTACTCATTATAAAGAAGCTACAACCAAGAAGCCTCCCTGAAGACTGAAAGTTAAGCTGAAGGGAAACCCATTGTTCAATCACCTCAGGTGGAGGGAAAGGTTTGCATCCACCAAAGGCCAAAGCCACCAACTGCACTGAGGATCATCCTCTGCTGAGTTTGGGGTGGGGGCAGAGCACAGCTCACAGAAGTCAGGTTCACACAGACTCCCCCCAGCCCAGGAGGGAGGAGGAGGTTTCTGGTATGTGGTGTAACCTCTGGCCAGAGGCACTGAACACCCATCCTCCCTTACACAAACCAGCCCAGCTGTGGCACCCCCAACCCCACAGGGCACATCCATGGGACTCTGACGTGAGAGGCAGCTGAGGGGAGTCACAATCCATCAAAGACCCCCAAAAACTCCCTGGGCCTTGCACCCCAGGGCTGCATGTGATGGAACAGACCCAGAGTCTGCTGTAAGGGACTGTCCCCTCCCCAGGAGACATGGCTGGGCATTGGCACCTGGCTCCAGGGGATATAAACCCAAGGGATTCTACACATTTTGGGGGGGACCTTCACCTCCAAGAAGACCAGCTAGAGAAGATCAACAGAACATCGCTGGGATCCATGGAGTGGTGATATTTTCCTTATTCTGTCCCTGTCACTCTCTTTCTGTCCCCTCCCACCTATTTTCTACTCCTTTTCTTTTCTTTTTCTCTAACATTTACTGTACAATAAAATCCACATTCTCTTTCTCTCATATTTACTATACAATAAAACCCATACTATTGTCACTGGCATATGGTCTCGTTTGCATTTCAATTTGGAGAATTTCTAAAGAACCTTAACAATAATAATAATAATAATAATAGTTAGATCATAACAAAGGTGTATATGCAAAAGTCCCAACCTAGAAAAGCACTTAAGGTCAAGGACACAAATGCTATCCTGATCCCATGAAGCTAACAGAGGTTTTACCACTGGCTGCAATACCACCAGGTTCTCACTTTCTGAGGAACAAAAAATCCTTTTTTTTTTCCATTTCCTTGTGTGAGAACCATGCTGCAATGATTTATATACAAAGCTCAGTGGTGGAAGATGCTGCATGAGTGCTTCGAGCTGTGCTGTGAGATGAATAGGATGTCATAATATATTCAGCAAATATGGCAATCCTCCAAAACAGAGAAAGGTATGAAAAATTCGTTCCTTAGTTTAGAAACCATACACTGAAGCCAAGAACACATAGAAAGAAAATGTATTGGCTCCTTTCCCACTAACACACAAATCACTGTGTGTACAAACCATTACAGGTGTTATGCAAACACTGCAGTGGGATTTTTTGTTACTGTCTAGGTTAAAATAAACTTTGTTGCTTCTTTCTCTCACTTCAAAGCAAAAAAAGAAACCACATTATAGAACATCTGTGGAAACTCACTGTCCAGACCAAAAAAATGGCTTATAAAGAATTTCTAAGAGAATTTCTTTTTTCCCATTTAAAATGTGAAAACATGAAGAAGGAGATACCTACAAAATATGCCCAAAATTTTCTAAGAACCTTAAAAATGAAAATAGCTTAAACTAGTTTTTCTTAAAAAAAAAACCAAAACAGCGAGTTATTATTTTGTGTGCTGCTTGATTGTCCTTTAAATCTAGAAGCTAGGGGAAACACCTGCAATTATGGTATATATTTATTTTATTATTATATAAAAATATATTAACAAGTAAAAATTGGTCCCGAAATAATAGTCTTATACATATCAAGAAGATATGTACTCTGTGCAAACTCTGAGCTTTCTAAACATGGTATTTCCAGCTCTATTACCAAATAAATTTGCCCTCTAAATATCTACCAAAGCTACATTCCCATACAACTTTTCTGAAGCATATGCAAGAAGGGAGCTGGTATTCATCAGCAGAATCTGATCAGAACACTTCTAGTTACAAACATGATTCAGGATTCTGTATTTTAAGGTCCAGGAAGGAACAAATCATTTTCCACATTGCAGAGTCACTGTGCTACGCTAAATTAAGCAAAATAACAGCAACAGAGACAAACCATGCATTAGAAATAGTTAAAAAGCAGCAGGGGGGATGGAGAGGAGTAACAAGCATTACAGCCTCTATTAACTAATGGAATGCTTATGGAAATAGAAATAAGATGCACATGCATTCCAAGTGAATCCTTAGCTATGGCACCATAAGAAAATGTAAAAAAAAATTACAAGGAAAAGCAACCTAAAATACAATACTGGAAGCATGCAGCCATTAAATTAATCTGAGATGCATTTGAATTGCTCTTATCACAATGAACTCAGTCCACAATCAGGAAAATGTGTTCTATGTTTCCACTTTTAAACCAGTCTTCCTTAAGTACCATTAAGATTTATTTAATATCGAAATCTATCATACACAATTAGAGCACATATAAAGTATTTGTTGCATATTAATAGAGCTTTTAAAGCAAAATTCCTTCTTTGTGTGCTAATTCTGGAACAACTAATACTTTTGTCTTTGTCATTTACAGGTAACATTTGTTGAGGAAGGACAGGAAGGACCTCTTCTCTTCCAGTAAAACTACACAGCAAAAGAAGAATCTTAAGATGAATCTGCTTGTAGGTAACAGCATATAATTTCTCATAAAATTGCCTTACTGACCATGCCATTCTCTACAATGTATAAGGCATCTGATTTCCCATAAATACTCTGCATTTAAGAAACTGTTTCAAAAGTGTTAGTGGAAAAATTCCAACCTTCATTCAGCCAGTGCCCTTGCTGACTGCAGCATATGAAAACTGACAACCAGAAAAACAGGATAAAGTTCAAAGCAATTTTTCAATGCCTCTATTGATTAAACTTTAAAAGCTACCGTGTTTACCAAATGCCACCTGCTATAAGGAGCAACAGATCTGAGAGAACACACAAATGTGGTGCAAGAACAATCATTTTAGTAGTAAGCAAATAAGCAAATTTTCCTAGGAAAATGTCTTCTGTATTTTCACCCTCTTTGTCAACTTTAACAACGGAGAACAAAAAGTACTTTCAGTGAGTGGACTTCTCTAACAGCAATACATGCTAAATTGTTGAGATAAAGTTCATTAATGCTGTATTTAATGGATATCCCATTCTCAGCCTACCTGGTGTATTCAGCAGCCGGGACATCTTGCAAGAATAGGAGATAAACTGCTCACAGTATTCAGCACTACTGGTAATGGCAGAAATCTGATCCATTGTTGCACTGTAGTTGAGCTGCAGCACAGACAACTTCTCCACGCTGCTGCCTCCCACAGAAGCCTGCATTTGCAGATCATGGTACACAGTTGTCCATACTTTATCCTCTGGAAGGGAGGGGAAGAAAGACAAGACAAGAACTGGTAAGAGACAAACAGCGGAACTGAATTAAAATAAATTTAGGCCTCTGGCAAAAGATAAACATGTTCTGCAAGATATTTGTTGAGGTAGTAGTGGGAAAGGAGGGCACTGAACATGAAAAGTCATCATGTGACAGCGTAGTTCCAACAACGGTGAACTGATGAAGGGAAGAAACTCTGATCTCCTTTATGAAAACATACCAAATATACCATGTGAGGAGTCTTCCTTAAACAACTGATGCCTGTAGTTACATATGGAACTAATAACGATTAACTTTGATTGGGACACAAGCCTGATGCCCTAAAGATTCAGTGTCTTTATGCAAAGAACAATCACTGTGCATGGTAAATTGCTGTGGGCTGGAGAGCAAGACTCCTTTAGTAAAGTGGTAGTAAAGTAACAACAAGGATTCACCAGATTGTCACATGATTACATCATTTAGCAATTAATACTGAAAATGTTTCCATGTTTTTTACCCAAGCTGTATTCTAGGGTAAAACAAAATTTTGGCTTATTGAGACTTAAATATTTTAGAACAGCAGCATCATATGACTTTACTGATTCTGGTTACAGTGTACATAGCAACATAAGAACTAATCGAAGTAGAACAGAAATACAAAAGCTTCTGTTTATTTGTGAAAAGGCACAAGGAAGGAGGAAGGACAACCTCAATTTTTTGATAAGAAAAACAGCAATATTGGCCAAATCTCAACACCTCCAATAGACTTTTGTTGCAGGATCATGCAAAAAGTGTGTGATATCCAGCCCACAGCGTTAGCAATGCATTACCTTACTTTAAACTACTGAGCAGCAAGTCACTAGAAATGTTACTGTGAACCATTTGTCAGTAGTTACCAGAGGAGATTTAAGATGAGAGATCATAACAATGAAACAACACACTCCACACTCCTCTCATAGAAAGATTTGTTGGAGTTGGGAGGTAGTTTAGAAAGGAAACAAAGATGAGGCACTGGAACTTTCCTGTTATAGACTGACCATTAATTTTTCTTAGAGGGACATTCTACTGAATGAAAATGAAAAAAAAAATAGAGTAAGGCATAGGGTTTTGGAATGAAAACTGTGAAGATTCAGTCAATATTATTGATACTTTTTTCCTGTAAGAATACTATTCTATCACTTAGGTGTGAAGAATTTAAAAATTGAAGTTGACTAGGTACCACTCTAAAAATCCACTCTCTCAGACAAGGACTGAAATAGGTCAATTATCCTCTGTAAATAAACCCCAGAAAATTCTCTTTTCTCTATAGACTAACTTGAAGCACATCATCACAAAACTTCCTAAAAGTGCATCAGATTTTGTCAGCGGTATTTTTCACGTACGGTTCTTCTATGTTTTAAATTGGTTTTTTTCTGTTTTTCTTTTAAATTTTCTGCCTTATATATTTCTACTGCTGAGGGCAAAGTCAAAAAAATATGTCTTGGAATATGAAAAATGCAGAACCTTTAAAAATTTTGGTAAGAATCTACTTGGCTTGTGCAAAAGCCCAGTTTCCCAAGTGAGTCAGTCAGGCCCCAGCTGCTCCTGTCAAGCAACACCACTGACCACAGTGATGCAGAGATGCAGAAACAAAACACGCCATGCTGCTAACTTTGCTGTATTTATCACAAAAACAGACTCTCCAGGGAGATCACCTGGCAGTTTGAGAGTACACTAATTCATCTGACAGATGTGCCTTGCAGCGATAAAAACCATAAAATGTAGTGCACTGCAGTATGTTTTCAATTCTTCCATGTAAATCTCTTGCTTGTTAATGCAAATCTCTGCCATTCCAAAACTTGTGGCCTGCACTTCAATATTTTACCTACACGGGAACACTTTGCCAAAGTGACACATACTCAAAAGTGCTTCAGTACTTCTTCACCAAGTGCACAGAAATGTGCTCATACATACACTGATGAGTTTTGGTGTGACCCGGAGTAAAGATAGCTTTCCTCGTTACGAGGAAGATATCCTTATCTCAAGGATTCTGTACTCTGCCTTATTTTCCAGTCTTAATTTTTACTGTATAGTACCAGGCTATTTTGGATTATACGGAATCATGTGGACCCATGTGTTTGCAACTGATATGGTGTTAAGTCTTTCTAATCAAATGTTTAGAGATAAGGTAAGCAAAGCAGACAAATCCTCCACAGGTTGTACACATCACTAGCCAAATGAGATGAAATTCAACAGGTGATGCAAGATGGTTATTATTTTAATATTCATATCCTTAGTCCAAAGCTCTTTATAAAACACAGCAATATTTCTGCATTGAGAAAAATAATTGAAAAATCAGGAGAAAAGAATCCCATTCCCAAGTACCAATAAAAAAAATATAATTGCCATCTGTCAAGTTATATAGAGAATATACCCAGTTTTATTAAGAGCCTGGGATGGAAGTTTACTGCAGATTCATTTTCAAGAAAGGATTGAGATAGTTTATGGATTCACTGACAGGAACCTCTCATTTTTGGCAGAAAACACTGTACATGTAAGAACCCAAAAGTGTCAGTAAGGAATGCTAGGACAGCTAGAGTCTGATATTAGATTTTTCATCCAGCAAAGTCTCCTAGACTAGGCACTAAGAAGGTACAGGAATGTGACTAGCAATAGGAATTCTGTTAGGCATTATATTTGAGAAAGAATTTTCTTATGGATTGCAGATTCTAGCCAATATCCAGTCACTTCTCTTCCAAGTGATGCCTTGAAGTGGCTACCTGAAAACAGAGGCTACACAAGATGAAGAGAATAAAGGCAGGTATTTTTTTGAAGGCCCTTCAAAGGTACACCTCGGGAGTCAAAAACCTCTGAGGGGCTCCACCCAAGATGGATCCTGGGTCAAGGGTTTTTCACACTTTTATAAGTTTGGTCCATTTGCAAATCAGGGTTAATTCTACAATTATAATTTCAGGCAATGATGTAATTATCCCAAGTTTGCTCCCCCTGCCAGAGGCTTTAATTTACGTATTATAGGGCCTGGGACAACAAGGTGTCTGAGTTCAGGGCCCGAGAGGGTTTGTTATGTCTAACCAGCATGAGCGAACAGTAGCTAACAGGTGATATTAAATTTCAGAGTTATATACTAAGCAGTACAGGATTTGAAAAATATAAAAGTTAAAACCTAAGGCATCAAAACTAGGAAGTTTAAACATTACTGCAGCACACTGAATTAAAGAAGGAAGAAACATACTCCTGTCAGTCAAATGCATCCTCTGAACAACTTCAGGACTTTTCTGTCAAAATACAAGTACTCCTAATAGATAAGAGCTTGTTGCACCTTGTAATACATCTTTTTCTCAATATACATATATATGTGCAAAAAGTCAATAATCATTTACAGAAAAGCAACTCAATCTCTTCCTGCTGTCTAAAAGATGATGGGAGATTGATTAGGATGCACCTGGTCAGATACCGAAAATAAACCTTGGTCTTATTTCACTTGCAACTAATTTGCTGATAGTCTGGCTCAAATGACCTATGAATACATTCAGGAAGCTGTCCTGTCCAAACTCCGGAAGCTGAACCAGAGAGGAGTGGAGGAAAAGAGAGTGTGGAGGAAAAGTTGCAGCTGGTGTACAGAGGTAAGGGATATGGTGCTCTTCTCACATTTTCCTGATTTAACTCTAAAGCACTGCCATGACATAAGGACCAAAACTGTACAGAATGACAAGGCCTTTCCTTGGCTGGGAAAACACATTAACATTGTAATATGGTCACAGAAAAGAATCCTTCTCCCCTCCCCACCAAAAGCAGTTTCCTGAATCACATATAATTATATATCTGGGGCTGTCTTCAAGATGTTTGGAAAATCTGAAAGGAGATGCCGGGCAGAAATCTCAACCTTATCTACTGAGTTCTGATTATAAACCAGTTTTTGCCCTTTAGTCTTACAAATGTGTTAATGTGTTCCCATGGAAATCAGCTAGGCATTTGTAGCTTGAAGATAAGGCCAATATCTCCACTTATATTTTCGGTTGCTCAGAAACTCCTTGTTTATTGAGCCCATTCTTGAGAGGGATTGAATCAGTAACCTGCTTGCAGCAAACTTCCCTTCCAGAGAAGGTAATACTGATAGTTCACGCTATTCAAATACCTGTAATCCTCACCATTTATGGCATTACTCCCATGCAGCTGAGAGAAAGATGCAGTTAATGTATCATAGTTAATATATCAAAACCTCAAAGAAAACGACCCCTTATTTTCTGTCAATAGTACACAGAAGTCCCATTTAAGGTACACAGAAGTGAAAAATCTGTCCTAGTTAACAGTAATTTGATACATATTCCTGGCAGTTACTGCCACCACAGTACTGGAATGACTATTCCCCTAATACACCAGCAGTTGTTTGAAGAACACACGACATATGGCTTTTGCTAACCACAAGTGTTTTGAGAAAATTTGTCAGTCACAGCTGTGTATATGACTTATGCACCACCAAAATACACTTTCCCTACACATGGAAGTATATGACCTCATAACTGGATTTACTAGGCTGATTCTAGCTTTCCCACTGGAGGGCAGAGTACCAACACCAGCTAATTGCTAACACTTCAGGAAGGTAAGGGCCTCCAAGATGAGCATTTCTTCCTTCAAATGCATATCTTAGAGCTTTTTTTAATGTTGCACAGCATGTTGCAGTTGCACAGGAAAAAAAAGTGATTCTTCCATTATTCTGTTTTTAGCAGTGAAGAGGAAGTTTAACTTTCTTTGAATAGAATGCCAAAACCCAGTAACCATAGATTCTTAATAGAATTCATAATGGTTTGCACTAAGAACAATCTAATTAGATCCAAACTGCTAATACATTTGATGCAATTATAGAGAAAATAGGTTCCCTGTAATTTAGTCTGTACATTACTCTTGCTGAAACAGTTCCTCTCTAACAAATAGATATTACAGTAAGATTAACTTCCTTAATTTAAGAATAAGTTTTTTTGAAAAAAGGAAATGACCACCTGTTTCCTTAAAATGACAATAAATTGGCATAATTTATTTTGCTGAAAATACCTTTCAGCTGCAATGACTGACTTACAGTCCTCCCCACTCACTAGTCCTTTTTCCAATAAAAAGTGAAGTAGTTGGCTAATAAAATAATCAATAAGTATTAGTAATGTTTCATTAATAAAAAGAGAAATGAACTTTAGAAC
>VZTN01023244.1:4336-33130 GCA_013400515.1 Erpornis zantholeuca
CATATAAGAAAACCAGTCTACAGGACCACAGAGAGTATCTGTATATCTTCCTGCTCTGCAGGCTGGACATGATCACTGTGACCTTGTCTCTGATGGCACAAAGCCAGTGCTGCAGTGGGTTATCTGCCAGGACAGTCAGAAGTAAATTCCTTTTGTCCTGATGGCAGTTTTCCTGTAATTCTGCTCAACCAAAAGAGTTTATTCCACTTCTACATAAGTTAACCATGCCCAGCACTAACTACACTGCAAGGATACAGAAATAGCAATAACATCAGGGGTTAAACTTGCAAAACTATTTTATTTGTTTACTGATTCCATCCCAAGTAGCAGTGAATTGTTTGTGGGAAGGGTGAGGTTGAAACATGATGCTCTGGTAGATAACCCAAGCTGAGTAATTTACTGCAAGGCATGAGCTTCCACTTGCATCCATCCTGTGCTTCCTGGTTTTCTTATATGCATAAACAAAGCAAGATTCATTTGAGATTTGGCAAGCCTGGCAAATCTTTCCAGCAGAAGATTTTCAAATTATTTTCCCCAGCAGCTCTGCCAGAAAGTGCACCCACTGAAAAGATAGCAGAATGTTTATAAGGAAAGGGTGACAGCAGAGCAGCAATATCCTAATATCGTTCTCCAGACATGCCCTTCAATGACCAAGAAAGTTTTTACGCTGGGAAATTTTAAAAGCAGAGGATGCAGCTGACAAAGATCAAGGGAGACATGGCATGTAAAGGGCTGCCAGAACAGAGAGTTACTGGGCATAGAACTGATGATCAAGCTGAATCTTCCATAGAAAGTATAAGATTTATTGATTGAAAGACTCTGGGGCACTACTACAATGACATAGAAATACATGTTAAGTGATAGTGTTAAGCATTACAAAAGGCTCTATATCTCAGCTGGGAAGTAATGTTTCTAGAAAAGACTGTCAAATTTCTTTCCCTTCAGTAGCTGTTTCCTTTGTCTCACTGACTAAACTGTCCTGTCCTGTCTGCTCATACTGAGACAAACACCATAAAGCTGTTGCTACTTCTAGGTGGACTGAAGGCAGTGAAAAGCCAAAGAAAAAAGCATCTTAATAAAACAATAATATAACCACTATGTATTGAACTCTTATTATCTGGTTTATACTAGCATGATATACATTTTAAGAGGCAAAGTTTGAAAAGCAAGTATATAACAGGGATATTTTTCTGTTTCCCTCATTTTCTCATTTTCCCTCTGTTTTCTGAATGTATCGTATTATTTAAATATCTTACAAGATAGACAGTGTTCTCCCTCAATTTCAATCCTGGCAAAAGAGCATTAGAAAAAGTGACAAGACTATCATTCAAATGAAAGGGTCACACTAGTGGCTTGTTACTTCATTTTCATGACAAAGATTGCATATGACATTTAATACCCAACATCCTTCAAGAAATATAGTGAAGTGCTCCACCATTTTGACCTTTTCTTGGGTCTTTATTTCTGATTGGCTTATCCATTCCACTCTTTCCCAGGCATTATGGCCCTATCAATCAAAGAAATAGAGATTATAGTCCACTGTGAAACAATGCATATTTAAAGGAAGAACCAGTAAGGGTTTTCAGCCCCACATCTTCTGCAGCTTAGAGTAGTTATAAATAGGTCACTAGAAAATGTTTCCTTTTAATTATTCTTCTCCAGGCTATTGCAACAAATTATATAATTATATAAATATTAAAGTCTTCAGGATTGGCAAAGATGCTGTGGCCCCAGCACCTATCAACATCCCTAGGCAACGGGTTTGCATGAGGAATGGATTTGCCATGACTAAACCAAGAATGCTCACTGAGGGGCACTGGCTTTTGCTCATTTCCAGATCAAGCTTTGTGCTACAGCAGATTTCTTTTTCTTTTGTTCTCACTCCCTTTCTCCCCCATCTGTGTATAGTTTGGGGGGAAGGCAGGCAAAATTGAAATAACACTTTGAAAATATCCATGTCTAAAAAGTATTAATTAGTAACACCTAGTTCTTTTGGTGGCAGTTTTCAACTGCAGATCTCAAAGCACTTCCCAGAAGTGGGAAGAGGTATTTTTAGGAATTCCCTGTGTTTGATCCAGAGTCCACTGTGGGGCCAGGAATGGAATACGGTGTTCGCCATTTCCCATGCTGAGTGCTACTGCCTAGGAACCAAAATCATTACTGAAATTGCACTGGTAAAAACATGCATTTGGGTTTGTAGAATGGTAACAGGAAACAATGAGGAACACTTTAAGGGACCACCTGCTTCTCCTTCATTCACTGTTGCTGCATTTTCTCACAAAAGAAATAGTGAGTTGTAAACTGCAATTCACAGCAACGGCAAATAGATCAAGGAGTTTATGGTCACTAGTGACTGGCATCAGCTCTGAATTGTGCTCTGTGGTGACCAAATTCTTAGCCACGACACTGAAGATATAGTGAGGTACCATTGAAATTGCCAGCAGACAATGCTCTGTTCAAGCAGCTCAGCAAACAAAATGGATTATGTTCATACAGAGGAGGAAAGGAATATAAAGATAGGCAATGGACAGATGAGAACTTCAGGGAAGGGATTTTCAAAAATGCACAGACAGCTCTAAAGAGAGCCTGGCTGAAAAACCTCAATTTGAAATGAGGGGTGCTGGGGAGAGCAGGCAAAGAAACCATTGCCTGTGCAAACTCAGCAGCATGGACATGGATACAACTCTGCAGTGAGGGCTGTATTTGCCCTCACTGCAGAGTTGCCCTGCAGTGAGTTTGCCCAAGTGTAGTCACCTATTTCATGTTGGACTCAGCACCTCGTGACGTTTAAGGAAGCACAGGGAACTGTATGAGCAGGCTGTGATCTTGCAGGAGACCTGGCCATGGTTACAACGAGGGCAGGACCAAGTGAATGACTGCTCTCCCCAGGTTGCTCAGTCTTTGGTAGTCTGGTAGCACTGAGAGTCATTGGCTCTTCCAGAAAATGCCAATACTGCTTACTGTGTCTGTTTTCCCTCCAAACTAGGGTTAAGGTTCACTGAGAGTTACTTTTAAAACTTGAACTTCACTAGAAATCTTGTTCTTCAAAACCGCTGTCTTTATGGAAACTTGTTTTTTCAGCAGGAAAAAATTTTAGAGTTCAAATTGTTTAAGAATTTCAAGAGTTCAACAGCCAAAATACTCTGCAAAATCTCACTCAGCTGAGATTTTGGAGATTTTAGCTCAAGTGTGGTAGCCTCGCTCCAAAAATAGAATTTTTAACTTAAATTATGGGCTACAGGCTGATCCTTGGTGATGTGTTGTCTTCCCCTTATACTTCACCAAAAAAATAAACAGCCAAAGCCCAAAACCTTCAACCCCCCAAAAAATTATTCAAAATAGTTACACACCTTATTCTCCATTTATTTCAGTGTTACCCTGTAGCTGGTTTTCCTGCTGGATTTCCATGGCCATTAAGGGAATATTTTTGTGCACATTTTATGTTGCTTTATCACTTCTCAAGTGGAAGGCAAATATCATCTGCAATTTGAAAAATCATCACAGCCTTCAACACTCAACATTTTCTGTCTTCTCTCTTTCTGCTTTACATCCAAGGGCTATATTTTTATTAATATATTGCTTACTGTTCCTCAGGTAATAATATCTTAGTCCCTTCAAAAGTAAAAAAATTAATCAGAAGAGATGTTAAAACTTTTCTTGTCCTTTAGAAACATTCTGTCCTTTTCTTTTTTCATTAAAATACTGTCCAAGAGATGATTTAACTTTTTTTCCCAAGGAATATTTGTTTTTTCATTGTTGCTTTTATATTTACTGTGTTTCAGTTTGGTTGAGTTGTTTGCTGTAGGTGGTTTTCAAGCCTTTTTTTCAGAGTGGGTAAACAAAGTAATCAATACTGTGAGTGACATTCTTGTCATGAAAAAGTTTTTCTCCAAAGAAGGTTTTTATGGCCTTCACTAAATAGGGGATTTAGTCTAACAGTGAGATGCAAGTTTAACCAAATTTTAGTTAAAAATTCAGGTAACCACTGTAGGAATTTATTCAGTAGCTGGATCCCCTCAGCCATGTGTGTTTTCTTCCAGCTCTCTTGTGTTTCACTATGTGCTTTTTGAACCCCAAAAAGTAAGTAATCTTGAGTAATCTCAAGTATCCCAGCATTCACTTGTCAGCAAAATCCAAGTCCATGGTTCAACCTTTTTTAGGGCTCATTCTCCCTGCATCTTGAGTGCCACAGCTCCAGGAGAAGTGTCCTGGGCAGGGGAGAGGCTTGGCACAGGAGAGCAGCAGCCTGCCTACCCACCCCTGGAGCAGGGACAGGGGGAGCCTTCCCCAAAATGCCACACAGGAATAGATGCTGAATCTCTCCCCTGCAATTCCAACAGCCAAGGATGGAGGCTGCCTGAGCTCCCAGGTGGTGACCTCTGTAAAGCATGGACGCTTGCAGCATATTGTTTTTCTTAGTTTAGGATTTCTTTTGTTTTTTTAGTTTGTTGGGGTTTTTTTTAACCTCAACATAATTTATGTGGAACACTCTGGGACTTGATAACACTCAGCCTGCAGGCTCATGCCTGAGAATGCACCTAAGCATAAATTATTGCACAATAATTCAAGCCCTGTCTGGTCTTATTGCTTAATCAAATTAACACTGTGATATGAACCAAAATGTCTTGAAATGAAATTGCACTTTTTCAAGAGTTCAACTAAAAGAAAAAGAACCCCAACCACCCAACAAAAAAAAAAGATTTATGAGTGAGGTAAATATAACTCTCTTTCATCTCAAGGCTTTCTTTTTTTCCTTTTTTACAAGCCAGCAACTTAGTTACTCCTAATTTGCAAGTAATGTGAAAAGCCTTTTAATACATACTCTAGTTTCATCATTCAGAAGCAAAGGAAAACCAGAAAGTTGCATGTGTTCCTGGATTTTACCTTTAATGAAAAATAAATTTTCTACAGCATTTTGTAACACCAGCAGCAGAAGGAATGTTTTCTTCAGTGTTCTGAAGAAAATACCTAGGAGACAGGAACTTCTCTGCCATCCTCTTTTTAAAAAGCTCCCAAAATTAAAGCAGTGCAGGAGTTCCTCGGTGCTGTCTTGGTGACAAACCAGGGGGTCTCTGCTCCTCTTAAATTAAAATGTGTACAAATATACCCCAGCACATAAGGAAACCCTAAGATCATGCTGACAAGGAGTGTGAGGAAGACTGACTGAAGAAGCAGAGCCATGCAATATGTTAGATGGACAGGAAGAATTAAAGGTAGTAAAGCACTTGTGTCAGACAGTTTATTTGCTCTTTTACGTCTGCAGGAATGTGGAAAATTTGGCCTTCTAGTGGAGAAGTCAGCCTCTCACAGGGTCCAAGTACACAGCCTCCTGCAGCTCAAGAAATTGTATGGGCTGCACAAAGAGTTTCTCATTTGTATAACTCGCAACTAAAGTTACAGAACTTCATTTTATATAGCTTCAATGGAAAAGATGCATTTAATGCCTAGGCTAAAGCTCCAAACCAATGTTCCTAATTTTGTGTGTTTTTATTTCTTGACTGGAGTCATCCTCTGTCTTGCCAGATAAGCAGTGATTACACTGCTCATACCAATTCATGTCAAGACAGGAAGATTATTTAAAACAACCTATGTCATGGTTAATACACTAAGCCTATGAGTGGTGCCATGGAGTTTATTTTGCAAATGCAGTAAATCTCCTTACAATAAAAAGTCTGAGTCTGAAAGTAGATATTTATTAAGGTAGCCCTAAGGAACC
Source organism: Erpornis zantholeuca (assembly GCA_013400515.1). NCBI lineage: Eukaryota > Metazoa > Chordata > Aves > Passeriformes > Timaliidae > Erpornis > Erpornis zantholeuca. Next base: position 10,053 of record VZTN01023244.1, read on the forward strand.
ACAACATACTAACTACTGAGAAACACAACACAAAAAAAACCCCAGATGTCTAGAAGTGCAACTGAGTGAAACAAAAAAAGCAAGGGTGTCCTCTTGTCAACCTCCTCTATGTGCTGGAATGAAAAAAGTGCATTTGAATCAGAATCAAAGACAGAGAACTGCTGGGTCTTCTCTCTACATGCCTTTGAACCGGCCTAAGCATGCCTCAGCCTAGGCTGGGAGACGTGCATATACTAGCTTGAGGATTTCACAATTAAGAAAACTAAGAAGCCTTTTGTGTCTTTTGTTTAGTTAAATGTAGCACCATACACACCTTGTGAAAAGGGTTTTTAACAAATCTTCATGTAGTTTTCAAAGGCAAGTAAACAGATAGAGAGACACTGACTGGTTCATCTCTCCCGTCAAGAGACTGGGAAAGGAAACAACATTCCTGCTGCTTTTAAAATGGGATATTTTCAATGCAAACTCTATAAGATCTTCCTGTGGACTTGCAAGAACTCTCTTAGGTGTGCCCACTAGGATGTCTTGGTGACCATTTTTGGGAGATGCTGTGATATAATTATTAATATCCACCCTCAGGTCTGGAGACAGAGGAGCAACAGGGCAGTCAGTGCAACTATGCCAGGCTGCTAATACAAAACAGAAATAAAGGCACAATTTCCACAATGGAGAAGAGTCCAATGTGAGTAGCTTGGAAAAAATCAGAAACCTTGAACAGAACAGAGAAAAGAATTAGGTCACTGAGTCTGAGCCAGGAAAAAATACACACAAGAGGAAATTAGAACAGCAGAAGTATTTCACATTAGCTCATCCAAAGATTTAACGTGCATGGGCAGCATTATGTTTTATCTTCTGGAAAGCTATTATGGGCAGGAAAGATTGCTAGGAATTTCTGTGCCATCTCCACAATGTAACCAGTCCTACCCAACAAATTACACATGAGGCAGTATACATATGATATGTGATAGACCTTAAGCCTGAAAGCTGAACTCACCCTAATGAGAAACAGCACAAAGCCTGCTTGTTAACCCTTTTAATACTGTGCATTGTACACAACCATCAAGATTGCAAATAATTACCCAACATTGTTATTCTCCTCACTGCACATGTGGAAATTTAATTACATTAATATTTTAACACAATAGAATCACTGCCTCAGATGCTGGAAAGAAGTTGCTGTTATTTCCAAGGATTCTTTTTTTTTGCAGAAGGTGGATGCAGTATAGGACATTATAAGTAACAGCTTGTAGAAGCCTTTCCCTGGTGCATGAAGGGTAATAAATGACTGGAAACAATCTGCAGAGAATCACCAAAGGAAAATTGTGTTTGTTCAGCCTGATTGCCATCTGTGATGAAAGACTTGATAAGGGAGAACATTAAATTTACCTCAATTTCCATAAGGCTATTGACATATTCTTTCACCGTGTCCTCAGATCTGAGGAGATGTGAGGAGATGGATGGACATGAGGTTGGTGGGAAGAGCTGCTGGACTGTTGGGCTTGAAGGGTTGTACTCAATGGTGCAAAGTGCAGCTGCAGGCCAACCATGAGTGTGTTCTGTGATTCTGTTCTGGGGCAATGTATCTAACAGCAACCTGAACAATGTGAAGAAAGGCACACCCTCATAGATGACACCAAACTGGAGGAAGTGGCTGACACTGGAGGACAGGGTCATCTTTCAAAAGGAACCAAAGTCTGGAGAAATTAACTAGGCAGAAAGTCATGATGCTGAACAAAGGCAAGCAAAAAGCCCTGCACCTGAGATGGAATAACCTCAGGCAGCAGTAGAGGCTGGGACCTGTCTGGTTAGATGGCAGATCTGCAGAAATTATTCTGGAGGATCATGGTGGACAAGTTGAACATGAATAAGTAGATTATTATTACAGCAAGAAGACAAGCAAGAAGTCAAAGGCAGTGTTTATTTCCTTTTACTTATCACTTATGAGCTAGTATCTGTAATGTTCTATATGGTTTGGGATCCTTTCATACAAGGCAAACTAGAGAGAGCTCTCTGGATGGCCAAAAAGAGCATGGCTCTAAAGTGTAGAAAGGAGAAGCTAAAGGAACTGGATTCATTTAGCTGGAGAAAAAAGGCATAAAGAACACTGTCCTCCCCTGCCTAAAAGGGATCATAGAGGGCAGTTCTCTGAGGTGCACATGAGTGAGTGATCACACAGTTCAGAAAGGGACATTTCAGTAAGGGTAGGAGAGCACTGGAAGAGGGGCCCTGAGAACAGTGTGTTCTCCTTTCTTTGAGATCCAAAGTACTCACCTGTACAAGGCCCTGAGCAAACTGGCCTAACTTAGGAGGTTGGCCCTGCTCGGAGTGGGCAAATGGACTCAGTTATTACCTCCTGACCTAAATTTTTCTGTGGTTCTATGATACAAAATACTATGTGCCCAAAAAGCCTAAAGCCTGTATCACATATAAACTCAGCCTCACTACCCTGGTGCATGGTGTATGTCCCAGTAGGAAAACTCTTCTCACAGCTAGTATCTGGCGATTATGGAAATGTCCATGCTTTTAGAAAAAGCAACACCTATGAAGTAGTTGTAGCACTTCAAAGGCCCTTTGAATTCACAAATCTTATCTTGCAGGAAATATTCTAACCCCTGAGCAACTCACCCCAGTTCAAAAGAGAGCTGCTCTGCAATTCATTTTCTGAAGCCTCTCTTGAAATAAGCCAACATACAAGAAAAAATGTAAGAATTGTATGGGCAAGAGAACAAGCAAGTAGGGACTGACTATACAGTCAATTGATAAGGCATTGAAGTAAGTGAAAAAAGAACTGGTGACAATTAGAAAAGTGTGAGATGAGAAGGTCTCTGCTCCCCAGCACATTCATGTGTTTTATATGTGAGAATCATCAATTAAATGATCCAGGGAGAACAGAAAAACACCTACATCTCTTCTACCTGAGATAATTTTTGCATCTGCTCACCAGTCAATAATAAGGGAAAGAAATAGAAAGAAAGTGAGAACTTATGCTGAAGAGGCTGGAGAATTGAATTCTGTCCCTTTTTCAGCCATAGACTATCAATGTGATCCAAAGGCTGTCCCCCAAATCAACATTTCACAGGCAGTGAGCTATAATGGGAGTCCTTTGCTTGACATCTTGAGGTCTAACACAGAGAGCACTGGTCCACTTCCAAGTGTGACTGGAGCCAGTGTGAGCTGTGTTGTGAATACAGGCTACAGCTATTTAGTGCTCCCAGGACCACTCACTGCTCCCAGGAACAACTGCATGGAGTGCACCTGTCCATTCTCAGCTTCCAAAAGAGCATGGACTTCCCCACAGTTTCTGCTGGGACCAGTTCCTGGCCTAGTTTGACTCCTGTGCTCAGGAATTGCCAGAGGAATTGGTATGAGCCAAAAGTATGTCAGGAACTGTTTTAAGAATTCAGAACAGGGTTCAAATGGTCACCAGAACACAAGGCTTATGCCTACACATGGAACAATGAGAAAAAGTAAAATATTGAAGAAAGGTTGTGACGCAAGTGCTGTCCTCCTCAGTTAGTAAACATGCTTTTCCTCTGCTACCCTGCCAAGTTAGGCTTTCAAATCTTGTGTCTTTTCTTTCTTTTCTGAGCTGTTCAGTAGGTGTGGGAGATAAGATCTCTGTGCACTACTGATCAAAATCAGTAAGACATCCCATTAATCCTCCTGCCTGTCTTTATATGTTGCAGCATTTTAAACTTCTATTCCAAACTCTTTGTGCAAGGACCCACTTCATCTCATATTTTAGAGCATGAAATCCAGTCACGATCCAGCAGAGGCTAGAACTGCTTTATAATGAAGATTGTCAGAAGTGATAACAATGTTTTTCAACAACTGTGTGTGTAAGACACATGTGATGCTTTAAATTATCCCATTCTTTAATTTATGCTTGGTTTAGTTTCTCAGTTCATTAAGTCTTTCTTAAATATTTTTAATGCTCATTTAGATCAACAAATGGGAAAAAAACCTTCAATTCCCCCATTCAGGGAATCTAGGACTGGATAGTTATTGAAGTATCTCTGAGATGTCTCTAATTTGTGTACCATTTTAGTAACAATTCCTGTGAAGCAAAAGGAGATGTCCAGAAACAAAAGCTTCTTGGCATCAGACTAACAGACCTCAAGCCTTTATGCTTCTTCCTGTTTTTCCCTGAATATATTCTTCTTGGAGCTGGCACAGGCCCTGGTACAATGGACTACTTCAGGTCTGTGTTACAGCTCCTGTTTTCTCACCTGAAAAAGCAAGAAAACTGATAGGTCACACTTGTGTTGAATAAAGGGGTAAAAGGGGTTTTACATTTCCCTGTAAAAGCCATATTTGACTGTAACTGTTGACCTGTCAAAATTCAGACACTGAGCATCCTTACTTCAGCTCCACAATTTCACATAGCAGCTAGGAGGCCTGAGAGACCCAGCACAGACATCCCCAAAGCCTCGTGCACCATGATGGAAGCGCATTCTTCACTTAGTCAGAAATGCCCTAGTCTGAAAGAAGAATGCGTGTGGATGGCATAATGGAAAAACCTTTTGTCATTAAAAAATGCCAAATTTTAGACAAAAGGAATTTTCAAAAAAATGTTTGGGAAAAATGGAAGTAAATCATCCATACTGCCAGCTGCTGTGAAATCAACAGAGGGGTGAACCGAGTAGCTGGGGAGCCATCAATTCAGAGATCAGGAATGTGTCAGCCTCAGAAGTTGGGCATATCAAGGAGCCTTGAGCAGTAGAAGCCAGGCAGCTCAGGAGACCTAGCAGGCAGAAAGCATCGGCCTCTTTATTGTTGACATTTTTTTCAGTAAAAGATATATTTCCGCATGTTTTTGACACAGTCTAATCACCATAAACCCACCAGAGGCACAACTAAGTCACCCTAACTCTGCCAGATGTGAATGCCAGTTGGAAGATGGTGGGAGAGAAGAAAGCTTGGGGAACTGCTGTCTCTTGAGGGAAGCAAGTTATTGCCAGTAGGCCTCAAGTGCTCTTTGCTATTTATGGTAGTGCAGAGAAATCACTTCTCAGTAGCAGGGTTTTTTTCCCCTGAGGACTAAAAGAACCACAGTAGAACAAAGCAGGATGACCTACTCTGTTCTGTCTGGCAGCCCAGGCTGGGGCAGTACAGCCACACTGGTGTGGGAGGTGGCCTCACTGCAGTTTAGGGCACTCACAGCTCAGGGCAGAAGTGAATGAAGGGGTGTATAAAAGCTGAGCACTTGTAACTTTGCTCCAGTTACCAAGCTTGTGAGCTTTTATGTTCTTCTTTCCTTCATGGAAGTTCTCTTGCTCTGCATGTTGACTCAGAGCTGCTACAAGGCCAAAGCACTCTTTAACCCTATGAATGGTGTGTGCATGATGAATCTGACTGCAGGAGGATATATTTTTCTGAGACTGAACAGAAACCAAAGCAGTTTTGTTGGAATGCAAGAGTCCAAAGTTTGTTGTTATGGTAAACTGGCAAGAAGACATGGGATAGGACACAGGTTTGTGATGTATGACCACTACATGAGCAAGTCCTTCAAGGTTTAACCTCACATTCCTTTCTTCTGTTTTGCTCTTCATCCTGCTTTCTTCTTTTTCCCTTACCCCTGATACTCTCTAGACATGATCTTGTACCCCAAGAATAAGCCTTTATCTCCATCTCAGACTGTGTCAGTTCTTTCTATGGCTGCAGACTCTCTGAATTCACATTATCCCCCATTTTAAGCCACGAGAAGGCCTGAAGCTCAGAAATCAATAGGGAAGTGCAAGAAAAGTAGCACAATCCAGACCTAGCCACAGGCAGCTCCTTTTATCTTCCTGAGATGAAATGTTATTTCTGTAGAGAGTGCCTTTTCATTTGGAATCCATCTTTTCAATGATGAAATAACACTTCTAAAAGCACCGCATCAGAGAGGATGGTTCTTTGGGGATACAGTGATAATAAGCAGCAAGTGACAGGGGATAATCTCAGCAAGCATTTAGTAAGGTAGGAAGCACAATACCTATTCAGCCTTTGATTGGGAGGAAAACTTCAAACTGGGATTAAGCCCAATCTCTAGCATCTATGACATCTCTAAAAAAGGCAACCAGCTGCTGGGGCATAAAAGAACTACCATCAGAAATTCAGAGACTCCAAAAGACCCCGCACATTATTCCTCTGGAAATACTAATCTTGGGGAAAATATTAATATGGAGTTAATTGTAGCTATTTTCCTCAGAGTTATTAGCTTTCCAATTTTATGTCCAAATCAATGAGATCTCTCACTTGGCCTTTCATGTTTCTGAAAGATCCCACCACTTAGATAGTGGGATTCACAGACTTAAATTCTTTGAATTGGAGTGGCTTTGCCCTAAAGTGTGTATAGTCCCACAGTTGTCATTAACATGATGAGTCATAATAAGAACCTAAAATTTTGGAAAACCAAAATGCCACTTTTTTCTCTTTTCTTAAATAAATAGGAGAAGCATAGCTAAAAATAAAAGGAATTAGAAAACGTTTTACTGTAAATAAGGAGTTCTGCCTCAGCTGCCATCAAGCATTATGTTTCATTTTCAGAGCGGTAGCACACCTGGGTGACTCATGTTTCCTTTAATTTCCTTACAATTCCTGGAAAATAATATGTCTCATTATATTCTGCAAAACAGTAGCATTTCTGTAAGATGCCCCAAAGTATCTAATCATCACAACACTTCCCTTTTTTCTTTCTTCACTAAAAGGAACAGACAGGCACAGAAGATATCTAGCTTTTAAAAGAACATTTGGCATTCAAAATTTAAAGTACTTCTATTATTTCAGATGATTAATAGGAAACAACAGTTGTCTGGCATATTGCATTTAAAACTGTCCTATGGAACACATCCTCGATTATTATGAAAAAGCAGTGTACAAGGAATTTATCATTAAATACATTTCATTCAGGGAAAAAACTGCTAACATTTAAGGCAGGTAGTTGTGTAAATTTCAGATAATACTGGCATCATGGGGGCATGTTGTGGGGCTGTGCTGTACATTATTATTATTATTATTATTATGATGTAAGAGAGGCCTTCAGCTTCAAGTGCACAGCAAATGGGGTACATTTAAATGAGACACTGAAGGGAATTAACTGCAGAAAACTAATGCCAGGCAAGCTCATTCTGAACACAACATGCCCAAACCCTTTGTCTGAAAAACAATAAAGCTGGAAGTAGATATTCATTCATAATGTTAAATTACAGTGGTTGCATGTGTGATCTCTGCTCTCACCCATCATGCCATGCATGCACTCACATGCACACACACACAGGGAGCCAGGCAGCTCAAATGCATATGTAAAACCATGCCACTCACTGTTCCCTCACCACACATCTTAAATGGGTCACAGTAATGAAAGCACATACATAAGAAAGCACATGAACAGCTGTGCATGACAGATATCGAGCAAGCAGGGGAATGTGGAGATAAAGCACTGGTTTGGACTGCCACAAAACCAAACGAAAATGCAAAGAAATTACACTTAGGATTTCACAATTTATCATTGGATATTCCCGTCCCATAAAGTCATTTGTGTGTGTGTAAGATGAAACATAATGCACTATCAGAGATGTAAGAGCTATAACCAGAATCACTGGGTGTGGAGACTGATTGACAAGATATGGTTAAGAAAAGCTGTGTATGGCATAGATTTATAAGGAATTTAAGAACTGGAATTTCAATCTAGAAAATGGGAATTCTTAATTGCAGAAATTTGTGACAATTTTATGACCTTACATGTAGTGAGGTCATAACATTATAACTTTAGAACTGATGGAGAATTAATCACCATATTCAAAAATAGTTGAATTTTCTGAGCTTGTTCATGCTTGCTTATCAGTTTTGAGCACATCTTCTTAGCTGCTCAACATGCAAACGTATACTCCAAGTATACTCCAGGAACATAAAGGGCAGATGCTATGACTTATTAACACAGTATTGAATGTGTGCAAATAGGCTCCAAGTTTGAAGATGATTTCCAGGATTTTTGTGGTTAGAATCCATGTATATGTACACCTTTTGATGTTAAAGTCCAGTATCTACCATTAATGAGACAGGTTGTGTGTTAAATACAAACTTTGATCAAACTGTGCAGACTATTTCAGGGTTTTTTAATTCACTATATTAAAATATATGTGAAAGTACAAATAAAATAATGCTTTAGAATTTAAAAATAGCAATTTAATTTCAGGGGGTTTACCATTTTGACATAGGACAGAAGGAGTGGGTGAGATAGCATTTAATGACAGAATTATTAGCCAGATCTACAGTTAAGATACATAAATAATTCATCTCCACACCAGAAATGTCTTTCTGAAAATCTACTGCATGTCTTCCCTCTGTGACGAACATGTTACACACCATTATTTCAATGTTAATTGCAGTGCAGACCAGATAGAGGAGCTCAGAGCACCTACTGTGCAAGGGAAAATTGTTTGCCCTATTCAAAATCGTTAGTGCTTGACGTGGTAAAGGCTAAATACCATGAAGAACAGTGAATGGCTTTCAGTCTTTAGTGCTGATAAACAAATCTTTTGTTTATTTTTGGAATTAAAGCTAACCCACTCCTGTTAAACCTAGATATGCGTCAATCCCTTGCTGTATGTAAAGGAAGATGCTAGGTCACTTAAACCAACAGGAGAAAAAGACCAAAGAGCATTTAATCCATTTGGCCCTGAAAAGAACTTCTTCACTGGATAGGAAAATTAGTGAGCCTGTGTGAGGAGCATTTTTGATTATTGTTAATTTTTTTTTTTCCTATGAGGCAAAGAACAGATTTTAAACTATTTATTACACTAGAGGTTTATTTGGGATTGCTGAAACCCAAGTGCTAAGTAAGTGCTGGAGAGACAGGCCTCTTTTCACCTAGGTACAGACTAGACCTGGAGAGCAGAGCTTTGTCCTTGTGGTCATCTGTATAAGGACAGTAAACCAGATCTGCAGGCAGGCTGAAATGAAAAACTGCAGTCTTTTGTTTGCAACAACTCAGGGCTGGTGATTTACACGTAACATTGCATCCATAGTGAATGAGAGTGGTGATCAGATCTGCCTTTCTGAAGGAAATACACTATTGTATTGCCTAAGAACTAAGCAAGGAAAAAAATATTTATACGATCTAGGCATACCTGTTGTAGTACAGTTAAAAATTTCAGTGGACGTGAAATTTGTATAGCCTTGTAGATAACTTTGGAAAGACACAAGGCACATTTGAGAGGTATAAAGCTAAATGAGTTTATTACTTGAAGATCAGGATTGCTGTTTTGCAAAACAATTAATTTTTAATCAATACTTGGATACTCTGGTGCCAGTGCCCCTGCTCCAGCTTCACCATTTCTCAAAGAAGTTGAAGTCCTAGAGCCTTTCTCTGTCCTTGTCCATCTGCTCCTGATTTACACTCTAGAACACTCAGCTCACATACACATACACAGATATTTCCCTTTTTTCAAATACTACTTGATAAAATCTAGTTCTTTCTGGTCACCCTAAAGGACTACTAAATATTTTTTCGACCCCTGAAAATCTTCCTGGTTTGTTTTCTCTGTGACACCCTAGCTGGCTTCATCATGTGGTCAAAGTCTTTTGTCTGTGACCTCTTGTCGCTGGGGAAGCTGGTTAGGATGCTGCTCTGTTCCCAGTTTGCCATCTCTTTGTACACATGGGCTGCCACGTGAGCTGGTGATCATCCCCCCTCTGAATTTCTGTCCCCTCTTAATATGTAAGGCAGAGAAGGCAAATGATATTCAGGGCTGAAAAGGGGGCTGCGACTTGCAGCAGCTGCACACAATAGAGATCCTAATAGAAAACAGAAATGATAGAAAAACACCATCATCTCTTCACTGCTACAGTACAACAATAGAGAGCCATTCAGTTTGGGGTAGATTAACAGACTGTGAATAGCACTGTTACAGCAGTGTGATGCACATGGCTCCTGCCTCAGCTACACTATGAAAACACCATCATGCTTATGGAACCCCGGTGAGGTGTTAGCTAATTTTATCAGAGCAAAGAAAGAAATAACTGATATCAAGAGATGTATTCCAGGGTTACTGTCCCCATAAAAAGATATTAGAAGAAGAAGGTTATTTTTTCAATGTATTCATCAGGCGTTATGAATCTGAAGACAAAAATCAACCAGCCTAACTGGGTCCAGAACATGAAATCTGGACTTCAGAGAATTTGAAACTTTAAGTTCTAAAAATATTGGAAATTCTGCATTCTGGGCAAGTTTCTTTTCAGTTCTTAGATGTGGGGTTTTCACAGTAGAAGTAAGAAATTACCAGTCCTTTTATTTACGTCAACAGTTCACTCTGAGCTAGGATGGGTTCTTTTAGACTAGGCTTGCTTCCTTCAATTTCATATTCTGGGGATTTTCCTGAATTACCACCAGCATGTGTATTCATAGGTGACTCCTATAAAGTCACTGCTTACTTTTAAATTACTTACTGTTCTCAGTAAGGAATTGGAATTGGAACTGGAATTGGAATTCCTATTTCAATTGGAACCTCATACTCCTTCCATTCCTGCCTTAGAAGCCATTAAGAAGGTCTTTTTGTGTGGGGCTACTCAGCCCCATACACTAGCTCCTGTGTTATGAGTCTTATGTTTCCTTTCCTCTTACATACTTAATTTTAAATTCAAAAGGACCTTTTAATATATAGTTTGTATTTCATAACATCACAGAACATTTCTTTTCAAATTTTATTTTCCAGCTGGAGAGCATTTTCTATAGGATTGTTTTGCAATTTTGTTTTCAGTTTGCATTTAACAAGACATCATGATACAGCTGCTCTTCACAGTTCTCAGCAAGTGTTTTAATGAAAATAAACATATTATCCTACAAGAGAAAGTCCTAGGAAAATGAGACAGCAAAGGACAGCTGTGACCTGGATGAAAAACTTATTGTGAGGGATTTCCTCTTGCAGCCTCAGGTCTCCTTTAAGTCTTTGGACCACTGCCCTCAACTGGACCCCTATGTGTTTTCTCTCTATTACCTTAACTCTAAGCTTAGGGGCGAATTGGGCATTACTGAAGGTCCTCCAGCTTTGGCTAAGATGAACAACTGGGCAGTGGAAAATTCTTTTCATTGCCCACACCTTGCCTCTCCAAGCCCTTTACAGCCCCACCACAACTGGATGACTTGGTTTGCATCCCTGTTAACCCTGATGGTAAATCTGCCCCAAGGAGTGATCAGACTTCTCAGGGAAGTACACCTTTGGTGCACCAACCTTCTCTTGGAAACCCCTTTGCAGTACTTCTTAGCCGGATTCATAGGCTCTGTTATTCTCCTAACTCTAGAAGTTCAAGCATGGCTGCAAAGGGGAGTCCTAGGGAAATTATTCCTTTTTTTTTGTTTTGGCTGCAGCTAGGTCTGTCTGGTGTTAGTTTTGTGATATAGTTGGTGTGGAAAGAAGCTGCTAAAGGTAAGTCTGGGCATCAAAAATAATTTACCCCTTTTTATTTTGTTGGTGGGAAGAGTGATCTTAAGTAAAAGCTTCAGTCACTTTCAGGGTTACAGCTGATACAAGATGTGAGACCAGCATGCCCTGTGGAAAAGGGGAGCACGGTGAGGCCCAGGGTGCAGGATGATGACTGCAGGACATGCTGCTCAGCACAGCAGCATGTGTGACCAGGGGTCCCAATCCAGCAGACTGCCTGCTACTCTCACCATTTCTCATTCTCCAGGCTATCAGTCAGAGAGATCACTGGTTACTGGGTCTTTTTGGAGTCCTCTAGCAGAGCTGAGCTCTGCTTGGGCCGCACAGCGACTTCATAAACCTCCACCTGCTAAAACACCCCAGAGACTCAGCCAGAAGTAGTTATAGCTATGGATGGAAAGGGGATGGCTGGAAAATGTGATTTCCATCTCCTGGAAAGATCATGTTTGAGGAAAAAAGATCATCACACAAAGCCAAAAAGAAACTATGTCATGGAGAAAGAACTATGAAAATTAAATCCGTTTGCAAATTAGAGCCTTTCACCTTGCTGAGAGAGGTATTTGCATGTGTGCCTTTGCTTTTCTTGGCAACATCTTTTCAGACTAGCTACAGGGATCTACCTGTCTGTCATCTCTATTTTCCTGGAGGAAAATAAGATTTGCTTTTTCCCTTGAGAAAACTCCCCCTTTTGTTTTTGCAGGGAGGAGAGTTCCTGGGGATGAATTGCTGCTGCAGGGGCTGTGCTGTCTCTGCCCTTAGTCAGGCCACCGTGGAGCACAGCTCTCCCTGGCCATGCCACTGCTGTTCTGCATCTGCTGCCTGGCCCTGGGCTCCTCGCTGCAGGGAGAAGATTGTGGAGGGGAAAATGAGGAGAAGGAGAAATATGAAAGCATGCCTGCCTGAGTTTTAATCTGGTACAGAAGGTGACCACAGGGGTAGAAACTTGTCTTGGATCCAGCTATACAGACCTAGGCAAAGAGTATTAAGGACTTTGATGGTGAGACTCTCAAATTAATAGAAAGGGTGTCTCTTGAACTGTGCTCTGCCTCTCTCCACAGCTCTCAGCACCTGGTGACATCAGCCTTTCATTTGGAATTGTTTACAGGAAGAAAAAATATTTGGACAATATTTATACTTCTTGTAGACTACCTCAGCAACTGGCAATAGTGGACATAAGATGTGACCAATGAACCCACAAATAAATGCTCCCTTGGACAAAGGTTAAAAAACTCTTGGTTATGGCACTTTAGAGGCAACCTTATCGAATAAAAAAACATTAAATGTGTCTTAAATAGCAGTTCTGGAACATCTGAGCTTGTAGTTATTTGTCACATAAAATGTGAATAGGGGCAAATGAACTCCAAGTCCTTCTGTTTACTTTTCCTTTATATATAGCTTTTTCCACTGGAAGAATACACTTCGGGCTCTTAATCACTTCTTCAATATCCCAGAGTGTCAGTTATACTTAGCAAAGTGATACATATTTCAGCAATAAGACTTTGTGAACATATTTATATTTTATTTTTCTGTTTAGCAAGGTGGGTTTTTTAATCCCAAGGGTTCCTTGATGGATGAAGATATTTTTATTTGGAGACTAGTACTGATTGTTTGGGTAGAAACCCACTAGCTCTGCTGGAATGCATTTTTAAACTTATCTCTTTTTATATAGGTTTTTTTTCTTTGTTTGTTAACAGCTCTTATGCATTGTATTGATTATGCTATGCACTGAATCCTGTAGACAAAGACCACGCTGCTCTGTAACTAAAGAGCTGTATCATAACACATACATGCAACACATCGATTACAGCTTCAAAGGAAGTGATTGTTTTGACATTTCCTGGGTTCTCACTTTATCTGTGTGCAATCTTGAATAAAATTCCTGTTAACAGAGCTGGCTTAATACAGTTTCTTAAATTTTGCTTTTCTGATCAATTAAAATGAAGAATAAAATGTACTGTATGCAATAATCTCCTCCTCCCAATGAGAAGTACACTCATGTTTTTCAACCCTGAAAGCAGAGCCCTCCACCACTTCTTCTGTAGAACTAAGTGTGTCATGGGGTATCCTGGCCTCAGGGTGAACTCTGCCTTTCCCTTCCTTCTGTGCACATCCTTGAGAGATGACAGGCTGAACTTCCTTCATGTCTTTAACTGTGGCAACCAGCACTTTAGACTGGATATCTGGGTAAATATATTACAATCTCAGATGAAATCTTCCCCTTTTTTCTGCCTGACTGATGTGGCAGGGCCAGCTGTGTTTGCCACACATCAGAAATTTTCTTTTTGCTGTCCCAGACTAGCAGCAGACTAGCACATGGAGAAAATATGGGAATTGGAGCCACTCCTCTGCCACACCAAAAACTCCCCAGACTCACATGCTTTCCTCCCTGGTCTCCACATGCACCAGTGACTTGCTGGGACCTACACAGTCCTCCACCCTGCTCACAAGCCAGATGGGACTGCCACACTATCTCAGCAGAAATCCCCCTAACTAATCAAACCCCTGCTTCCATCAGTGACCTGGGAATCTATTGCATCTCCCCACATCACAGACCCTTTGCCCTGTTCAGAAAACACTGCCTATAGATGTGACCACAGGCTGCTGGTTTAAACAACTCACTTTCTTAAAAAAGCTCATTAATAATTCTACCTCAGGACACGGTGAGCAGGAACAAAAAAAATGTGCAAGCTCAGTACAAAGTCAGCTTGTTATTTCTCATTCCCCTTGGGGCAACACAGTTGTGGACACGCTGTTGTGTTTTGATCACCTGTACTATATGAATCTGCTGCCTCCCAAGCTCTACCTTTATCTCACTTTACTTCAGACTTGCTAAACCGAATTGATGAATGTTTCAGTTTGATCCTTAGCCTTAGCAAGTAGCCTATGCAACCCTGCTTGGCACCTAGAACTAACATTCCCCCAGCCAATTGTTTGACCATTGTTTAACTTTTTGACGTTATAACCAAAGATGCCTTATCTCCTTGCCGTGGTTTCACTTCCTCCTTGACAGTACTTGCAGTTCCCTTTGGTTCAAGTCAATCTTGGCAGGCACAATTACATCCCAAAAGTGAAATGAGGCATACAATCCAACCCACCTTAGGCAAACTGGTTCAATCAGCAGAGACAGCAAGATGCCTTTGGAGGCCTGCTGGAGGGTATCTGGTCCACCTTATACCTGAAGGACAGTGTAGTTCACCAAATCATATGTGGACTGAGAGGAAAGTGGCAAATGCCTCCGTTCAGCAAAGGGACACAGAAAGGTGCAGAGAAGGATGTGCTACTTAGCCCTTACACCCATGCCAGTGCTTAGTTTCATGAATATCATGATAAGGCAATTTTTTACACCTCTGTGTAAAGAGATTTTCATCTCTTCTTTTAATCTGAGCCACCATGAAGCCAGACAGGTAGGAGTCCTGCAGCCAACTGGGAAACACACAAAAGTGATCTTAGTTTTATGCTAGTAACTAAGACATTCTTCAGGCTGATATGGACAACACTGCACCTTGACAGAAAAGCAGATAAACCTTTTAACCTTAGATTTCTTTTCTAGATGTTAAAGCCATAGGAAAGGTCATCATACAAAAAAGTGGACTGCCACCACTTCCTAAGGTGCGGTTTGTCATACTGCTGACCACACCCTGTCCCATTCAGACTTCCTCTGGGATCTTAGGAAGGCTTTGTGTGCCCATCCACACTTACACCTGGATCACAGCAGGGCACATGCAGGAATATGGACTTCCATTTCACACACGTGGGGACAGGCACCGTGAAGTACCAAAGGAAAGAGGCAGACACCTGACAATGGGCTGCTTACAGGGATAGGCAGTCCAGTGGAGAAGGCAGGCTGGATTACTGTCTAGACCCTGGCTGGGCTGCAGGTCACCCAGCAGTATTTGAATTCAAAATTCAGACAGACAGGGTCACACCAGTGCAATCCATAAAATATTGCATATATCTTCATTGTCCAATGCACTTAGCAAAAAAAAGGGAAATTATTGTCTCAAACTATGGGAATGGACTTCTAATAACCAATGCTGAATCTTTTCAGCTGGGTTTCTGAGGGTCAGAAAAAGATTTTCCTATGATGGTCTGTTTCCAGTTATCTTCCTGAGGCTGTCAGCCTGCGGTTTCCAGGCAGCTGTTGCTGCTGCTGCTTTTCCTTTGGTGGTATTTTTTAACCCAGCTATTTAAAATGTTTATGTGCATTGATTTTGTGCAGGGTACTATCATTTCTCTGAAGAATGTAAGTATGAGGCAAGAAACAGTGATTTCTAGCAGCTTATATCTCTGCTAAACTTCTCTAGAATTGTATGGGAGCAAGAAAAGACACATCTCTAGCCCAAGGCCCTCTCCCTTCTGAGCTCAAAGCCTGTAATAAACAATAAAAGCATTAAGATTTTTGCAATGAAAAGGTGAGTGAATGCTTTGTAACTGAGAGTATAAGGCAGTATGTATGTATATATTACCACATACACTCAGAGGTTGTCAACCTTCCCTGTGAAGCTTCAGATTTATAAACCTTATCAACTAAGTGAATTCAACAAAGGTTTAGCAGGAAAGCAGTGAGTTACTAGTTGGTCAGTAATATTTTAACAGCTAAATGGACTCCAAGAAAAGTTGGAGATCACAACAGTAGTGCAAGCAGAACTAAAAATAGAACATTGGGTCACAAACACAAAATTGCTGACAGTCAATAGCCTGAGGTAGACAGCAGGATGCAGAACACCAACCACTGTGCATGAAACACAGTAATAGCAGCAGAGAAGCTGTCCAATAAAATAGACCAGTGACTCAGGGTCCAGGAGATTTAATCTGACACCATTCCAGGGATATCAGCATATGACTTCAAACACTGCATTAAGAGATAGAAAGCTTAATAGCTGCTTTCAGGTTTAGTACAATGCCTGGTGATAATATTCCTGAATTTAGTACTCAAATAATATCTCTCGCCTCCAGCAGCAATATACTGGTATTTTACTGAGATAAAATCCTTTACTGAAGTGTGTCAAATAGGTCAGAGGCAGATGACAGTATGAGAAGGGGCACCCTCCATAAAAGTATTTACAATAAACAGGAAATATAAGGCCAGAAAAGATATAGTGGAGCACAGATATTCATGACTCTAAAAGACCTTTTCAAGCCTCTTAAATCTCTGGTCATATATTCTACCCAATACTTTCAGAAATTGATGTGAAAACCAGACTAGCAAACATAGGTAGATGAGAAAGCTGAATAAAAGTACCAAGCATATAGGAGAAAATGCCATTGATTTGGATCTACTACCTTCAGTCAGTGAAATAGTCAGGCACTAAAGAGGGGCTCACTGGCCAGCTCCTTGAAACTGGCTCCTTTGACCAGGGAATTTTCCTAGTAGAGTAAGCAATCTCATTTCACTTACAGATCTTTTTTACCTCCAGGTGATGGTTCTGTGCAGCAGCAAACAAGCAATCCAAGTAACACTACTCCTTTATCTTGGACACCAAACCTTTATTTAAAAAAAGTTTGAGACTATTAACCTTTGGTGCTTGAGCTCCAGCTAGAAATTAATTTTGCTTTACTTCCCATCTTTGTATGAAAACTACTTAGGAGTTGAATATTTACTGCAGCAATGGCCTTTGAAGTTCAGTCCTTAAAGGCATTAATTTATGTAAAATGGTTATCCTGAAAATATGAGAACAATGGGCCTAACTTATTCATTATGTATATTCTGTCTAATAACTATGGGATAAGCCTCACTCAGTTGTGTTTGACTGTGATGAAATGTAATAAAAGACTGATAATAAATGCTGAATTGCTATAGAAGAATCTGAGCTAAAGGTCTTTTTGCATGAATAAACCGAAATCAAGACTACACTTTACACTACGCCTGTAGAATTTGGAAGTAGAAAGTTGAGAGATCTGTGAAGATTAACCTGCTATAATTCAATAATCTTTTATACTTTTAAACAAGGCTCTACAAAACAAGGTCACAAAGGACATTCCTCATTGTTCATTAAAGCTGCTATTTCCTTGTATATGGTACTGCAGGGTGGAGAACAACTATTTTCTGCAAATCAACTGAGAAAGCTATCAGAATACAATAAAATTCAAATGTGTATTCTTATCAGATCCTTCCCTAAGAGCTAAATATTTTCATTTTGACTGCATTATGTCAGATAATTTAATTCCAAGGAAAAAATTTTACTACTCAGTATTCACTATGGATTTCGTCTCTGAGTAGTCTGCTATTCTACCATTTTTGTGCTGTATTCCATATTGAAATGCTGGGATATGCTACCAGTGTTTTGTTACACATGTGAAATGATGCCAGCTCACTTAGTGGTGAGCTGGCCATGCTAGACTTAGGGCTACGTTATAGACAGCAGCAATAGCTGGGACCAGGTTTAGGTCAGAGGAACACAGGAGGTTTCTTGGGGTAGCAACCTTCCTGCTTTTGCTCCTCCAGCCAGAGGACTGCCTGCTCTGGAAACCCTCATTGGCCCTCTCCAGCCTGCTGCTCCTGAAGGACAGGCAGAAGCAGTGTCCACTTACACCGTATCATTGGTTTCCTTTTCCTCCCTGGACACATCCCAAACAAAGACTACTCAAAATGTGTAGACATTTTCTAGCTATTTTCAGATCTCTTACTTTGCTCTAGATTCCCTAGACAAGCTCCCTTGACCTCTGCTGGTTTCACCAGTCACTAACTGACCTCTAAGCCTGAGTCGGTCACCCTAGACACAAGAAGAAGAAGACAGCAAAATTCATTCTAAGCTGCTGAGAAAATTTAGGATATCCTTGGCTAGACTGACCCCAGGTGATATGATCTGCAAAGGCAATCTGCACATCTTCTACCCCAACAGTCACACGAATTCTCTAAACAGGAGTGCACAGAAAATTATGAATATGGTTATTTAAACTTAAACCTGTTATATAGATATAAACTGAATTAATTTAACTATCATGCAGTTAATTACAGAGGTGCTTCAGCATATATTTCCCACTTCAACCCGCCATGCAGGCTGGCAGTGCAGAAGAGGTAGTTAGTGAGTTATGACCATACTCATTCAGGTGTGTTGGCCAGGGCAGGTGACTTCAGGGAGCCGTGAAGGGAGATATGACTCACTTGAAATAATGCATTGAAAATAATAATATAGACTCATGAAACCACTTCCAAGAAACCACTTAAATCCTCTTCTTTATTATTTTTTTGACAAGTTTAGTGATAGAAATTCTTGAGACATTATTCAGTCCCTTTGTCTAAATTTTTAGCTACAGTTTAATATTTAGTAACTTGTCATGTTTCCTTCTACATCTTCTTGCATCTTAAGCAATGTAGTTGCTACTTAGAGAAATATTCCATAACTTGCAATTTCTCACTTGTCAGGAAATTTTCTCACACCATTTTGCATGCTTCTTGTACTAATTTTTTCCAGTTCTGCTAGCAGTATCCTCATCTACTACTTCTAGGAAGAGCAGCAATGAGTATTGTTGTTACTACTCTTGTGTTATTCCAGCAGCTTGGGCACCCCCAAGCACTGGTGTAATCTAACAAAGATTCCTTCCCCAAAGCAGTAAAACTCATGAATTAACATTCTGGCAATCTCATGAGAATTCATCACACATGAAACATTTCCTCTGTTTTTCAGTGACAGGTAGATGCAGCCAACGATTGTATTTTGAAATGCAGAAGGAGTGTTTGGGTTTAAGCCATTGGTGGATTTGGGCTTCAATAACCCAGAGAGCTGTTGGGTGAGATTTCCTGGATATGTCCTGTTTATCTGCAAGGCAAAGGCAGCCAGTTCTGTTTTATTCCTCCTTATGAAGTTCAAGTACTTTGAACAAGCTTAAAATGGAGTTTTCAGTTTTGGCTCTAGAATGAAGACCAGCTTTCCCATCTGACTAGAACTGCTGGGTCTAGAACTTTGTATAAAGTGTGGAAACCTAACTGAGAAAATCAGTTTACCAAGACACAACGTGGCTGTAAATTGTAAGGCCAACTGTTGCAACAGGTCTTTGGTGAATACAGGAATATCCATGAAAGGCAAGGTATTTCAAATGGTCAAAACTGAGCAATATAATTCCATCAGGATACCAGAGCTAAAACACAATACTGTGGTTTAGCTCTGGATTTTAAAAAATGAAAATTCTGAATTTTCTGAAAAGATAATGTTATAGAAAACTTGTCACATGGAATTGGAACATTCTCATTTGGTAAAGCCAAAACCTTTTGTTGTGTCATATCTTTTTTTTCCTTGCTGTAATGTTATGATTTATAATGCTATGTACTGCTTTTAAAGTGTTATTTTAATTTAAAAACAAAAATCTAAACTAGGGTTTTTAGTTTGTTTTGTATAAGTATGGACATATCTCAATCCAAGATTTTTTTCAGTGTAAAAGCATTTCCCTACAAGAGAATACTAAATTTTCAACTATTATTTTTTAATGCATAAGCCAGTCTCCTTTATGCAATTAACATTTCAAGATTAACAAGAGTAGAGCATTTGCTGTTTTCCTGAAGCAGAAATTTTGCTTAAATTGCCCATTGTTCAGGTGTATGATTCAGTGCCTAGAACTACAGGTAATTTTTTACATAATTAGCACCGTTTGCCAATAACTTGGGTGTGAGCAATTAAAGAAATCCCTGTAAGTGCTGGAGTCATTAATCCTCACGGGTGTGTACTCTTCAAATATATGGGATGAAAAATCATGATTCCTTGAGTAATATTTTTTAGATAGCTTGCTTTTGAGAATACTTTCCATCGTGTAATTTAATTTTAAAAGTTTGTACAATGTGATGTGGTTAAGAACTCAGAAAATAAATTCTTAAACAAAATATTGAAAGGTGCTGCTTTATCTGCTGTTCTTAATTGTTCAAAGCAAAACAATTGAACAGTGTGGGACACAATCCAGAAGCTGATCATAGGAATTTATTGTTGTATATGGAGATCCTCAGCATGGCTTGCCTAAGAATATTTACTATATATTTGCTTATTGAATTTATACTGATAGTCTAATACTTTTTTTTTGGGCCACGTATATATGGTGTTTTGAAAGAGGGCTGTGGTATTACACCAAAGGGTAACTGCTTATCTAACCTGCATCTAGAGGAGTGGCAGAGGCAAATGTTGAAGTGGAACCATTAGGGCTCAACAAAGGGAAATGGTTGTCACAACGGTGTGATACTATCCTAATGTTAAACACTGCCAGTCATGGGAAAAAATCTCGTCAGTTCAGTCTGACTTTGATCACTGCATTTCTACAGAGGGCCTGCCCCAGCACTGCATGCAGAGTACAAGCCTGACTAGACTCCTTCAAAGAGATCCTAATGTTGGATGTGGCTTCCAGCACTGGGTTAAAATCACTTTCTGAATTACTTACCCTAAGAGCATTCATTTGAAATAGCATGATTACAAGAAAGGCTGCTTCAGGAATACTGGCTTGCCTGTAGTTTCCTAGGGGCAGATTTTTAAGATGAAACTGTGAAACAGTAAAAGGTTATTGAGCAGTAAAAGATTATGGAAATCTACACCATCAAAAATAGACCAGTTTCAAAATACTGGTTACCAATTCTTTTACTCAAAGACATAATAGATATGAGTCCTTCTCTAGATCTTTTTCTCTGGGCAGCACATGCTTTGTAAATTTTCAGCTGGGCTAGATTAATGTGAATGGAAATGAAGGACAAATCCTTGTCTCCAATTCAGCAGGATCATCACATATATTTAATTCCAAACACCTGATCCCCTCTAACTCAAACCTTAAAGAATGAAAGATCAATAGTTCATTCATGACTGACTGTTGCTAGTAATACTGCAAAACAGACAACTTTCATGTCATTTAAGTAACATGTATCTCTGAGATATACCAGAGACTTTAAATTAAGATTTTGGATTATTTTATGCCCTTCTACCTCATGAAACTAAAATGTGAGCATATGGTGCATGGTTACACTGAGTATCCACATGAAATGGCACTGCAAAATCAAAAAGACACCAGCATGTCTGCAGCCAAAAATTAGAATGAGAAGAGAGAATGTTCAAATTTCAAAATAATGTGGAAAACACAAATCAATAACTGTGACGTAAGAAGAAGGAAGGTAGGTACACTGAAATCCACGGAAAAGCAGAGCCACAAGCAAGAAGGTAAGAGGAAATCATTAAATTGTGTATGTATGTTTTTTCCAGAATATGTTAGAAAGTAAACTGTGGGTACTGGAGAAAATATTGAGCCAGGTATTAATTGAACAAGTCAGAAAGAAATTTGGAACATTCATGGGAAATGAAATTTAACGATGATGTAAAAAGGAAACTGTAAACACATCCAAGAAATCAATAAGAGAGATCGGATATCTCACAAAGAAATATGGGAGAGAGAACACTCCAGGCGATGTGGTGTAAAGATGACCTGAGAAGAGGACACTAAGAGAAAACACAAAGAAGTCACATTACACCAAAACCATGAAGGATTTAATGCACTGAGTCCAAGCCCTCTCTAGACATATGACACAGAGCAAGACAGAATTGCTGGCATGCAACACCCACAAAGCTGAGGAAAACTTCATCCCAGTGCAGAAATCTGTCTTTGAGGCTAAATTTCTCCTTAGTTCTACATCCAGAAAAAGACAAGATTGCTCCAGTTCCAGTCTTTAATTTGTATGTGGATTTTCAGAACAATATCAGAAATGGTGGCTGACTCAAACTCTCAGTTGAGCGTGGTATTCTAATTTTAAACATTCTGCTATTCATTCTGTGATCCCATCATGAGATCACACATGAAATCTTGTTTACCACAATTTTATTACACTGTGAATTTTGGATCTGTGGCTTCATAGTGCAAATTCATTCATCCATATTAGGATGCCTGAAACACTCTTATGTATGGTCACATAGACTCCTTTTTAACCAGGGAAAGAAATAAGCAGCTCTAAGTTCATTTTACCTATTTCAGACACATCTAGAAGGGGGATGCTCCATTAACTGCAAACAGGGCTGTAGGTGAGTACCTCAGAGGGAGATCTGTGGTACAGTGTCTCACTCTTTGAATGGAAGTAGCTTAGACCTCACAACAGTGCCAGCACTATGTGAATTAAGTGAATTTTCTAACAAACAAAAATTAATTACAAGAAAATTAAACATGAATTGCTTGTAAGTAACCTGGGGGCCAATCAGATTTTATTCCAACTGGAAGGGGAGCTCAATTTAATTGACTTTATTGACCTCCAGAAAGCTGAAAAGGCTGCTTCTAAGGCCATCTGTTAAGGAGTGTTTATCAAGTTGATACCAAGTATGAAAAAATTTTTCTTTAGATATGATCACTGTTTTTCACAGAGATTGGAAAATATTTGAATTGGGAAAAGGAGGTAAAACTGCTAGGACAGAAATCCTGGCCCAAGCAGTTCCATGCAGACAATGAGGGTATGCAGCAAAGCAGGTGGTGAGGGCTCTCCCTTAGCCAGAAACTAGCCAGAGTCCATCATAAGCATCGTGACCATTTCCAATGTAATATTCAATTTGCATTAATCTTGTCATCCTGAAGCAGTTACTTCACTCCCTGAGTGCCTTCCTTCCACTTGCCAGTCATCACAGGCCAGAACAGGAGATTTGCATGACTGAACCCAACCTGTCCAGAGTAGAGTAACTATCAGAGAGTGCCCACAATTACTGTTTCTGCAGCTAC
>VZTN01023256.1:17828-36197 GCA_013400515.1 Erpornis zantholeuca
CACTTTCTGCAGTATTGATGGAAAAACAGCAGTTTGTAATTATTTATATTTTTAAATATCCTGAGCAGATGGGAGGGGAAACTTCCTGTGTACAGGGAGGAAAGGAGGTACTCAGCTGCTAAATATATCAATCATATATGCTGTATTAAAGTCTTTTACAAATGATGTGTAAAACAGCAGCTCAAAAACTTACTTTGGAACTGGCTAAGAAGGGACAGTGTGGAAAAAATTACTGCTATATCTTATAAAATATATTCTTAATTTTTAGTATGGGTACATGTTTGAGGTGAGAGATATGAAATGAAATGAAATGAAATAGGGTTTTTGGTGTGGAAATCAGTGTTGGAGCACAGACATCTAAGGAAACTAAAAATGCATATTCTTTTTTCTGGCAAATAATATTTAAAAACTGAACTAAATAAACTGAAAATAAGCTACAGTAGGAGTTTGAAAATATTTGGAAGATGCAACAATAAAAAAAATTAATAACTATAGTGTTCATATTTTAAAAGGGCATAGTAGTGGAGTGGTACAGGGTTCTTGTTTTGTTTCTGAAGAATTGATCACCTCTGGAGAGATGAGATCATTGGCATCACTGAAGCAACAGTTTGGATTTAAATCCATGAAATTTCCACTCAGTGTTCTTGACAATAATGACCTGTACAATACTCAGGTAAAGGAATTTCAGCGGCAAGTCCAAAAATTTAAGGTTTTCTGTAACGTTCCATTACCTTTGTCAATGTGATTCAGTAGGTTATGGCAAAGAAGTGAAATATTTTGAAGCTTATGCTATTTACCATCGGGATTAAACAAGATAAACAGCTTAACAGTGTTCCCATTTGCACAAGTCACAGTATTTTTAAACCTACTGCTTGTAATTCTGGGTTGTTTATCAGGGAATACAGTTAACCTAAACGTTTTTGGAGGCTTGTTTCTGCTACATTTCAGTATAATTCTCAGAACCAAAATTGTTCGATCCATAAGCCAAAAAATAGCTTTAAAATACATTTAATCAGAAGGCAGCCTTTGGTTATTAAGCATAGTCTTTTTTTTGGTTTTTTTTCCTACTGGGCTGCACAGGAGAAACAACATAATGTATATAGTAATTAGTTTGTTCAGTAGTTATATGCCTTGCTTCTTGAATTATGCAATTTTAGCATGTTAGTAGATTATGAGTTCTGAAGATATGGATTTGATATGCTTTGGAAGTAAGCTTAGTCATTGTATTTTAAAATGTGTTTGAGTGTGGTTTGTGTATAACATATAATGTGTTCAGTGCTGTTAATTAAGTGTAGTGTTCTGAACCCGCTTCCTTTAAAAGGGGTGTGCTTTTTTTTTTTTTTAATTTTTCTTGGTGGCCTTACATAATAGGAGTATTTGGCAAATATTTGGGAATATTTCTGGTAGTGGAAGAGGTAGATGTTAGTTGAAGGATTTAAGTCATTTGTTGTTTGTCACTGTCAAAAGTTAATTTGGGCATGAATGGAGAACTACCAATCATTTTCACCTGTATCTGTGTCTTAACAAAATACCTATATTCTTCTTAATCATCTATTTCTAGCAGTGGGTAGATAAAACCTGATTTTTTTTGCAGTAAATAAGTAATTCACATCTAAAATAGGAATTATGCCAGACTGACTGGTTTGCAGTGTGCCTTTTTTTTTAATGCATATCTCTGTAATCAGTAGAAAGGAATAGGTTCAGAGGGTAATCCAAGGATCTTAATATAGGGCTGCCTCTCTTTCCACACTTACCTTGGAGGGAGCCCATAAGAACATTTGTTTTTGTATTAGAGCATTACAGTTTGAGTTGTATTAAGTGCTTATTTCAGAATAATTTCTCTTGCATCAGTAAATTGAAGAGCTTCCCACACCTGTCTGCATTACAAAGTTGGTGGTGAAGAAGGAATAGAGAGACTGGCTGGGGGACGGTGCCAAGCATTTTCTTACTGGTGGTGGGAAACTGCAGTGTCTCCAGCAGTGGTATGAAGCTTTCTGTTAAGTGCCTCAGGTGCCTAAAGATGAAGTGTGTCAATTCCCAACCCCTTCCACCTCCCCCATTTATGCATTTAAGTATTTTAATATGTAAGCAGTAACACATGTAGATTTTTCTTTATTCATCACTCCTGCTTGCAAGTGCTTAGCATGAATTAAAATTCTAGTCATGTGAGTAGTAGTGATAGTATATTTTAATATTGAAGTAGGTTCCCGAATGAACTGTGTCCATGTTACGTCTTCTGGCAATTTCAGAAGCTAGGATTGGAAAACAAATAAAAACTATCTGGTATTCATTGTAGGAGAATGTTATTCTTTGAATATATGTACTCTGTGATAAAATAAGACAAGTGAAGATTGAGCATATTTTACACGTGCAGTTGATGTTTATTCTTGACTTTTTAATGATATACTGCTTAAAGTTCATGGTAAATTTACATCTCTATATGATTGGATTGTCATATCTGCTTTTGGTAGCTGGAATTGTATCTTAGTTCAGAGTTTGTTGTTTGTTTTTTGTTTTTAATTGGAAGATAGGATGTGGAATCTTCCTTCTTATATATTGAGAATTATTTCCTTGGATTGGTTGACATTATTTCCCAAGTTCTATGCTAGTTTGGATAACTTGTTGAACATACTTTAAAATATAATTGCAACAGGTTTTGTGTAGTGACATTAGCCACTTCTCATGAAAAGTAGTGCATCACTAACTAAAGAAGTATGTAGGGATGGATGATGTCAATTTTTTGTTGTTTAACTTTAAGATACTGATCTTCTTTAATATAGGTGCTGAGGATGTTTTGAAAATCGGCCTTAGTGGGGTTACACTAAACAGCAGAGACCTGGTAATAGAAATAATACCCTAACAGTGTCCGAAAACCTAGTGGCATAGATTCTAGTAAATATTTTTATTTTTACAAAAAGAAAATGGAGAAGCAAAGGTAGTGTGCCTGTAAAATACTGCTAAGCCACCTTTATACTAACAGAATGACATAGCTTTTCCTTTTTCTATGGCTAGATGTTATCTTGCTCTCTGTCTGTTTATACCAATGTAAATGAATCTAACCTGGATTATTTAATCTACATTAATGCTTTATGTCTCAGCATAGTTAATTGCATGGGGCCTCTTCCAGTCATATGTCATACAGAACTAACATAATATGTAACCTCACTGCTTTCAGCCAGATCTGAAATACAGACTTGGAAAATGGCCCTGTTAACTTTCTTATATAGAGAATGTTTTCTCTTGACTACATTTGATATGCTGGGCTTCCAGTTGGAGGCTGTTTAAAAAAGCCCCACAAAGGTCTTTGTCAGTGAAGGAGGAAAAAAGCCTCAAATGTCTGATAAAGCACAGGAAACAAAATTGTTGACAGAGAAAATTCCTTTTCTGTATAGTCACTTTTATGAGAAGAGCCACACCCCAAAGGTAATAGATTTAACTGTTAGTGGATCCTTGTGACATAATAGATTTTTTTTCTCTTGTATTCAAAGGTTTAAGGAGGATAAAGAACATTATGTATGTTAATATTCTTCCAAAGCTTTTTGGGTGTTTTGCTGTGTTGTGCTATGTTCTAGTTTATAAATGTTTGTCTCTCTATGATCATAAGAGGCTTTAGAAGAATAACATGTTCTGTTTTGTGCAGAAGTGGGAGACATTTATGATGGTCTTTTCATTTTGTTTAACTCCTGTCAAAGCTCCTTCCACAGTGTGCACAAGCCTTGCTTTTTTTGCTAGGTAGTAATATTATTCCAGTTCGATTGACTTATCATGGCTCTTTATCAGAAAGTGTGGGAATCTTTCTGATTAAGCAGTTTGAAATGCAGAAAAGCTGCACTGTTTTACAGCATAGAGATACATCTTTATTTTTAATAATGTCGCTTTTCCCTCTTTGCATGAGTAGCTCTGTTGTATTTTTGAACCAAACCTTAGGGTTAGCAGTGGTTTTGTTGGATAGCAGAGGGGACATAATGTGTCAGAAATGGGGGAAGGAGTGCATAACCAGGACCAAAAGAGAGCTTTTCAGGTAGGGCATGGTGTTCTGTGCACGCACCCAGAATTGCATATTACTGGAGTGCGTTCCTGTGAAATACTGGGAATGTGGTGACGTGTTGTTTCTTGGGTTTTTTTTAGATTTTGTTTGGCTTTTGGTGTTTGTTTGTTTGTGGGGTTTTTTGTTTGCTGGTTTGGTTTGGGGTTTTTTTGATTTTAAACCAGAAGATAACCTAGGGCTTCTCTTATAGCTCTTCTACCTATACAAATATCAACAGTATCTTGATCTATAAGGTTGCACATTTATGTTTATCTAGTGAAACACAACATAAGTACATCTGCTCTGAGATCCTTGAAATGCAAGTTTTCTTTGAGAGATCATGTGTACAATATTATTCATGATACATGCTGATTATCTGTTCTAAGAATAATTAAGTATTTTGAACTGTAGCAAGCCATAGGGATGTATCCAGGTATTCTTTTTTTTTTTTTTTTTTAATTCCTTTCCTGAAACATTGTAGATTGAATAATACAATGTTGTAGAGAAGCTAGAGGTGATTACTGAACGGTGTTGATTGATGTCAAACCCATGCTCTGCAGCATCAAAAGTTTTATGACAGAAGAGATTGAATTGAGACTAAGAAATGTTTCATGTGTGCTTATGCACTGTCTTACAGTGATACTGATTGAATCTTATCTGGGGTTCTGACACAATTTTTCATTGACCAGCCCTTTAGAACACCGTTCACTTCTGCATATCTACCCACAAATGGAATGCTGGGCTCGAGATTAGGTTATGAAATGCCTTGTACCAGTTCTCATTTTTCAGTGCCTTGAAGCTTTAGGTGTATGAAAGATAGATACTGGGAATTCCATTAATAAGGTTAAAAATGCCTGAAGGCGAAAAGAAGATTTTCTCCTTAAAAGTTTTGCTACCTGTTTTTGTCTGTCTGTATTTTAGGAAGTGCTGTGTTTCATCAGTAGGGGCATGCTATATAGTAATTGGAGATTTTTATATAACTAAACCTTTGCAACTTACCTGTTTTTTTGTTCGTGTCATTTTTAGAATTTGGCTGCTACTGGAAATGACTAATATTTGAATGTGAAACTTGGATTTTTAATTCTAGAATTTTGAAGAGCCCTCCTAATATTTTTTATCTTCTGTGTTGATCACATATCAAATCTGATGGTGGTTTTTGGTGTTAATTCAAGCATCCAAAATCACTGAGAGACAAAGTGAATTATAGAATCTTTATCTAAGCCCGGGTTTTCCTTACTCTTTTCTGGATTTTGCTACATATGTTGTGCAGAAATTTATTTACTTAAATATTTAATTCCATGAGATTAGCTGTAAGAATTTGTACTGTTGTAATAAAGATGGAAACTTGTGATCAGGGAAAGCTATATGTGAAAACAGTACAAGATTGTCCTGTAGAATTATTTAATTCTGTGTCATTTCAAAACACTACTTAGGGACAGTCTGTCTATTACATTGAAGGGAGGTTTTATGTTGAATTTTGTTTTTAAAATGGTGTGCTTTCTAACTCTTAAATTCTGACAAGTAAAAGGAAGAAATATGATGTAGATTAAATGTTAATTAAATTGATAGAAAAGAGAAAGACAGAGGGATAGAAATTCTGACCTTGTAGAAAACCAAGGGTATTTAGCATTATACTAAGTATTAGTAGGTCTTTGTATGTTTTGCTTAAGGAATCTGAAAGTAACTAATAAACGTGACCTATTTTTAGATTTTGGACTATTGAAAATCCTACTTCTGATGTATTGGAAAGTGTTATTACTTGAAACGTGCAGTGAAAGTTTCAGGTATTTCCTTAGTGAAACTTTCCTGTATATTGAGAGGAGGAGGTTTAAAATTTCCAATTTTATGCCTGGGTGAAATTTGTATATAGTAAATGAGATGTAAATAATGGCAACCACATATTCTTCACACATGCAAGAGCATGTTCTGTAAGCAGTTTCTGAAGTTACTTTTGTTGCACTTCATGATTAGTTAATGCATGTTGGGCATGTTAAAAATGCATGTCTGGCATATCAGACTATGATTTATACTATGTAAGTCATAAATACTTCATTCAGTATTTTCACTGCTCATTACACAGAATTGTCTAGCAGCACTTTAGAGAGTAAATGAATTCTCTTAAGACCTAAATGCTGTCATCAGCAATACCACTGTGTTTACATTCTCAGCTGCATGGACCACTTTTTGAATTTACCCACTGTGCAGGTAAAGAATATTAAAGTCTTTGTCACACTGAAGTAGAAGTTTAATACAAGCACTAAATAAATTAAAAATACTTTCTTTTCTGAAAGAAATTGATGTTTCAAATTTAGTTATCCAATCTCAAAACAGCAATATTAATCATCTAGTTGACTTAAAGAGAAAGTTGCTTTTAAACATCTTTTAGTAGTTATTCAAAGTTAATTGTTTATTTTAAAGGGGGAAGTGACCTTTCTTTGTATGAAATGGTATACAATGCTGAAATTAGCCTCGTCTGTAGCATGTGATGTTCCGTTAAACAAAATGATCCACCTTAACTTAGGATTGTTTAAGAAAATAGCAATGTCTTTTCGGTGTTTTTAGTTACACAATCAGATCAACGTAAATAATCTGAATTAAAACTGGAATTTGAGTCTTTTTCACGAGAGATCGTGCGTATATGGGAGTGACATTTCTGTCCTGAAGGGTATGAGACTGATTGGGCCAGGGCATGGTGGGGGCCAGGCTCCTCATAGCCTGGCTGTGCCGTGGAGGGTGATGTTGCCACCATGGCTTTTCTTCTGCTGCCTCTAGTGCATTCTTTAATGACAAAAATAGCTTGCTACTTGAAAGCTCAGAAAAGCATCTTAAATTGTTACTTTAATGCTTTTCTTTCAACTAGTGATATCAGGTAAATTCTTGAGTTTTTGTTCCTGTCTGTATTCTCACTAACTTGTTCATTTCGTCTTCATAGCTGGCAGATGTGCACTCAGTTAAAACTTAATGTTGCTACCAATGTAAAGAGATCTCTAGGAAAGAGGCTGGGTTGAGAATAGTGTGAGCTACAGGAGAACAAAGATTTGTTTGCAGGGTATTCATCTCTTTGAGCTAGACTTGTTTTAAGGATAAAAAGAAGTTGTGGTTTAAGAGTAGAAAAGTTTTGAAGTAAATATGTATGTATGTATTTGCTATCACCTCCAAATGTCTTTACTGACTAGGTTAGGTACCAATACGGATGGGATCCCATTGTGATTAAACACTTTCTTAGTTAACTCTACCTGTCCATATAAAAGGTAGCAAATCTGTGTTACTCTGACTTCTGGGTTTAGTTCATAAAGCTGTAATGTGAGGCAAAAACAAAAATATTGCTGTGGTCCTATAAAAAGGGTTCTTGAACTGAGGATTTGTCCCTGGTATTATCCCCGGCTGTTCTACAGGTACAGCATAAAAACTGATTCTAAGCTTGCTCCAGTGATGCTGGTAAATGTCTTTATATATAAAATCTGGATAGGGTGTGCATGGTGTTTGTTTGTTAGTAGAAGGCTGTTCTGAAGCGGAACCAACTTGAATAAATTCTTTTTTTCCCCTGCTGCACTCTGCATGGGGTTGAAAATAACTTGCTTTAGCCTTGTCCCTGCCCTGGGTTTTCCATCAATGTGATGGTCATAAGGGTGGAGTAGAAAGAGGACCTTTTCCATTACCTGATGCTCCAGGACAGCTTTCCTGCCCTGCAGACATCAAAGGACTCCCATGATAGGGGGATAGCACACAGGGTGGTAAATACGCTGTGATTTTCTCTCTGAGCGGGAGCTTAATTTAATGGTGTCTTGAAGAGTTCATGTTTCGTCATCTCATTTTGTTGCATGAGTTACTTGCTGCGAAGCTCTTTCCTGTAAATGCTCATTGACCTAAGCATTAATGTGTCATACTGCTGTTCATCAGACCTGTACATTCCAAAAATGGCACATTTCAGTTTGTCCTCTGAGATGCTCTGCAAAGTGCATGTAGTGTACTGCAAAACAAAGGGAGATCTTTAGGTCTTTTAGTTGACTTGATGATTAAATTAGGTAATTCTCATAGAGGATACTTTGGTCATAAATGAAGTGATCCCATGAAACCTTTTCATTGCAAGCCTTAATAATAAGAAACATTCATTCTACCCTTACACCTCATGCATAACCTCATCTTGTTTTAATAAATGTCAGCTAGTATAACACAAAACTAAACTGTTTTGAACCATTTCTCAATTATCATAATAAATTGTGAAACAAATAATGTCAATCCTTGAAGTCATATCAAAACAAGCAGGTTTTGGGCTTACTGTGCTGTCTTAAGGAAATACATTCAATGAGGATTTTTGCTGGTGGTTTGCAAAACATGAACTGCACAAGAAACCAAGCTTCAGAAGTTTGTTGAGCTGTAGATAGAGTAATACTGTTTTGATAGTAGCAGAATCTGATACCTTTTCTTGCTTTTATTTTGTTTTGAAGGCTCAGTGTTTGAGTATACGGGATTCAGCATAGTTTTTACAACTGGACTCATTTGTTACACCTGAGAATGGAAAGTTTAGCTTTAGATGTCTTGCTAGTATGATAGGAAGTATCTGTTTCGATTCTTTGTGACCCCGTATTTTTTTTGATGTTCAATTTGCTCTGTATTCCTGAAGTATTCAGGAATTCCTCTGTATTCCTGTGAAGAAAATATAATAACCTTTATTTCAAAGAGTTGATACAAGAGATTTCAAGTGCTTATAAATACTAAGATTTGTCCTACGAGATTTACTCAGTCTCTGCATAAACTAACTACATCGGGATGCCACATTTATGTAGCTTAGTTTATTAATCTTTGGATTGGGGATTTTTATCTCAGAAGTCTTCTACCAAGTGAAATACCAATGATATTTCACATCATCTTGCTGGGATACTCATGAGCCTTTATAAGGTTAATTTTCTTTATATTGGAATTTCTAATCAACTAAAAGTATTTTCTGCTTGACTTCTGTACTTGTTTATTACTCTTGTCATGTTTCAGTAGTAAGCAAGAGCTAATCTAGTGTGGAACGAAGCAGGATACCTCGTTTGTGTAACTTTGTTTTAATAGATTTCCACAGCATGCAAAGGGCATGTATAGCAAGAATAGGCTTTAAAAGAGTTGGTCCCAACCTTTCTTTGCTTTGTAAATCAGATTTGAATGTTTAAAATGCAAATTTAATGATAAATATATATATCAGAAACAAATCAATGGTAATTGTATTAACCCTGTAAAGGGGAGATTCTTTAATAGAATTAGATATGTTTTTATTTTGAACTCTTGTTAGAGTAATCAAGACTGTGGAAGGTGGATGTGGGAAAAAGGGCAGCTCATCTAGATCAGTCAGTCTTATTCCTAGGGCATCCTGACTGTGTGTGTCACATTCAGCATGTGAACTCTGCCATTTTTTTTCCTCTGATGTCTAACTTGAGACAAGTAGCTAATTTTAATTGTTTTTTAATTCAAAGTTGAGAGCGTTTTCTAGCAGGTTATCAGGTAGTTGTATGTTTAGTTACTTTACCTCAGAAGTTAACTGTGTAACTATGTTAATTGTTCCTTGTTGAAGGGGGAGGTTGCTCTTCAGGCATTGCTTTTTCAGGTGCAGTATAAACCTATCTGCATGAGTGCTGTCTTCTACATGCATCTGAGATCTGCAAGCTGCCTATACTTATGTTTGCAGGTTCAGTATTTTTTTTCTTAGTCTCTCATACTTAATGAAGTTCTTCAGGCTTGTTACAGGTACAGATTAATTCTTTGGAAGGTAGTTGATCTGTATCTACAGAATTTATGTTGCACGTGAGAATTATATTGTCTTTGTTATAAGGGCCTGCTTAGAGTTCATGAAAGCCTAAAATAGGGAATTAGGTGTTGGGAAAAGAGGTCCTTCTATGCTTGGTTTGTTTTGGATTTGCTTTGGTAGTGTTTGACTGTCTTTGCTTTTGTGCTGTCAAAATGTCATTATTTGGATCTTTCCCAATGTTTTTATTCAAGTGATAGGAAACAGAAGGGAAGGAACTAATTGGTATGAGTCTAGGAAACATGCTCTGAATACACGTACAGCATTTGTGCTTTCCTATCCAGATTTCCAGCATGTGAAATGTGTGATGGCAGAGGCATCATTGACAATGTAGTTACAGCTCATGGGGAGTCCAAAATGTATTTTCATCCCTGCTGCCACTAAAGCAAAGTGTGTGTATTTCTCCTTAGTGAGGTTCTCTTAAATTCTTGCTTTATAATGAGGAGCTTGTCTTGTTAGTTCATGAGTAATGGCTACATCCTACCATTTCTTTTGTCAGCAGAGGGTAGGATTTCCTCCTACACCCAGGAAAAAAAGAGAAAATTAGAGAGTGATAGAAACTAAAATCAAAATAAATGTGAGAAGAAATAGGCCAGATTAATCACTGATTCTGTAAGACAGTAGTTCTTTCTTTGCGTGAGGAAATTATTCTTGAAAGTGGTGTCTTTAGGGGGCCAGGCAACACTGATGTTGCTGGGCAGAGGATACTTGCCTGTATTGATGTCACGATTAAGGCAGAATGGAAAGCTATCTGCAGTTCTGAAGCACCTGATACCTTGGTTGCTTCATCGCAAGACGCTAAGGCACTTTAAAAACTCAGTAAACTAAACTGTGAAAGCTTATAATTCTGTTTGTGCCTCAGCACAGTGGTGACGGCAGTGTAGGTGGCAACAATTTAAACAAAAGCATGAGGGGAGATAGTTTGTGGTGGATTGCATATCTTTTTTATTATCTTCTATGTGTACTGCAGTCGCTGCAGCAGTGATAACTGAGCTGGCTGTGGAGTAATTGGTATGCACATTGCTATTGACAGAAGCCTTTTGTTGGAAGTGGTTGCAAAAAGTATTGTAAAACTTTCTATGAAGTCTTACCTGTCATGTCCCTCCATGACTTGAAGTTTTTTATTTTGTGCAGGTTAAAAACCTTTCACTTTTCCATGTTCCATTTAACTTCAACATTTGGAGACTGGAGTCAGTGTTTTTTGCAACAATGAAACTGTTTCATGATCTGTGACAGCAAGCGGTTAGTGAATGTTTATTTCCCCCTCACCCCAACAATTTGTTATACGATTTGAAAATGCAGTCTAAATAAACAGAATAAAAATAATCCATGTCATGCTGAAGTTGAGATGTTTGCTGAACCTGTGCAAAGCAACAGCTTGTTTGAAAACTGTGTATTTTGTTGGATTGTCATCACCTGCTATCGTATGACAAGTTTTCAAATCTAAAATGAAAGTATTCTAAAATAAGCAATATCAAAATGTTACATGGGAAGTAATTTTTGACAATCCTTCTGGTATTCCTTTCTCTCCAGTGTTTTTATGCTAATAGGGTTTTTTTCTTGTGGGGGCAGACAGTTTAAAACATCCTTATTGGGGAAGTGTATGGGTTGAAGTGGTTCTGAGTTTAAGGAGTCACGATCTCCATTTGAATCATTGGTAAGAATCATTGTTAGAAAACAGGTAATGTGGCATTGCTGACACCTTATTCTACTAAATGAGAAAATTGCTTATGACTTCTTGCCTGTAAACCAAACTTCCCCCCATGACCCCTGGAAAGCCAGGTAATTGGTTTTCAGGAAACCACTTTTGCCTTTTTTCTTCTTTATTTATGTGTTAGCTTGGTTATTTTGTTTTTCTCTAGACAAGTGTCAACAAGCATAATGACTCTTAGCTTTAGTTGACTTCTGTATTGTCAGTCTAATGGTAAGATTTAGATGTAAGGTTACATGGAAAAGACAAATAATACTTACCAAAAATAGGGAAGAAAAAGTACTCTTTTTTTGTAATTTATTTGGTATATATTTAGATTCAGAAAACTCCTAATATTTTTAAGGTTAATGTGAAATATTAAGCTATTTCTGTTGCTTTTCCGCTCTCTATGATAATTATTGATTCTTGGGAATCAGCACTTGGGCTGAGTATTTTGATGGTTGATTAATTAATTCAGTATTTCAGATTTGCTAAGTTACAGTTTCTTAGATTTGCAAGTTATAGATTATCATCAGAAAAACTAAATCAAACTTCATTTATTTTTCAAAAGAATTTGATTGTGTATATCTTTGCTATGATCCCTGTTAATTTCTTCAGCTCTTCTTTACAGTAACTTACTTGACTCAAGTTTGGAAACTTAAGAAAAATGATATGATTTCTTATGTATTTCCTACATATCCTGAAAAGGCTAGAATTCCCTACATAATTTGCTCTGTATCTCTCAACACTAAAAATAGATCTGTAAAATTCTTCCCATTTTTGGCAATTTTTCATTTGTAATTGTGCAATTTCAGTTATTTTTATTTCTAATAAAAATTTATAGCTGGTGTTTAAACAAACCAGGCTAGCATGAAAGTGGGAGTTTTTAAAATAAAAGCTAAAAGTGGAAAAAATACTAAAAATATTTCTGAAGATTTCAGCATTAGAATAGTTAATTTCTGATGCTTACAGTAGAAGCCTCTCACAGATTAGCATTTTGTTCTTTCTTTTTCAGATCTTCATTTTAGCTTTGCTTATTTGATTTCGTCTATTTCTTTACATCCAGAAATGTTACCTTCAGCAGTTCAGGAGAACTTAATCCCTCGCCTATGTAGTGCAATCAGAAATAAGCTTTAAAACACAAGGAAGAGTAAGTTAAAGAGCAGAAATGCGTATTAAAGTACTCTTACATAAGGAGAGTATTTTTAAATGATGCTGGCTTAGTGGTGTGGATTTTGTAAAGGCACTCATATGGTCTTGTAAACACATGCAGTTAAAAAACAACACTGTCTTAAGCATGAGAATTTTTCTGTAGAGATCATGGAGGGCTGAGAGACTAAATCCATTGTCAATGTTCTTTCTCATTTTACTTGAGAGGTTGGAGGGTTATTCACTGGGTCTTTTTGTCATAGTTTTTACTTCACAGCCAGATTGAACTTGCACGCAATTTTCAAGAGCTTTCACAATTTCCTTTTTTGATGTTTTTATTAAAAGAAGAAAAAAAGGAGAGAAAAAGATAAACACACCAGAAAATTTCGCTGCCCCTAAGACATACTCAAGAGTCTGAAAATGCTTTTCTGAGCGGTGTTCCTCGTAATGGAATCTGGATCAGACCAGGAGTAACTGTAGAATTCATTTACTTTCTTCCATTACTAGAATAGCAAGATGTGAACTTCAGCTGTGTCCTGGGCTGCATCCAAAGCAGCATGGGCAGCAGGGCAAGGGAGGGGATTATACCCCTCTGAGACCTCCCCTTCTGCAGTACAGCTCCGGGGTCTCCAGCACAGGAAGGATATGAACCTGTTGGAGTGAGTCCAGAGGAGCAACACACAGGTGATCAAGGAGATGGAGCACCACTGCTATGAGGAAAGGCTGAGAGAATAGGGATTGTTCAGCCCGGAAAAGAGAAAGGCTCTGAGATGACCTGATTGCAGCCTTCCAGTACCTGAAGGGAGACAACAAGAAAGGTGGAGAGAGACTGTTTCCAAGGGGATGTAGTGACAGGACAAGGGGGAGTGGAATAAAACTGAGAGAAAGTTTAGGTGGAATAAAATTGAGAAACTATTTACTGAAAGTTTAGGTGGAATAAAATTGAGAAACTATTTACTGAGAGGATGGTGAGGCACTGGAACAGGTAGCCCAGAGCAGCTGTGAATGCTCCATTCCTGGAAGTGTTCAAGGCCAGGCTGGATGAGGCTTTGAGCAACCTGGTCTAGTGAAAGGTGTTCCTGCCTATGGCAGAGAGGTTGGAACTAGTTAATTTTTAAGGTCTTTTCCAACCCAAACCATGCAATCATAGAATGGCCCATTCAGTAATCCTAAGTGTGGCTTTAATATTTGTTGATGCTATTAAGAAAGGTAAAATAATAATAGATTAGGTAATGGGGGAAAAAATGGAAAACATGGATTCTAAATGAACATATTTTATACTTCAATGTCAGGCTAGTAGCTGAACTTGTAGCAAGGTAAGCAGTCCTGAAAATTGTGAAGAAAAATGTTTTTGTAGTATTGACTTACTAACCACTTTATACTGTTCTTCGTTTGATTTTGATCCATAATTATTCTGAATGTGTTTTGTGTTGCAGTTCCTTGAAAACTTTCATCTTAGCATTGAATCCCAGTTTGTCTACTGGATAATTTAAATGATCTCTACAGAGAACTGAGGATTGCTACACACATTTATGCAGAGCAAATCCTTCTTTAAAGATTATAGATACATTGTTTACATTCTTTTCTTTCCAGAAGTATTGTTTTTCATGGCATGATTTCCAACAGTGGGAATGCAAGTACAGTGAAGTTACAGTTTTTTTCATATTAATATTTTTCTTGTTAAATTTATCCATTTGTGGCAAAATGGTGAGACTGTCCATTTCCAGGGATCAAATAGTTGGTTAATACAGCTTTATATATTTTATATCTATATGGCTGTATATTTGTTCCATCTATTGTTTAGCCATACCTGCTCTTATATATTATGATCAAATAGTGCAAACGTTTTGAGTAACTGTACCTTCAATAATAATGCATTTATTTCCAAGTACTCTTGTTGCTCCTTTGCTGAAGTTGAAATAGTTTTATAAAATGTGAAGCATCGAGAAAATGAACAGAAGAATCATCAGTGATGGCTATACATCCTTTAGCTGTACTGTATTACTTCTCATAGTCAAGAAGAATCTTTCTTGCTTCCAAGAAATCAATTCCATTATTAATATGTATGCTTTAGCAATGTGCTGTTGTACAACCGTTAGTGTATTCTTATGTATGTCATATTTTATGGATTCAAACAAAAATTCATTGTGGGTTAGTAGCTTATTGTATCAGAAATTTTAGTTGTAGTTGCTTCAAAACCAGATAAAAATATGCATTGTGACAATGCTGAAATTATGTAAAATATCAAATGTTCCTGTCAAATTGGTTGAGTCATATTTCTCTCAACTTTTTTTTTTTGTTGTTGTTTCAAATTTAAGGAACTGTTTTGCAGCATACAAGACAATTAGAAATAATAACACACTTCGGTATTTTTATTTTGAATAGTTTCAACTGCATGAAATTTAAATTGGCTATCTAAGGTGAAGGACTGGACACAGATGGCAGAGTAATGGCTGGCTAGTGATCTACTTCATAGTTTAAAGGAGGACTTCAAATTTACAGGCAAGGAAGTCTGGTTTTTAAGAGACTAGAAGAATTGATTTTTTGGAGCAAGCAGTTTGAGAGCAAAAGGATACATGGTATTAAAACTGAGTAACTTTCAAGTGCTTAGCCTTGGCTTTAAAATATATCTGATTTTCCAAAATCAGTAAATTTATTTGCAGTACACATTGAAAATTTTACCTAGGCATTGTAAGACGTTCGCACACTGCTCTCTTACTCTCTGTAAGAGTTGGAATTTGTTTTTGTGGTGGCATCCTCATAAATTACAGCATCTGTCTTTTGCTGTTTCTGAAAAGGAAAGGAATTCTTGTTGGTTTACCTGCAGGAGATGAGTTACAATTCTGTTAGAAAACTGTTTCAAATATTACCTTATTTCTGAATAAAACAAAATTCCATTGATTCGATAAATCTTCTTAGACTTTATTCTTCTGATTCTCATGGCCTGACTTCTTGTTTCGTCAAATTTTTAGACTTTCCACTATTTTTGAAGATGAAATAAATGAAGAGAGTACCAAAATGGAGCTTGTGTAATGTATTTGTGTCTCTGAGGAATTAGACCAATTTCTGTGGTATCAGTAGTCATCATTCCTTTGACTAAATGTTCTAAGTGATTTTTAGAAGATAGTAACACTGCATTGACTGTGCACTGTAGAGGAAACCAGAGATCTTTGAAGCACTGGAGATCTTGTGTGTCATTCCCTTTTAAAGATTAAAACCTGACATAGGCACTTAAGGGTTCACTAATTAGATGTGCCAAATCATTAACATATTTTTCAATAGGTTGAAGATACATTATCACTTTTATTCTTTCTTGCATTATTTTAATAAGAAGACTTCACAACTACAAACTAGCCCAAACTTTGTTGTTTAGTCTTTTGTATCCTTCTTAGGGTGATTTCTGAAAGAACAACCCCTTGAGGGTAGACACTTCATAGAGATCTAATTAATTTTGCAAAGTTAAATAAAAAGCAAAAACCATGACGCTGAGTAAAGAGGAGAATGGTATCTTGACTGAACAATTCTTGTTCTTGTGCAAGACAGAGGCTTAGTTTCAAGATGGTTTTGCTTCTTAAACTTAGTAGTCGTTCTTGAACTTCCATTTTTTTCTTGAAAACACTTCAGAAATGGGAAAGTGAAGGTCTGGAAAACAGAAAAATTCATATTTTACTATAAAATTTCATGAGCTGATGTAAACTTTTAAAAACTTCCATTCACAAATGAAATTTAAAGCAAGGGTTTTAGTCTGAGGTGTGTTTTGTTGGTCTAATGGTTCTCATGGAAGTCAATGAGACTTCTAATATCTTCAGTGGGAGAGTAATTAAGTCAATGACAGAAATAAAAAGGAGGAAAAAATTTACTCAGTGGTGGAAAAGATTTGAATTTTAACCCATAAATGGACGTCTTGCAAAGCCTTGTTTCTTTGATGTGTGGAATAAGGCTCCTTAGGGAGCCATAGAGTTTTGTGGTTGCTGTTTTACTCTGGAAAGCTGTCAGTACAGCTCTCCCTCTGCGGGCTCCTGTACCTCAGCTCACAGCTGCACCTCCAGCAATAGCAGATTTGTTCATTACTGTCCCTGCAGGATCACCCATCGGTGCAAACTTGATCCAGATCAAGTGTAAGCAAATAATAACACTTCTGTTGACTTGAACATGCAACAATGCTGCTTTTCAGCTTTGTGGTGGCTGTGGTAGCACAGTTGATCCTCTGTTCAGCGTAGGTTTGAAACAGAGTTATACTTAGAGTATTTTGAACAAATTCATAGAGAAAAACTCTGGAAAACTCTGGTGCTGTGCATCATGTGAATGTGTGGACTTTTGATCTAGTAATTAGGCAGCCTAATACTCAGTTTACTGTCTTGAAATGTAGATCAAATCTCTGTCAATTTCCCTCTTTATTGGTGAGGGAACCTATTGCATACAGCTCACTCTAGTCCTTTCTCTCACTGCTTTTCAGTACCTCCTGAGTCTTCTCTCTACTTCAGTTTCTTCTCTCATGTCATTTCGGTTTGCATCTGTCTGTCATTCATTGCTCATTGCAGTTCCTGGCTCAAACTTAATTTTCCAGTGCTCTAGTTGCTTTGTCATAGAAATATCAATACATTTAGCCTTAGAACTTGTTTTGTTGCAACTTCTAAAATGGTATATTCCAGAACCTCAGATCTGCACTCAGTTCTCATAAATGTGGTCAAAGGGTATGGCTTGGTCCAGTGAGTCATTCTGATGCAAGAAATAGTAATGCCTAGAGGATTACTGGTACATATATAACAGTCTTATTATAAAAGTGTATTGAAAAGATAGAGTGCAGGGAGATAAAAAATTAAGGCTCACTTCACTGTAACAGTCTGGCAGATTTTTATTCTTAACTTTTCATCAAATGTAAGAGTGAAATAATTGCATAACCAGAATCTTAAAGATTTGGGGTTTTTTAGTTAAGAAATCTTCTTTAAGAGCAAGTGTACTTAGTTTTTCATAATAAAGACATTATCAACAACTTTTTATTTACTTCAAAGATAGGTGTGCTTACCAGGTGTTGTGCTAAAACTGTATTCAAGATGCACAACTTAAATTTCAGTATGCTAGTACTTGATTATTTTGTGCTTTGTTAATGAGGCAGATGGCTGTTCCTTTTGAAGGCATTTTCTTGGGTTCTTTTTTATTAAATAGTCATGTAGACCAATTTTAAAGAAAGTAAAGCTATAAATCTGAATTACAAGTACTAGAAGTGAAAACTAGAAGCTTCTTGGACTGTTTAATTTCAGGCTTATGGATCCTAGTCATTAAAAGGAAATAAACTGCAATGGGAAGACTTCTGGTTATTCTTCAGCGTGCTTTGGTATGTTGAAAGGCAGCATACCTGGGTGGTAACACAAATACAAGCTTCCCTTAGAATGCATGTAATATTATTTTAAAGAATGTTTTGGCAAAAGGATAGTTTTCCAAGGCTGTTGAACTGTGTAATTCAAGATCAGCTCAAGTACTTGACATAGAAACAGTTGATGGTGTAAGAGTAGCATGTTCTAAATTTTTAAAGAAACAGGCCTTCTCTTGCATCAGTCAAAATGTGATCTTTTCCTCTGAGATGACAGATGACATCAATTGGACTTTGTATATTAAAGGCTGAATACAGGGGAAGAAAATCAACAAGGGTGTTCCTAAGGAGGCTAAGGAAGAAAGAACAAAATAGATTTTTTAAAAAATAAATTATTAAAGTAACAT
>VZTN01023261.1:2988-17571 GCA_013400515.1 Erpornis zantholeuca
T
The DNA here is from genome assembly GCA_013400515.1 of Erpornis zantholeuca. Classification (NCBI taxonomy): domain Eukaryota; kingdom Metazoa; phylum Chordata; class Aves; order Passeriformes; family Timaliidae; genus Erpornis; species Erpornis zantholeuca. The sequence goes on from VZTN01023261.1 coordinate 2,990, forward strand.
AGCCTTTCTATAAATCTGTGCCTTGCAGACTCTCCTTAGGCCAAATCTCAGTCAAAAAACTGCGATAGCCTCTGATCTACACATGGGATTTAGCTAAATCTTCTTTCAGTTTGTTTTAAAAGCTGAAGCTTACTTTACTTAGTACTAATCAAAATGAGAACTTATAACTTCTTTTTCTTTATTTTACAACAATATTTATTAAAAAGACTAAAACTGTTCTGTAAATTACTGCTTAGATTAGAAAAAGAACAAAGTCAAAGAAATATAAAAATAGGAGAGTCTCCTAAGTTATACATATGAAATAATGTAATGAAAACAGGAGACAGGTGTTTCAACAAGTCCAATAAACAAAATTAAGAAGGAAAAATAATGTATGCAGAGAAGTAAACATAATTAGAAGCTCACTAAAAACTAGATAAAAGGCATATATATCATAGACTCTCAAGGGCATATACTGCTCCCCTGAACTGCTCTTCTTCTATCCTACAAAGGATACTTGAGCCCCACAAAGTCTTGCCCTGAACAATTCAAGTTCCATTTTATGAAATGGGTAACTTTTACCATCCCCAGCAGCTTCAATGGCACTGGTCTATCAGTACTGATTTTAACATGTTTATGCTCTCAGAGTATGTCTACTTTAAAGAATCTAGTTAATCTGATAGTATCACCTGCTTATTCTTTTTTTCCCCTCAAATATCTCTTTTTTCATCCCTACCATTTGGTCCAAGGCACTGCTATTGTGAAACACTTCTGGATCGTTTGATGTAAGAGGCAGTTTTTGTTTTATGCTACTGGAAAATCAATACCGTGAATTTTGGGGGAGTTACAGTGCAAATGGTAACCTTAAGGTAAGTGGTAGGATAATGAACATGAGGAATAGGAGAAGATACAAGGGATGAATTGCAAATTGAGGCTTACAGCAGAGCTGCATTTCCACCCCAGTGCATGCCAGTACTCTGCTAAATGAAGCAGCCTCATCCCCACACCATTCTGTCCTGGGGTGCCACAAGCATTTTTACAACTACATGACAAACTGGCTCAGGAAACTGAAACATCTGTTCATAAAAAGGTACTGCTCAACCAGATCCTCCCTGATCCAGCTCACTATGCAGCAACAACTACTACGCTAGCACAAGGAAGAAGAAAGTTTAGGAAAAGAAGATTTAAGAGGAAATCTTTTGATAGTCTGGTTCCAAAAAAAGTTTGGGTGCTCACTGAACTGCAGCCTAAAAACCTGCCAACAAAATGCCTCCTGCTATTTAATTCTAATGATTAGGTACAGCAAATTAGGACTTACTACATGCTCTGTAAATATGCAGGACAGGTCTAACAATATCTGACTCTACCAGCTTTTTCTCCCCCTGCTGGAAACGGCCTGCAGGGTACTGTTAATTAGTACTCAGTATACTTTTCAGTAAAAACTATTTAGACATTAACTATGGGACTGATAAAGTAAGAGTAAGCCATCCCATTCAAAATGGCGAAAAGAGTTTCAAACATGCTAATCACACGTTCACATGCTCTTCCAGGATTTACTCCTGAACAGTTTCAATCAAATGCAGTTTTTGAAACTGTTAAGAAAAATCATTCATTATTTCCATGTCTCTTGATTTTTCTTTCCCTCATAATTAAATTTGGCCAACAAAAATACTAGGTCTCGCAGCGGTGGCAGTTATTCTTGAGGAAAGTATGACCTTAATAGTTTATAAACATTTATTTTCTAACTACGCAATGGAGTATGTGTTATGATTGAAGCCTTTCAATCCAGAAAGATACCAAACCGAATGTATGCCATTCCTCAGAAGTTGTTACAAATCCTTCAGAGCACAGTACTAAAAAGTCAGATTCAAATGTTCAATGCAGATGTGTTAAAATTCCAACTTCAAATCTCTTAAAGTTATTTAAAATAAGGTGTATCTATGTATTTTAAGATGTAATAAATTTACTGATAAAAGATTTTGTTTTGGAAAACTGAATAACCTGCCTATAAGAAATAGTCTCATGAGAAAAAGTTTTCATCACAGCATCAAACATTTCTGCGAATCATTTCATATCTCATAAGCAATAGATAAAGTTTCATAAAGAACAGAAATGATGAGACTAGAAAAAAACAAGTAAAAAGCTTGCATATGCGATGCAAAACAGTTAAAAAACGTTCAAAAAGCCATGGTATATGCAGGCTTTTCAAGTGAACAGAATAAAGAGCATCGAGGTAAGAAGGTAGCTTAGATAAAGCATGAGAGGCTTGAACACAATACACAATTAAATCAGCAACCCATGCAAGAACTCGGAGCCAGCTGAATAGGATGGATGCAGACGGTTTGTGCTTACGGTGTTCTGAAATCCTACTGACTGTCCATGATTGTTAGTGCTATTCACAGGTTCCTGATTATTTGCAACTGATTCAGGGATGATTGTTGGATTAAGTACAGCCTTCTTTTCTTTCAGGTTAAGAACAAGTCCAAGCTCTGGTAATGGTAAACAGGAAGGTCTGCTGAGGCCAAAGAGTGTGAAATAGAGGTCCACAGCACCACATCGTAATCTCCAGTCATGTGAAGTTCCTAAAATCCAAAAGAGATTGTTAATACAGAGATGAAATCTCCTCCTCTACCACAAATAAAACAGCTTAAGTGATTTAGGCCCACCAGAGTATGACATTTTTTGTGCTTAAGATACTCCTCCTTCATTATTCCTGGCTATTAGCTCTAATTCACTTGCTTTTTTTTAGACTTTTTAAACCACACCCATATGCCTTTATTCCTTAAGTTCCACTCTTAAGTTTTTCTACAGTAAATAAAACATTTTGTTACCAAACTGGCTACCTGTATCAATGGGTTTGGTTGCATTTGCCTATGTATTCTGCAAAACATAGTACGAACTATAAGACTAAGATCTTTACTTTCTGGACACTGCATTGATAGAGAAATGCACAAGCATGCTGTTTAACATCATTGCTATGTCCTGTACTTCACTGAATACACAATAATTTGTGTTCATACTCAAAATACATATTCTTACTGCACAAAGCAATGCTTTATGTTTTTATTATTTTTCACTGCCAACTGTGTACTGCTTTTATATCTTCATACACAAATGGTTTAAGCACATTTGGCACCAGTCACAACAGAAAGACATTTAACATCTGGTGCAATCTGCAATTACAGTGATTCTGGTGTTAACTCAGCCCAGCTCTTGACTGATTGCAGGTTTATTGAACATATTGTTCCCCAGCAGGAATTGAACTGGATCTGGTAAACAGGACACAGATGTGCCAACTGCCATGTTAAATGTGGCTGTGCAAGACTTAGCACAAAATAAAACTACAAGATCTATCCCTGTAAATAGTAGTTTTATGGGGCCAAAACAGTGTTCTGAGTAAGCTCAGCTTACCCATACCAGTTACAAATTACCAGTTACACCTACCCAGTTACAAAAGAAAGCAATATGAATATTCATCTGGACATTTCTAACATTAAAATACTCTCCAGAGAATTACACATTCAAAAATATCAATTTTTAGAACTACTGTAATATTATCAATTTAATTCAGACTAATACAGAGAAAAAATTATTACATATATCAGAGTCTGTTCTCTATTATATGTGCTTATGTTAAATGAAAGCAACTCATGGTTCTAGAACCATGCACCTTTAAACCTGGCTACCAGCTTGTCATAGATCAACACTTTTTTTCAAGGCACCCTGGAAGGCTACAGTTATCCCTTACAGAAAATTAATTGAAACATTATGTCATCTTGAGGCATAGAAATTTAAGTGCTTAAAGCCCCATGAACCTTATTAAGAATGTATACCCTATTTGTTACTTGCAAAAAGAGGTAATTCTTGTAACACTGCACACACTCTTCTCTCATGAAAAAGCAAAAACAAATTATTTGATGGGAACATCAAAATTGTTTATTTTCTGTGTCTGACACTTGGCAAATCCTATGAAACTGAACTACTAGTAGTCTCCCCACTTCAGTTCCTGGAGTGTTGCTGTAAACTTTTAAACACTAAATATAATGACAGAGAACAGAAAGCCTGCAATGACCTAAAAAAGTTATATAAATGTTTATATGTAATCTATGGAGTAATGTGCCAGATGTTAAAGGGCAGTTTGTCAGGACTGGATAAAACTGCTTCAGTAATGAAACACAGGTCAATGGTAAAGATGCAAGTCCTTCTCTCACTAGGATCTTTCCTAATCTCACAAGGCAAATTGAGTTAAGGTCTATAAATTTTAGGTCTATAATGCACTTCTAAAAATCGCATTTAAATTATCTATACCAATGCTGTCCTCTCATATTCTCTGAGAGTTTAGTGAAAGAGGACGAAAAGAAACATAAAGCAAACTCTTAAGTGTGGCACAGACACCATTATTTGAAGAAACACTTGCTTTGAACATTTTTGAACATTAGAAATACCATTCTGAGCAAAATGACATCAAAGCACACTACATCAGTACACAAAGAATTAAAAACGAAGTTTGGTAGCCTATGCCACTAAGAATGTTCCGGAAGTACACAGATGATATTCAACTTCTGAGACTGGATTTTCAATTTCTAATTACTGAAACTAAGAGAGCTCTTGGCATATCCGGAAGCAAGTCTTTAACAATTATTTCAAAAAAACTCACAGTAAAACCCCAACACAACAAAACAACAAACAAATCAAAAAACCCTAACCTGAATTCATCAGTTTCCAAAGCTGATCTACCAAAGCTTCATTACATAAAGGGGACTCCATATTCTTGGTGAAAGGTGGATTCTTAGTCAGCATATCCAAAATCTTATGCCTGAAAGAAGCAGAACAATAATCTTTATTAAATCCAAAAGAAAAACCCTAAGGATACAAAGTCTGTTCAGTGTGCAATATTCTTACAAACTCATTAAACTACCAATAGTAGTCATAAGACTAAAGTGTTGGGAAAAAACAATCATTATGGACTTTGGTGTTCACAGGTTTGTAGTGAATGTGCTAAAATACCCAACCACTCATGTGAAAACAAAGTTGAAACAAGAACACTAGAAACTTCACCATATTTGCACATGATCCTTTCACCCCATCTACAGTCTAACAATTGCTTTACACCCTTTGCTGTCCAAATATTGTGCACACTATGTCTCAGCTGCTGTCTTTTCTAAATACCACCAAGTCTTTTTTGCCATATGCAATATCATATTTATACACTTTATTTACAATCGGACTTCTGCCACAAGGTAGAACATAAAAGACAAAAATAACATAATGCAGAATTAGAACAAAATATACTAATTTTTGAGATGTGAACTGTTGAAACATCAAAACATGTTTCAATTAACAAGAAGGAAAAACAGTTTTGTGAAGAAGCAGTTAAGGATCTGATCTCTTCTAGTGATTCCAGGTGAAGAGTTTACTTAGTAGCTTCAGCACTGGTAAAAAACCTGGCTCCTTATTAACTCACCTTATGTAGGGTACAGGATCACTCTGAACCATAGTGAGTAGCCACTGTAATTCTTCATAACTCCTATCAACTGCAAAGCAAAATAAAACAAAATGCCTATTAATATATATAAACTGGAAGGACTTTGATGAAGACAATAATGAGTTCCTGAATTAGCACATGAAGAGCTTGAATGATTGCAACTAAAAAGGAACTCCACTAATTAGAGCAAATTCAAATTCAATTAGAGCACTTTACATTGAAATAGAAACATTTACAAAACTCTTCCATGTCTCAACTGTTCAATAACAACCAATTTGACTATTTGCATGAGCATTGACTGGGAAAATCAGAGTAAAGGCACATCTTGACATTGTGTGCTTCCTAAACTGAACACATGCAAATATCCTTTCAAGAATCAGAAGCATAACATTTTCTGTAGAGAATATACAACTCTCATACAAAGGAATCTGTGAAGGATTATTATCTTTAAACAGGATAGAAAGAAGAATACTACAGGGCTTATATAAAACTGCAGTCATGCTCCTCTCAGTAGTCTTCATTAGTTTTTTAGATCATTATACTTCGCAATTTTGAAACCTATCAGCACGTGCTTCTAGAAAATTGCTGTTTGACACTGTTGGAAAGGAAGTCAGCTTGTTAGATTGAAATGTAAATTACATGACAAAATTCCTTTGATTATCAGAGTAATATTGCAAAAAGCAGGATATCATCATCATTCATTACACAAAACATGAAAGAATTTTCATGTGACCTTTTTGTCAGGCGAATAACTAAGAGTTTTTACAGTAGTGTTCTCTTCTCCTTTCTTTAAAACAACGAAGAGGGTGTATTAATCATTACTGGATTGACAGGTCAAAACCAATTTCTGTTGCTTTCCATTTTGTTGTTCTAGCAATGCATTTCTTTCTTCCCCTAGCCAATTCTATTTTTAGTTCTAAATACCTCAGTTCAACTTTTCTTCCTTATTTCAGTTAGTTTTCAGTCAACAATTTTTAAATATAACTTCTTTAGTCCAACCAATTCTAATACCTATTATTCTCTTGTTATTTCAGTAGGGTAAGTTGCTTTTAACAGAAGAGGCATTTATTTATACTATAAGAACCATCACATTAGTTCTATTACAAGTTTTAAAAATACTTTGGACAGCTGGAACATAAGATCCCCTTCTGGGCTAGGAGAAGACAACTACATTAAAATATTGCTTAGAATATGGCTGAAGAGTCTCTTGCAAGCCACTTGCAAATCATCACTGCTCTTCCTGGAGTCCAACCAAAACAAAACTAGTTACACTGGTGAGGCTCCAGTAAACCCTCACTTTGGAGGTAGAATGTATTAACTCACACAGCGCACTGTTCAGAGCATGGCTATGCAGCTCTGCATGACACCAGAGAAAATTTGTATCCATATAGACCTGAACTACAATCAGGTTTGCCAGAAAAACCAGAGAAATCTTGGAAAAACTATGCCTAGAACATAGTTTTAAGGGATTAGTGACTGCCTGTGCTCAGCTCAATACACAGCTGCTTTTCCTGGCTTGGGACAGAAGGCAGCTAGAACACAGCAAACAAAAGTTGTTTTGAATCTAACAAAAATAATATTGTATTACCACACAGCAAAGAATTACAACACTGCAAACATGAAGTCACAATCATTAGCAAATTGTAATTATTTTGGCTAACAAAAGGAATTTTAAAATGCTTTTTAGTTACAAAATGGAAAGTCTGGGAGATTAATCCTTTAGGCTGACAGTACTGGATAACAAAACCAGGTGACACCATACTTTTGTGATAAATTTTTTTGGTTTTTGTATTTTAAACTTATTTCTGCTTCCAATGAAGTAAGTCCTCCCTGCTATTTGCCTTGCAGTGTAAACTAAGCCTTCTAGGCTTCCAAAGCTTTGCTACTAATGCATTTAACCGCTCTTCAAATTTACACAGGAACTATGAAACAATTTGGATAGCAATGAAAAATTAAATGTAGGGTAGAACAAATCTTATTAGCCAGAAAAACCACACACCAGCCTGGTTTGGAGACCTCATAAGATCATCTGCTCCAACCTTCCATGGGAAAGGGAGCCTAGATGATATTATCTAACACTGTTTCCAACTGCATCCTGAAAACTTCCAGCAATGGGGACTCCACCACTGGGGAGTCCACTCCACACACCCTGGGGAGGCTGTGCCACTGATTCATCGCTCTCACCGTAAAAAAAAAAGTTTTCTTGTATCAAGATGAAATCTGTCTTGGTGCAACTTGTAGTTGTTAATCCTTCTTTCCATGTGGAGGAGAGAGACACTCCATCCACTGCTGCACTATGCAGCTGCTCTCTAGGTACTGGAATATTGAGATGAAGTCTCCCTGAGCCTTCTCTTCTCCAGTGAGAAAAAACCTAACGCTGTCAAGTCTTCCCTCACAGAGCAGGTTCTGCAGCCCACCTTGATAATCTTCATGGCCCCTCTTTGGACCCTCTCCAGTCTGCCCACAACTTTCTTGAACTGTGAGGGCTGCAGCTATACACACTGCTGGAAGTACAGACTGAGTACAAAGAGTGGGATGATCACATCTGTCTTGGTTAGTACCACCCCTGCAGATGCAGCCCAGGATCTCATTTGCTGCAGTGACTCTGACTGAGTCACTGCTGACTCGTGGTCAGCTTGTTATCACCAAGACCCCTGGCCCCTTTCAATGATGCTGCTCCCCAAGCACAGATCCTGGCCTGTTCTGGGCTCTTTGGTTATGCTGTCCCAGGTGCAGGACCTTGCACTAGTTAAATTTGCAGTACTCACTCACCCGCTCTCCCCGCCTGCCCAGGTCTCTGTGAGCTGTCTCTCCCTTCTGACGAGTCCACCTCACAACCGGCTTTGTCATCAACAAACTTGGTGAGGCTGCCTTCAGTGCTGTTCTCCATAAAATCTCTGAAGATGTTCCCTGAAGGACCCATTTGTGACAGACTGCCAGCCTGAGTAAAAACCACTATCAACACACTCTGAGCGTGGCCCATGACCTGAATTCTTACCCACTGCACTGACCACCCATCCTGTCTGTAGCTTGCCAGTTTGTCTAGAAGGCTATGGGAAAAGCAACATGTGTAGATTTTCGTATTTCTAGTAGATATAAACACAGTGATTGCTTTCTGAAACAAAAATCTCCCTGTGATTTTTTCACAAATTACAAGCAGTGTTGTCTCAGTTCTCAATTGCAGCAGAGCATCTCTAACACTGAACTTCAACATTAATCAAATTTGATAATGGTTATTTATTTAGAATAGTTTGTCGTTATCTCTTTTAAGTATGCAACTGCCTTGTTCTATACAAAGAACTATTAATAGTAATATAGCTCTCACAAGTTAACTTTTGAAAGTTAACAAACCCTGTTCACTTCAAGCCACTTTAGATAAACTATCCAAGCCCTTGTATGCTGCCTCAAGCATTTAAAAAAGTTAGCACGTCTCAAATAAACCCTTGCTATTAATGGCAAAGAAAACAACTTATTCAGTTCCATGGAGAAACGATTTCTTTTCAAGTAACTTAAAAAATTGTAGTGTTATTCCTATGAAAGTTCCACCCAAAAAACACAGACTTTCCTTTTTACGGAAATTACAAAATCTCTCAGCTTCCATTACGAGAGCTGTCAAAAGCCAGCTTTCGCACAAGCAACAGGCATTGGACAGCTGCTGGTTTGTGCGATAGTGAGGACTGGAAACCAGGTAACTGGGAACAACAAGAATCAGATCTCTTGGCAACAGATGACCAATCATTTCTCCTTACAAAGCCAGGTTTGGGGCTCTGCAAGACAAGCACTGCTAACTTCTGTATGGGTAGAGGAAGAAGTCAATCAGCACACTGTGTTTCTGGATCACCTCTCCACCAAAAACTCACCAGTCTTACAGCAGGAGCAGAAGCTCCCGTGTTCCGTGCTGGATGCCTGTATTTGAGAAATGACAGTGATGACCAGCTAGACCAGCTGTGTGGTGACCTGTAGTGACTTTACAGCAGATAGGTATTTGCATCTGCTACCTCTGCATCTGAGGAAAAGCTGTTGGCAAGGGGCAAGGCAGCCAGGTACAGTAGTATTCTAGTCTGTCATTTTCAGATCTCACAGTGAGCTCTGTCAAAAACTCTGTTCATCTCAACCACTGATTTCAAGTTATCTACCACTGTTTACCATTCAAGTTTTAGCTTCCTGTACAAGGTTTCAAGCAACTTGCCCTATTATCTTGCTTATACAGGACCCCATTTGATCAGCTGTTTTAAAGATGTACTTTATTACTCTGTAGTATGCTCTCTTATCCAAGCCAGTTATTAACTATAAATACCATCCATAAAAGGTCAAGAATTTAATGAGAAAACATTATTACTATCAGTCTGTCTTTCCAAAGGGTGGGATGAATTAGTGAGGAGATTATTCTAAAGGAAAAGAGCTGATGAGTAAGCTTTCTATTTTCCAGCCAGCAAATCTTTCCACTAACATGCTATGAAGGGTGGAATAAAGCAATTAGCCCACCAGAGAGAGATAGGCATAGCACTACTACAGTTGTGAGTTCTAGCTGTGTATCGCTCACAGGATCATCAAATGGTCTGTGTGCAGTGGGTTATGGATACAGAGGGTCTGGTGGACTACAGGAGAGAGCCTGAGTGCTGCTCTGTACACAGCCTTCCTGGCAGTTATCAGCTCTTTGGAATGACAGCCTGGTTTCAGTCTATGAGTGGATGCCTGGGTTCCACTAAATGCATTTACTCAGATTCCAATTGCCTTAAAGCTCTCCACTGCCCATCTAGTTTGAGAAATCTCTGGACAGAATAACAGGAGTAATGTCAAAGTAATATAGCCCTTAAAAAAAAGGAGAGAACAATCCATGTAACAAGCAAAGGAAAGTGTCCTTTACGCTGAAAACAAAACAAACACATGAAATCTGAGACAGAATTAATTAGAAATCTAGATCCACCAGTCTGCTACAGAGGAAGAACTGAAGGATTTGGCCACTTTGAAAGGTATAAGCCTTCAAACACAAAAGTATTACAAATCTGCTGAACAAAGAAAGACTAACCCAAACAAATGAACAGGGCAATATAATACTAAATTAACTTTATGGAATGCAAATCACCGAAGCTGCAATTTCTAACTGCATTAGAAATCTGGATTAAGTCAGGATTAAGTTTCATCTACAGAGCATTTAAGAAACTGCCCAGTTTGGTTATTTTTCATGCACCTGCAACAGTCAACTTGGATAAAGGCAGTATTAAAAGAATGTAAACATCTCACAAACATAAGCTATGCATAAGGAATGGCAAAACATAATCAGCCAAAATATCTGTACAATAATCTAAGTTTCCAAAATTTTTAACCACAAGAGACATGCAAAAAGCACAATAAACGTATTAGGAAGAAGGTAAAGGAAAATCAAGGACTTTGACTAGCAATTATGGCTGAAATCAACTAAATCTTTGAAGTGTTCAAGAGAAATTACCAAATCCCCTTACCGCCACTGATTATTACAAAAATTTATATCTGATTCGATTTGCAAAGCACTGAGAAACAATGCTCAGCACATCTTCATAACACTTGTACTTGCTGGGACAAAGCAGTAACAGAATTCTGTTTCTTATTAATACACCTGTCAGCATACAAGCTCTTCTGCTGGACACAACTTCAACCCAATATTAATGAGGTAAGCATTACATTTGTGTAAGAATTGTTACAAAATGTCAAAATACTCAGAAAAAAGTACCTTTTGTGTAATCAACGACAGCCTCCAACGCTGCTATTCGGACATCCACAAAGTGCCCGTACTCTGCGTATGACTTGAAGAGAGCAGGATCACTTGGGACATGACCATTCTTCTGAAGCACTCGAATAGCTTTTAAACAGCTAGACATGGTAGAAAGAGAAAATTTACGTCAAGTTTATGGAATACCAGCGAAGAAAAACACATTTTTTTTTCCAAATCGAGTACTGAAGATTTTCTGAATTACATTATCCACATTAACATGATTAACATGTTACAATTACTTTCACAGCATTAACATACAGCTCTTATTACCTCTGAATCAGGCAGAAACACAAATGAAATTCCCCACCCTGTCAAATCCATTGCTTGGTTTTAGTAGAGGCATAAAAATTTAGAGAAAACACAGCTCAGATGATGTGCGTACTCTACAGTTACTGTTAAAAGGCAAAACTTTCCTAAATGCTCTTTTTGAAGAGGCATGGCAGGATCAACTTAAGTCTGTTATTAAAACATTGACAGAAATTAATGCTGAAAAGTAAAGCAATGAAGACGAACTTGCATTTATCAGCTTTTGAAACCTGAAAGGAATTTGACATTTAAGATTAAGACAGACAAGCTAAAATCTCAAAAGCTAACTACAGAAAAGTACATAAAACCCAAGAAAAGTAGTGTCATTAAACCATACCTGACTGTAATAGTATGTCTGTAACTGGGAAGAAGCTTCTCCATATTCAGAAAACGGGTAATTTCCTCAAGAATAAGTCGTACATCAGGATTTAAGTTATCCAGTGTTCGAACTTCGTTGTTCACACTGACTGCTGGAGTTACAGAGTTGGCTAGGGCATCAATCAGCTCAGCACGATAGTAGTTGTCTGAAAACTAAACAGACCCAACATTTAACACAAGAAAATATAACAATATATATTCTTTCAAAGGTAAGAAATGCTTAAGCCCTGTTACAGAACAAATCTTAAAGCCAAGACCATGGGAGAAACTGCATGAGAAAGGAAAATAGGAAAAAACTGGTTCTGAAAATCATAGCATTAATCCAGCCAGCAACTTAATGAGCTTCTGAACTTATGAGCTCACTACTACTTAGTGAAAAAAATCTTGCTTCTTCATCCACCCCTCTTACCTGGGCTCATAGTTCCATCCCTTCAATTATCCTGGCTTTTGCATCTGTTGGTTGTGTTAGTAAGCAGCAAAACTTATAAAAATAAAATTTACAAAAGCAGAAAGAAGCACTGGATTTGAGTATTAGTTACTTAATTCTATGAACAAACAAACCCCACATCTGTCAGATCCAGCAGAAGATGTCAAACATGTGCAGAAGGGACATGTGGAAAAGTGAGGCTGGATATCTCCCTCAGTGGTAGGAAGATGTCAGCACACCTCATCCCTTTCTGTGACTACTGATGCTTTCGTTCATGGGTCCAACTCCCTACCTTCTCCACCCTCCAGCATTCTTATTTCAGTAATAAGCAACAAGTGCCTTGTTACAGTATGTGTTCTACACACAAGAAAAAATGAGGCTTAAGACACATCAGACTGGTTCCACTTAACTTTGGATACTAATTGGGAAGATTATGACAGGTTCCTAGCTAGAATTCCATATCATCTCAGGATCTTAAAGGTCATCTAAGCATCCTTCAGATGTGATCTGTGTGGGAAGGAACTTGAGGTGAAAACACTTCCAACTCAGATGTTTCAATTTAGTGATGCGAGAATATTAACTTGTGGTTCAGCTGTTATTTAATTAAATGAAGACAATCCAGTTCTATGAGCTAGAACTGATATTCAGAACACAGAATCCCAGAGTCCACTATAATGTTAAAAAAATATTATTTCCTTTCCTTGCTCTTCCAAATACTCTTTTCAGGGTCAAAAATCCATCAAATACCAGTGCTTAACTTTGCATGGTACATTCTCTCCAAACGCTTGGGTGGTTTGAGTGAAAAAGAATAAAGCAAGGGAAGTATGCATGCAAATAAAGACAGACAAGTCTTCGTAAGTCAACAAGCACACAGAGCTTTGAAACATCCAAGAAGTGCCCATAGAATGTCAGTTACACAACATTCTCTAACATTTACTGTTTAGTTTAGTGCATCACCTTTTCATCAACTCTGAGCCAAATATTTATAGTAGTGGCATCAAACATCATGCAGGCATTAACTAAAACTTTTTGCAACAAAAAAAGAAGTAAGAGATTAAAATAAACACAGTCTTTACCTTATTCTTCCTGTTATCGTTATACTTGATCAAATCCAAAATAAACATTAAAACCTCCTTAGGACAAAGGTTGTGAACATCTCTCAGAAGGGCCATGGCAACAGGCATAGTCTGTGTAATAAAATTAATACTAACATCACTCTTTACATTAGGGAAATAATAGTTACACCGTGGAAAGAGGTACATCCTGAAGGCCAGCAATAAACAAATTTACAATAGCAAGTGTCTGAAAAGTTTTATTTACATACTTTTTGAAAGTCAGACCATACACTATATAATTTTCAGATCAAATAAACCATGCAGTTATTGTTCAGTAATTAATCACAGTACAGATATTTGGGGGAAAAAAAAGTGTATCCAAAGACAGACTCCCAAGTCAAGACACTATTAAAAAGTTATCAAATGAAAGCCAGTGAAATACAGAAAATTTATTTTGAGATAGACACTGAATTTGAGTGTTTCACATGAACACAATGCCTAAGCTTCCACTTTCACTGAGATATATAGACCGAACAGGGTCAATGAAGCCTGAAGAAGTACTAGCCAGACTGGTACTACTCTGACTAGGTATTTATTTTAGAATGAACTAAGCAAATGCCTAGGCTCCACTTAACACAGCTCTAGGAATCTTACTCTAGATCTACAAACTTGGCACACAGGATTAAAAAGGCAGAAAAATATAAGATTTAGTGGTAAAGAATGAACAATGACAAAAAAAGCAGAAAAATACAAAAAGAAGGTCCAAGAATGACATGAAGGATGAAACAGTTTTGGACAGAGTAAAAAACCAGAATTTAAGTCTTCTATAAAATCAGTAATAAGAAATATAAGAAATAAGAACTCAGTCACCCCATAAAGTACATCTTAAGAAAAGAACATTGTAATTAGTTTTGTTATCCAATGAAGTACCAAAAACTACAGATTACAGTAAGAAAACCTGTGCTAACACCAAAATAAGCAGCAGCAATGTGTGATTTGACAACAGAAAGAAGAGGGTAAGAAGGATTATGCAATGTCTTGAACTAAAAAGCCCAGCAATTTAATAAAGATTTTACTTGCAGTGTGGTAAAATTGCTATTAAAGAATAAAGGCAGTTGCTGAATTCACCTAAAAGGTAAAATTAGTATCTTCCTTACAGTGCTATTTAAGAATGAGCTAAAAATAATTACAAATAATTAT
>VZTN01023263.1:12346-34758 GCA_013400515.1 Erpornis zantholeuca
AGGCGTCGGCGGCACCCCGCAGCCCACTCGCCGAGCGCGGTGCGGGGTCAGCGAGCCCGGAGCCGCTGCCACCGCCCTCGACAGCACCTTTCCTTCCCCGGCAGCGGTCTGCGGCGGGTAGGATGCACTACGCAAAGCAAATAGTTAAAGATTTCGGGGGGAGGAGTCAGGCCGCAATCCACAATTAAAGATGAACTTTGGGTGAACTAATTTATCGGACCAAGGTAGGGGTGGGCAGCAACCTGGGAAGGGTATAAAAGGCGGCCCGCGGCGAGCCTGGCCCGCACACTCGGAGCTCCCGGGGGGCTGGGCGGGAGTCGCTTCCCAGTCATGGGCTTCTCCGCCCTAGTCGCCAGCGCCCTGTGCACCTTCCTGCTGCCCTTGCTACTCTTTCTGGCTGCCGTCAAGCTCTGGGACTTGTACTGCGCGAGCAGCCGCGACCCCAGCTGCCCGCTCCCGCTACCCCCGGGTACCATGGGGCTCCCCTTCTTCGGGGAGACGCTGCAGCTGGTGCTGCAGGTAAGGCGAGGCGATGGCGCGGGGAGCGGAGAGGCGCCCCGGCTGCTCCTCTGGCTGCAGGGGAGGGAGATGAGCGGCAACTTTGATAGGCTCCCGTGCCCAGGTGGGAAAGAGCTGCTCTCCCTCCCTCTTCCTCTTATCCTTTCTAAAATTTATTTTATAATTTTCCCCCTCTCATTCCCTGTCCAGAGGCGGAAATTCCTGCAGATGAAACGCAAAAAATACGGCTTCATCTACAAGACTCACCTCTTCGGGCGGCCCACGGTACGAGTGATGGGCGCCGAGAACGTGCGGCACATCCTGCTGGGCGAGCACCGGCTCGTCTCCGTTCAGTGGCCCGCCTCGGTGCGGACCATCCTGGGCTCGGGCTGCCTCTCCAACCTCCACAACGGGCAGCACAAGCACCGCAAAAAGGTACGGCCCGACGGCGGGCGGGGAGCGGGCGCGGTCGCCCCGGGCGCGGCGGCTGAGCATCTGTCCCATTCCTCCTCGTCCCCCCGGGCAGGTGATCATGCGTGCCTTCTCCCGGGACGCCCTGCAGCACTACGTGCCTGTCATCCAGGAGGAGGTGAGCGCCTGCCTGGCGCGGTGGCTGGGCTCCGCCGGGCCCTGCCTGCTGGTGTACCCCGAGGTGAAGCGCCTCATGTTTCGAATTGCCATGAGAATCCTGCTGGGCTTCCAGCCCCGCCAAGCCAGCCCCGACGGCGAGCAGCAGCTGGTGGAGGCCTTCGAGGAGATGATCCGCAACCTCTTCTCCCTGCCCATCGATGTGCCGTTCAGTGGGCTCTACCGGGTAAGGCTCACGGCGGGCCAAGAGGAGAGAAGTGCCGCTGCAGCCAGGACAGGGGGGAGTTAGGAGGGGGAGGGATGGCAGTACAGCCTAAGACCCACTCTGCTCTCCCTGATGCTTGGTCAGGGCTTGCGGGCACGTAACATCATCCATGCCAAGATTGAAGAGAACATCCGTGCCAAGATGGCCCGCAAGGAGCCTGAGGGTGGCTACAAGGATGCGCTGCAGCTGCTGATGGAACACACACAGGGTAACGGGGAGCAGCTCAACATGCAGGTGAGGTTCCCCAAGACTGGATTCGTCCCTTTCCCTCAGCCTCTCTGAGAGCATCACACTTGTGGGGACAAACGGAGACAGCAGGAGGTGCTCCCTCTCCCCAAGAAATAAACAAGCTTGTGCTGAGCACTAGGGTACAGAGGCTGCAGTCAGGGTGTTGGATGGGGACACATGTCCACAGGGAGCATAAGCACCTCCAACTACCTCCATTCTGGCCTCTGGGTGTCTGTTCCAGTTTGGGAATGATGTACAGCATTGCAGTGCTAGAGTGGGCCTGGTAGAGATACTGTGCTCGACGCCTGGTTTATACCTCTTCTATCCTTTGTGTAAGGAGCTGAAGGAGTCTGCCACAGAGCTGCTGTTTGGGGGCCATGAAACCACTGCAAGTGCTGCCACATCTCTGATTGCCTTCCTGGGGCTCCACCATGAAGTCTTACAGAAAGTGAGGAAAGAACTGCAGGTGAAGGTGTGTGTCTTCCTCAGAGCCATTTCACAGGAGGGGGCAGTGGGTGGAAGGTACCTCTGGGACAGGTGCCCCAGACAGGGCTCCCTTTAACACAGGTGGTGCCCCACTTTTAGGGGTGGCAGGAAAATACCACTTGCTGAGGGGCAGCGGCTTTGCAGTGCCAGGAGCCCTGGCTGTCTGCTTCATTAATGTCATGGCAGCATTTTCCTTTCTAGGGGTTACTGTGCAGTCCCAACCACGAGAAGCAGCTGGACATGGAGGTCTTGGAACAGCTGAAGTACACGGGCTGTGTTATCAAAGAGACCCTCAGGCTGAGCCCGCCTGTTCCTGGAGGATTTCGAATTGCACTCAAGACCCTTGAGCTAAATGTAAGCAAGGTTTGGGCACAACTCCTCAGGGCAGCTGTAAAGTATTGTGTGTTCATGTAGCCTGTCTGCCTTAGAGAGACCTGCAGGAAGCCAGGAGGGTAGGTGGGGTGCACTGATATGTCCTGTGCTGTCACTTCATGTTATTTAACACAGCAAGGTGCTCCCCATCTCCTTTCTTTTCTTTTTATAGGGTTACCAGATCCCTAAAGGTTGGAATGTTATTTACAGTATCTGCGATACACATGATGTGGCAGATCTCTTTACCAACAAGGAGGAGTTTAACCCAGATCGCTTCATGTCTCCATCTCCAGAGGATTCCTCTAGGTTCAGTTTCATTCCTTTTGGTGGGGGCTTGAGGAGCTGCGTGGGCAAAGAGTTTGCAAAAGTCCTTCTAAAAATATTTACAGTGGAGTTGGCTCGGAGCTGTGACTGGCAGCTGCTGAATGGACCTCCTACAATGAAAACCGGCCCCATAGTGTACCCTGTGGACAATCTGCCTACCAAATTCATAGGTTTCAGTGGCCAAATCTGAGAGCTCAACACTCACCTCTGACTGGATTTCTATATAGCATATAATATGTACATAGTAACTTTTTATAGTAACAAAGGCCTTTAAATATTTAAAACTTGTAAATGTATAATAGTAATTTATGTCTTCTAAATATTTCAAGAGGCTATGGTATTTTTTTCCCCAAGCACTACAATTATGGGTCTCTGATTCATAATTAGACAATGTTATTTCTATAGAAATAAGTTTTCCCCTATTTAAAAATATCATTGAAAGCTGGCCAGCTAAGCATTTGAAGGCATTTCAGGATTGTGTATGTATTAAGAAATATTCAAAAAGCATTCAAAACAATGGTAATTAACTACTCATCTGAGTTACCTGAAATGGTTATTGTTTGAGAATATTTTCAGTATTATTTGTGTCTAGACAGTATGTTTAATGTGTGAATTTTAAGTTCGATAATAAAGTTTATTTTTGATGATCCTCTGTATGAAAATCTGAGTGTATGCTAGAGTGTAACTTAGTGAATATGGTTCTAGGGTTTGGCTGTAAGGTTGGGGCTGCTTTGGTGAATGAGGCATTTATTATTTCTGTGTTCACAACTCTCCCCTCATTCGCATGTTGTTGCTTGTGACTAGTTATGTGTTATAGGTTTTGGCTTGTAAGTGCAAGAGCAGTGCAAAACCACATGCTTGCTGAAAACTGCATGGAGTCATGGCAAGTGCTACAGGTCTTATCCAGCACATCATTTTGAGCCACAGTAAATAAGAAAGGAAAGCAGAATAATATCACAAGTCTTTTTCTGGTTGAGGAAAAAAACTGTGTAATTGTCCTCTCCTCCTGTACTACTGCTGACCTGTGTGAACAGACCACTGAATCTTGTTCTGTGTTGAGCTGCTGGCTATGAATCTTTACTTACGAAGGTGTCTCTTATCAGCTGATAGAGCAAATGAAATCTGCTTATTTTTTTTTGAAATGCAACAGCTCTGACTAGGTCAGAGATAGAGCATGCATTTGGTTTAAGAACTTCTTTCCTGGAATTCGGCAAAGTGAAAACTAAAAGGCAGGCACTAATGTGAATTGATGAACAGAGAATCAACTGTTGAGATGCAATTCCCCAGGGGTGTGTAAGCAGGGCAGATAAAATGCCCTAGGCCTGACCCCTATTTTGGCTTAACCATAAGGAGTTTTGTGCCCACCCCCACTTACTACACCTGTTAGTCTTCCCTCAAAAGTCAAACAACATAGGCTGGCTCTATAAACATCTACAAAGTAAACCAATGTACTTCAGTGTCATGAACACTTATAGCACCATATAGAATAATTAAATGTTTTGTTTGCTTCTCGAAAATGGTCACTTTTTCATTATGTTCTCCCAATATCAAAATTAAGGACAGAGTTAAGTTGCCCAAAATAGCTGCAGGTGCTTAATAGCATCTATGGTGTTTGGATTTTTTTTTTAATGTGTGTTTCTATAACATATTTAATGTGTTTCCAGCTAGCATTTTAAACACAAAAGCTTCTACCATAAGGCCTTAGATACAACCTACATATGCGCATAACTATCAAGAATTTTTCATATTCAATATTTTGTAGCCTTAAAATACAAAATATATTCTTTTTGGTTGCACCTGAGTCTTCTTGGCAGTGTTTAAAATCTTAAATATTTTTTATTGTGCAAATCTGTTGTACCATTATGTTCCTCAGGGACTCGATGAATAACCTCAGTTTAAGACCCCTTTATTACAAATATAGTAGTAGAAAACTGCAAACCTTGATCCTAATTTGGAGGTGATCTGAAGTCTGGAGAACAGCAAGGATCTTGTCTTGGTATTTACTAACGTTTTCTTCTATAACATTACAACATTCTCCAAATAGATGCTGATATTCTTTAAATGTTTTGTTTGGTTGTAATTAAAGTCTTTTATATGTGGGAAATTTTTGCATGGTCTTTATATTATTTTAGTTTATGTTTGAATTTTATAAAAATGGGAACCTAGGTGCTGTCTTGAGAATGCAAACACTTTCATAGTGTAAGTCTAAGGTCATACATGCAAGTCTTTAATTTTTGGTTTTGAGTCAAGTTTGCATGTCTTTTACGTTTGAAGAAGAAAAAAAATCATATACTTAATTTGATTTTGTCTGGACATCTGGGGGCACATCCTCAGCTGTTGTAAATCATGACAACATGATGTTAGGTACTGCCCCTGTAATAATTTATCTCGGTAGTTAAGTGGTTTGTCACTGCTGTGCAGTTTAGGCATCCTGGAGCTAGCTTTAAACAAGCTACCTCGAGAAATGGTAGCAGCGTAGCTACAGTAAAACGGAGCTCAGTGTGGGTTAATTGCTAAAATATTTGCCCAACTTCTTGAGCAGGTTTTACAACCCCTGCTAATCTCTGTATGCAGCTGTATTTTGACAGCTTAGATGCTGGCTGCAGACCAGTTTCAGGTGAGCTCTGGTATGAGTGCAGCTTTGCCTGCTCAGCAGAGGCTGGGGTGGGCACGTGCTGGGACAGTGGGTGCTGTTTAGGTGCTGCCTGTCTGCTGCACCCTGAGACCCCAACCCTTCTTGTTATGCTGGGTCCAGGAACTGATTTTGTTGAAAAATTCCTTATCAAAAAACTAATTGTTTTTTGGGCACACCAGGTCCTCATTCCAGCTCCCCACATGAACATAGTTTGTGCTGGGGTGCTGCGCTGGGACAGGAGGTAGGGTATTTCATATTCTTTCTCTTGCTTAACCTGTTATTTAAAACAAAAATATTTGACCAGGTCTCTCTTGGAAAAATCACACACAATTTACAAGGTGCTGTGCTTTGGTCCTGGAGTAGAAAAGCAAGATTTATATGCAGCATGCTGGCTCTTCCCTCAGGGTAAGGTGAGTTAATAGAACCCACACTTCTCCTAAAACCGTGTGAGTAACAGCTCCTGCCAGCCAGTAGCATCTCTGCAGTTTAGAATTTCCAAACTGTCTATTCAGTGCTAAATGTGTTGTTCTTAAAAACACAGTTATATCTATTCTTGAATAAAAAGGACATGAAAGATTTAATTGGTGTAAATTGATATTGAGGAATATCAATTAAATACTTAAATAAATAAATCAATACCTGATTGAAAGGTATGAGTATTTCCAGATAAGGTCAGAACAGATAAAAGTGAATTTTGCTAATGGTTATATGACTAAGAAAAAAATTGCTGAAGACTCGTTGGAAATGATTAAAAATAACTTGATCAGGCTTATTTATTTAGTCCTTGTGAAACAAAGATATGTTCCTTGCATGTTGCTTTCAGCAGCTGAGCTGGGAAAGATTTTCTTTTGTTCTGGTTCATAGAAGGACCTATTCAAGTGACAATATAATTTGAAGTCTTGTATGATTAAGGCTTTGAACTTACTTTTCAGACATTTTGTTTTCTTACTTTTATTACAGCAGTCTTTTCCTGGACCTTGCAAGATGAGAGGCTGACAAAAAGGTTTTCCTTTTTCTACCCCATTTCAATCTCTTGTATGTTTTCTTATTTTATTCTGTTCAGTGATTTTGAATAACCTTTGGAGAGGCACCAAGAAAAATATTTAATAATATGTAAAATACTTCATCTTTGACTTTCAAGTGGTACTTTCCTAAGTGCTATGGGAAGTTTTTGGAAATGTTTTTACAAACCTGCATCTAGCCATCTTTGAGAACAGAACACTGCTGTGTCTTGTTAATTCTACAGATCTGCAGAGGTTTTCAGGGTGGATGCTGATGAAATAATATGCCCCAGTCTTTTAAAAACTAGTGTGCATAAAATTAGAGCCCCGGATCCAACTCACTATTTCCTTTTTTTTTTAAAATAATTGGAATTGATTTAATGAGGTATAAATTCTGAAAATTTGCTATCTATCTCAAAGGGAGCTACACTGCTTAGACTCCCTGAAAATCCAACCACTTTTAATATAGTCTTAAACACAAATTAAATAACCCATGTGTGAGCAACCCATTGCTGAATTTCTTTACCTTAAAATTATCACATATCATCTTTCCTTGAACAGTCTACTGGATCTTTTACAGGGCCAGGCAGGAGATTTGCATAAACCAAACTTCAATCTACTGACCTTTGGCAAAGTTTTAGAAATTATAAAATACAGACACAAATCTTGTGTTTGTGATATACTGCTGGTATCTTCCAGGCCCAAATTAGTGAATTTATTTAGGGCTTAAAGGTGCTATGTTACATGCAGTTGTCCTCTATTATAACAAAAAAAGAGTGGGGTGGGTTTTTGGATAGCATTTGTTAATTGAGATAGTTTTGTTTGCCAGGTGGTTTGTATTGTAAATTCTCTGTCAAGTTATACATCCAGCATGCAATGCAAAACATATACAGATTAGCAGCAAAAATTCAAAAAGTTTATTAGTTGCAACCATTAGAGTGATAGATTAGGAGAAAGGAAATGTAACTGGCAGCAAGTTTAGAGAAGACTCATTACTAGACTGGCTTGCTTCACTTGTTTAATAATGTCTTACTAAAAATGTTATATGAGAAGTTCAATGAATAATGCAGCCTTCATTAAGTTATGTAAATGAATGTAGCTTCGTGGGTGGGTTGGAAATAAAATATTTAACAAATCTGTTTACATCCAAAGAGTAAAAGCAGCGGAAACAGCTTTTAAAGAATCTGAGATTTAAATATTTAAGAGGTGACAGGAAAACTTTCGTAGTAGGACATACCAGTGCTGTTTTAATAGGTGTTTACAGATTGCCTCTCAGTTGCAACATAGGCAGGGCAATATATTAAGTATTCTCAGTTAATTAAAGTGTAATTTGTCCCTTTATCAGCAGTCCCAACATTGCAGTTTCATTTGTATGTTGTCAGTGCCCCAGAGACATGCAGAATTTCTGTGATTTGCAAGGATGGAAGGATCATTTTAGCAAAAGTGACTTATGATGTACTTGTTTGCCAGGTCATTTTGTTCACAAATACACAATCATTCATATGTTGATAGATTTCAATGCTTTTATTTCCCCCAGTTTATGACCATTTAGGAAAGCCTGAAAATCCTTGGGTTAAGACTACACTGCTGTACAGGATAACTGTCACAACATGAGAAAATTATAAACCCAGGACTAAATCAGGCAGAGGCAACATGTTCTCCTACCACATCCACAAATGACAACCTTTTTTATGCTGCTCCCAAAGCAAATCCTTGGACTTGGGCCTCATAGCTTATGCAGAAGGTCAAAGATTGTTGGAGGCTGTTTTTGAGCAAAGAGGGGAATAAATTCCAGAGCTGAGGGCCCCTCACAGGATCTGTCTAGAGATAAAAGTAACCAAAATGCAGTCAGTACCATTCACACTTCTGAGCAGGAGGCAGGCCAGTAACTTCCTGAGGTGGTGGGAAGCTGATGGTGTCAATACAGAGATGTGGGTCCTGAGCAGAGCTCTAGGTACAGTTTAAGGAGGAGGTGCACAAAGGCACACATCTACCAAGACTTGTTAAGTCAGCTTTGTTAATGAAATAGCTGCTTTAAATGAAATAGCTTCCTCCAGCAATTGCTATTTTGAGGGGGAAAGCAACAACTTAGGTTTGGGGGCTTTTTTCTGCTTGAGCTGTATGGGATCAATATTAATTCAGCCTATCTGTATCTCAGAAATATATTGCTTTTGTAAAATATCAGCAGAACAAACATGTTTTCAAGATTCAATCTGAATTTTCAGTGGAATGACAGGAAGTCTTGGTTTCCTTGGCTTGCTGGCTTAATTGACTTGAAGCAAGAGGCTCTGTGTGCTTTATCTAATAACCTGTATTTTATATCTGAACAAAGCAACTGTCTGTATCCTATGGGAAAGAGAGGAAGGGACTGCATGTTGCCCTGCTAGCAATAGCAGTGCCTGCCTATGTGAATAGAGTTGGGGTTTTTTTACCCTCTTACTTAAAATCTACATCATATACCTACTCATCAAACATGCTGCTTCTCTCCGAAACTTCCCTTGGAAGCCTAGGAACCACAGAGTAATCGGAAACTGCTCCCTGACCTGGCAATAGCCTCCTCTTTTGTGAATTGTCCTTAACTTTGACAAGAATGGAAGGAGATAGGGGAACCAGCAGTGAGACAAACAGCCCACTGCTCCACACTGCAGCCCTGGCAGCCTAACACACAGGTGATTTTCACCCTGGTGTCATCCTCCTTGGCCATCTGTCTCTGGATCTTGGTGTCATTATATTAAATATACATTATTGATGTTAATGATGCTGCCTACAGCACTGCAGCAAGCTAGCATACGCATTATAAACCTAGCAGTTAAAGAGAAAAATTCATTAATTGTGTTTGAAGTCATAGCATGTCGTGACCTTTTTGCTGATTGTATGAAATGAAATAGCTCAGATTAGTGACATTTCTGAGGGGACTTTTCCTCTAACTGGGACTAAAAGCATGTTGGTCCCTGAAGTTCATTAATTGTCAGTCAGCATTTCTAGAAAAAAATCACAAATTTCAACCACAAGGACATGCACAGCAAAGTACATTTTACAGAGACCAGTTACTTGCCTGCAAAGTAGAACCATCCACTTTTTATGGAATTGTCTTACTGTTCTCCTCTTTTGCATACTGCTAGTAATTTTTTTTAATCAACTGTTTGCAGATGTACTTTTTATCAAAGTATTTAGGAGGAGAGAAGGGAGACAGGCCGAGCATGCTGATGTGGAAAACCAAGAATCCTTAAGAAGTCAAAGGTACTTGTTTGTTTTGGTGGCTCCTTGGTGATTGTCCTTTTCACCTTTTATTAACCTGCAAATGGATTAGTCCTCGTAAACTAAAGAGAAGAGACCAGTGCACAACCCACTGCCCCAGAGATAAGGTCACAAAGAGGGGACGTGTCCCGAGTACAACCTCAGAGAAGAAATAGAAGTCTGAAGGCATTTACACTAGGCTGCCATTGCGCTTTACTAGCCCTTCTGTGATTTACCGTATCAGTTCAACTGCTGACACCTTTATGTCCCTCCCTCCTATCCCAGCAGGCCACAGAGACACAGTCCATGATAGATGCTGGTGAACTTTTCCTCTGATCACCTTCTGAAGAACTTTCCCATAATCTATTGTTTTCTATCACAGTGGAAAACAAAACAAGGGGTTTTTTTTGACTTTCAGTTACCAGCTATTTTGCCCTAACTTTAAAGCAATGTACTGAATTTATTACATCAGTGTGAAAGAAGTTTTAAACTCTTGTCTCTTTATCCTACTCCCTGAACTTAACATGGTCCAGAGTAAATCAACCTAATTGCTGTTAGACCTACATTGTTGCAGGAATGTTTTATATTCCATGTTGTCAGTTATTTAGAACAGTTAATTGAAATTGCAAACATAAAGAGAGGAAAGCTACAGTTAAGAAATTAACTTTTTTTTTAGTGCCTGTGGGTACTTGTATGAATTATATTAAGAGCCAACACTAACTTTAATGTAAGACCAAAATAGTGGAATATCTGAAAGGAAAAATGCATTTGTGGATTCAAGACAAGTATTTCCTTTAATTGACTGGTAAAAATATTGGGTAAAATGGGTAAAAACCCATTCTGGATTGAGAGAAGCAGTTGACCTATCATTCTTCCTTGTAACTCCAAAATATTTACCAAAATGTTGCATTTGCTTCTAAATAAATAAATGCCACGGGCTATACCTGATTTTGTCTCATCAAAGTTCAGCACCAGTATTACAGCATGAGGGGGAAAAGAAAGTCATAGCGATGTTACCGAGGGATATATTGAAGTGGGTGGACTTGGAAGAGGGGGAAACTGTGCCACAAACTCTCCTGAGAGCGTTCTCACTCTGAGTGTGCCCTCAGCTGACTCCCTTGCTCCTGCAGGCTGCAGAAAGGCTGAGCACAAACGCCTACAGAAGCATCAGTACCTGTGTAACTGGGAGCTAAGGAGTGGCTGGACTGAGAAGGAGATATCCAGGGAAGGCTAAGTCAGAGCTTGTCAATAGTGCTCTGATTGCAGCACTGATCAGCTTCATCCTTTCAGCAGAGAATTATGATAGAGGAGGTCTACCATAAAATGCTCCCAAATATGTTTTTCCAATCTCTGTTCTGTCTGGGTTGTGAGTGTTACAGACTCAAAGTTGGTTTTTTTAAAAATTATTTTGATAATTGCTTCTTATAATTAACATTGCTGTAGAGGAAGATTTGGCCCAATGGCTTTTCAGAAATTAAGTGTTTGTCTTGCTATTTTTTTTCTTCATATACTGAACTTCATGGTCTATAAGCCCAACTTCTGGGCTCTGTTCTATCAGCATGGCTGGATATGGTTTTGGAGCAGTTGCTTTTAGTACAAGTGACAAAAATACAATTGAGATATTATAAGCCCATCTTGTATTCCTGAATTCCTCAAAACTGATTGCTTTATCTGGCAGCCTGAAATCTGGAGTCAGGCTAGACATAGAAATATTTACTCACACTATACACCAGCAAATGTATACAGTTATACATCTAGCTATATTAAGTCAGGCAGAAATATGAAAAATTATTTTTAGCTTTGTATTACCCACGCTAGGCAAAGAAACACAGATGCACTGTGGACTTGAAGCTTAACCTGTCACCTTTAAAGCACAGCGTGTGTCCCACATGGCTTCTGCTCCTTGTTTGCTTGCTTTTTCTGAAGGTTGGAGGAAGGACAAGAATTTTAGCAGCAACTTCTTGATCAGACACACTGTCCTTACAGCCACGGCAGAAAAGGGGCAAGAGTGCAGTCAGGCCATAAGCTTGTGACAAGGTCAGTTTAGGTGCCTTCGTGCCTGCTCAGCTTGTTGGGCTGGAGGGGACATAAGTATGCTAAGAAAAGAGCAAGTAGGTAGCACAGAAACCCAGCTCTTTGCTGCTGGTTCTACCCAAGACTTGTGCACTTTACAGCTCGTGTGGGCTGAGCTGGCGCAGGCACCCGGGTCACCTCCCTCTCAGCTTCTTCCTTTCCCATCTTCCTTTGATCCTCTGCACGTCTCTGATCCCTTATATCTGCTGCTGCACTGTGGCTTCCCTTTCCTCCTGCAAGATACTGTACAGAGGGTAAATGCGGTTCATGTCCCCTCATGCTCCCTGTATCTCTCTCCCCCGTACCAGGTTTCCCTTTTTCTTCATCGCCCTTAGCAGTCCTCACGGTGGCCCTGTCTCCCTAACTCTGTCGGTAGTCTCCCATCATTCCCGCCTGAATTGCCTTCCTCAGTCTCCTACCCCTAGTGAAGGCAGACTCTCCAGTTTTTATTTGTCTGGGAAATGGCTCATTTAACTGGGACAGGGAGGATGGGCAGGGATGAGAAAGAGCCATTGTTATGCTGAAAGCAGTTAATGGGTGCCACCAGACACTTGTGCGATCTACAGACCGTAGCAGAAGTCCCTTAAACTGTGATGGTGCTGCCCAGGCCACCAGGGTTTCCCACTTCTCTCTTCTCCGTTTTCAAATTTTCCTTTGGTTGACACTGCTCTGGCATCATTCATTGGCATTTTCTAACTAATTTGATGGGGTAGTCAAAATGCACCATGCTGCAGAGGGAGAAACACCCTCGAGCTGAGAAAAGGCCTTATGATATGCCTGTCATCAAAGACCGGAGGCTTTGGCTTTGGAGAGCTGGCAGCCCCTCTGCTGGAAGGGAAGGACTGGCGGATGGAGCTGCAGACAGGGCTCCCTCGGCCTGCTTGGAGCCAGCTGGGCATTGGCCGGGTTTGTGGTGCAAGGGATTCTGTGGTGGAGGGTGGGATTTTGTTGCCCAGGCCCTTACTTTCTCCGGAGCATTTAAACATGCTGCTAGAAAAAAAAACAACCCACAGTTTTCCAGGAGAAAACATATTTTTTTACTGGCAGATGCTCAGCCTTCAGCAGATGTGCAAGTCAGCTGCATGGTGAGTGTCCTTATTTTATTAAGGAAGTCTTCCTTTGTGTTCCTGTAGAAATTAGGCTTAACTCATGATTGGACTGGAACTTTTATGGTTATTAGGAAAAACCACTGTCAATATAAAAGCCTAAATGACTCAGGCTTTTACACCAAAAATCAGTCATTGCCAGAGTTCTACTTTTCATGGGGCTGCCTGTTGGAGACAATGTGAATCTTGGCTCAGTTTTTCAGTTCTGCTGTCTGGAGACTTTAAAGTTACTTAAATTGTCACCCTTTTCCATTTTTTTTCTTCTTCTGCCTCACCCTTTGTCTGGATCATGAGTGCTGACTTTAATCCTTTAACATGAGCAGTAAGTCTCTCAGGGTTTTCCTGTGACCAAAAAAAGTGAAAGATGAGAAAGATTTTGCTGGTCAGAAATTGACTGTTACTGATTCATTGAAAGAAATCCACGTGGCTGTTGGGATGTCTGTAAATATGCTGTAATGAGTCACTAGTGAACTCTGAGGTGGAGATAATGTGTCAGAGATTGCCTACAGATACATCTTCTAGACTGGTACAGAAGATGGCTGTTTCCATATTCCCTGATAGTTACAGGGAAGGCATTTGAAATAAATCTTATATGAAACAGGGTGGCTGGCATATGATGTCGTTCCCCTTCCAGTCACATCCAGCTCAACTCAGCAGTGGCTGGTGCAGTTATGCTGTCCTTTAATGGTCTATGAAAGCGAACTTTTGATCCCAGTCCTGTTTTAAGTAAACAGATGACCCCATCAAGCAACACCATCCCATTTGGGAGCTCAGCGGAGGCTAAAGCTAGAAGTAAAAGATCTGCCATTTACAGACACTGCTTGTGAGCTGTGAACTTTCATCCAAGGGGTGATGGTGGTGAAAGGACACAGGAGGAAGTAGGAGGAGTGACGCTCGGCCCTTACCAATTTATGGTCAGATTTTTTTAACTCTAGTTCCTTCTGTCAGAAAAAATGTTGGCGGTGAAGGATATTACCCATGAATAAACTCGTGAGGAAGAAAAGGTTAGTAACCCCTCCTGCCTCTCCTAGAGGTTGCCTGTGTAGTGAAAGGAGAGAGTTCACATCTGGTTCAACTGTCCCCTGACTGCAGTGGCAGCCCAACACCCTGCTGCTTTTAGCCAGAGTGATGCTGAAGGATGGCGGTCAGCACACGTGGAGCTGGACTGGGTGATAAAGTGAGTAAGTGCCTCCAGCAGAACCTGTGTGCAGACTGAACTCTTTCCCATTTTAGTGCTAGAAACCAAAACTCTATTGCAACATGGTGTACTTAAAGGCTGCCACAGGCCACTTCAAATTTGATCTTTAAAGTGTTTTTTCATGAATGAGAAAATTCACTGTCTATAAATATTTTTTTCACATTATTGCAATCTTTTTTGTTAAGTCAAATTCATTAGTTTACATTTAAGGACTGCCTTATACCATAAAGCTGGATAACCTTTTTTTTGGGGGGGAAAGGGAGGGGAGCTGCACGGCCTTTCACCTTCCAGCTTTACAAGCAAAGCCAAACTTCTGGGCAATCACTGCAAAATGCTTTTTCCCTCCCCCTCTTCCAGTGATGGCTGAAAACAAAGGTCTTTAGGGCTGGCTACTCCAGACTTCAGGACTTTTAAAGGTCTTTACTTGACTGGAGATCAAAGGTTTCTCCTTAAAGAGTTTATCACTCAGACAACTCTGCAGTTAGCATTTCAAACTGGGTTTACAAGTCAAATAATTTAGCAATTTCTTCTAACCATGTGGCCTTATGCAGAGGCTGCTGGATGCCAATTATAGCACCACTATGACATGGAGTGCAGCACTATCTATTGACAAATGTGTGTACCCTTTTCGCCATTCTTTACTGCAGAAAAAAGAGGTTTGCACACATTCTGAGTAGGTCCCAGACTGCTCAGCTGGGGTTTGAGTTCCCTTCCTGGGATTGTGGATTCCTTCTTTGTCACCTTGAGTATGGCTCTTCAGCTCCCGGTGCCCTGGCAGAAAATGTTTTTCTCCTTGGAAAGCATAAGAGCTATGAAGATAAGTAACTGGATTGTGGACGTTATTATCTTTGGTGTATAATGCAGTAACACGACTAAAACGAGGTTTAAACATTGTTCAAATGTCCCTGACCATTAACCCTTCTCTTTTTCAGTGATGCTATCAGACTGTCCTGACACCAGGAGCAAGAGATTGGTGTGTACAGGCCAAGCCAGTGACCAAAAAGCTGTTGTCAGGAAACCTGCACCAACAGCTCTATCACATTAGCTGCTTGAGTACAGAGCTCTGTTTATTTTCTTGGTAGATTATAATCTGTTAAATTCTTGTAGGTTCCCTTGCTGTGCTATTTAGCACCTTCCAAAAGTGCATTGAACAATGACACTAGCACCAATCTTGGATTCATATAGGTTTTCCTCTCACCAGGCAAAGAAATGGAGCTATGGAATTGTTTTGGGGATGGTGAAACTTATGGTGAAAATTTGTTTCTGTTAGTCCTTTACACGCGTCATCACAAAAAAAAAAAGCGTTTGCTCATGTACTTTACTTTGCATGTAAAATTATGGTAGCAATATCAGCTGCCTATTAAATTGTCAGAAGAGTTATACATGGGATTCATTGAAGGGAAGGTACCTAGGCTTACACAAACAATCAGCCTGTTGTAAGCAGAGCTGTCCAAGAAGTATTATATATCCCATATATGCACCTGGAGGGAGGTTGTTCTCTGCCTGCTAACTATGGAGGCACAGGGTCTGACTTTGGCTGGCAATTCCAGTTCAGAAGCATTTTATGGTAGCAGAAAGTGAAAAAGTCAGTGGGTCAGACAAAAGGCTGAATGGTTTCTCAGAGCTCCTGTGCAACCAGTAGTATGCACAGCATTTAGGCAACATTATTACTAGTGTTTTATCTGGCTAATTGTTTTCAATTCCAAGTGCATGGAAAGGTAAGGAAATAAGTCAGCATATAATTTGTGGTATGTATTTTTTCCAGATGGACATTCTCTCTTGCACATGCCAGTTATGATGTAGGCTGATACCTTCACAATTATGGGCAACTGAGCACTCAATAGAAGAATTGCATGTTGTTATTAAACAAATGGTGTGTTCTACCTGTACTTGTAAGTAGCTGAAAGGCTGGATAAGGATAACTTTAATTTAGGACATATTAGGTGTATATTGGGTACAAATATCCCCTCTAGTTTTACATGACAATGGTATCCACTTAGCATCCTGGTAACAATGTTAAATTCCTAGGAAGCATTTTTGATCATCAGACCCTTTCCCTCACAGAGAGGGTGGTTGTTTTATACAGTATTGGAATTGTATAACTTTCATTCCCCAGGCTGGCTGTTTCTACAAGAAGCCAAGATGATTCATACAAACACATTGCAGAGGAGCACAGAGGGTGTTGCATCCTTCTCCTGACCAGCTTCTGAATGTTAGCCTGTCCTTGCCCAGTGTCTACACCATGCAGAAAGCCTTTGCAGACCGAATTGAAGATAATAGTGACAATGATATAATGTCAAGATAGAATTGTCTAACACAGGGACCATGCAATATTATGTACAAAAGCAAGGCATAATTTGGAAGACAACCTCATTTTAGCTGATAGCAAAATTTTACTTGAATTTGAAAAACCAGGCTGTATCTAGCAAAAACATCTTGTAGGACTTCCATAGCAACCCAGTCTTTATGCAGGAGTCCTATAAAGAGACCATCCTTTTTTATTTTGTTACTATTTAAAATTTTGTCATGGCATCTAGGAATCTGTAGCATGAACTAGGTGTCTAAAAGAGCATTTTCCAGCACATCTTTGTTCTCAATAATCTACAAGTCTTGAGGGTCCTAGATACATTAATTTTTTACTAGATATGCTCAGGATGTCACCCAAAAGAGGGGAAATAGCAATGATGTTTCATCTAATTGCCTACTAATGGAAGCTGCCATCCAAGACGTAGGAAATATGAGTCATACCTTGGCTGGGTGACATGCTTCACCCCATTGCTGTGA
This sequence comes from Erpornis zantholeuca, assembly GCA_013400515.1. NCBI lineage: Eukaryota > Metazoa > Chordata > Aves > Passeriformes > Timaliidae > Erpornis > Erpornis zantholeuca. The sequence continues at coordinate 29,142 of VZTN01023263.1, forward strand.
AAACATTCCTAACCACAGAGCCTCCAGCAGCATGGTGGAGTGCTCAGCTCCAGGGCAGAAATTTGACCTTACCTGGAATAGTGCCAGACCATGATTATAAATATTCACTGGTCTGGTCAGGAAGCAGGATGCTATCACAGGAGCTGGAGTGCTTCTCTGAAAGTGAGGGGCTTGGCTGTACCTTTAGTGAAGTTGTGCATCTTTTGAAGAAACCTTGATCAGGCTGAGGATGAGTTTGACATCAGTTTGGTTACCATGTTGGTGAGATGGCTACACGAGTGTGCAGCTGGTGTGCTCAGCTCTGCTTTTCACAGTTCCACCTGCAACCTTAGCTCTGTATAACCCAAATTTTCTAACGATGAGTGTGCTTGATTTTTGAGAGAAGAATACTTCAAAAGGTGAAAGTTAAGCTCCTAGGAACCCTCATTCCAAAAGCTCAAGTTTTACCCTCCATGATTCAGTTCAATTACTCCTTGGGATGACAATATAGGCCAGTGCCCTGGGGAGCATATTTACCCACTGTGGTCCTGGGAATATTGGTTAAAACTGACAAGAGTGAGACAAGAAACAGCAACACTGACTTACTGGAGAAATGCTCAGATTTCCTAATGGACTATCACCTTTTCTGTGCCTGAATGTGAACATTGTCCACTTTATTATCTCTGTCTGGAAAGAGGAATTGAATAAAAGATAGTCATAGGCCTGAACCTTTCTGAGTGATTTATCAAGTAGTAGGAGAATTCTGAATATGGGGGTTAAATCTGGAAAACAGCTGTGTTATGAACTGAATCAATGCAAAATACAAATTCCTTGTTCCCTCATACCCTATTTGGTTTGTTCATTTTATTTCAATGTAGTAAATGGGGATTCAGTTTTGCATTCCATACTCAAATGCACAATTAATGTAAAAGAATCCCCTTGTCTGAAAACAAGTTGTGAAAGGTCTAAGTTAAAACAGCAGGACCAGGCAGTAAGTCATACACTGCAGAATAATAACTTCTTAACATAATATCATCATGTGCCACAAAAACTAGAAACTAAAATGTTCACAATGACCATAAAAATATCTTTCTACACTTCACCACATCCTAGGGTATGTTTTCTTTTGGAAGTAATGTATAATATATTCCTACCATTACTATTGCTTGGTGAAATGGTTCTTGCAAAGTTTAGTATCTGCTGAGGCAAGAAGGGGGAGGAAGTGGAGGGAGAAAGAGCTTGTTTCTAAATTTTAATTTTGAGAGAAACTATATTAATATGTCAATATCTTGAAGATATTATTTTACAGCTAGCTTTATTTTGGCAACAATGTGGTAATTTTTATTCCAGAGCTAGTAATTTTTATCAAAAGCAATTTATGTCATCATGGCACTCTAGAAAAGACCTTCTTTGACATTGCTGTTGCAGGTAATTGCTATCTAGTCACAAACCCCATTCTCAAAATGTATCAAACTCGGTCAGAAAAAGAGGTATGTTACTTGCTTCCACTATTCTTGAAGGAAAACTCTCCTTCAATGTCCCTTTTCTAATAGTTAAAGCTTTCTTCAAAATCCAGAAAAAATTGCTCAGAGCTAGATTATATTTATTCTTGCACTAGCTTGGTTGTAAAATTAATAAAGGTTTTTCCATTTTGAATATAGAGAACCATTCCTGCAGACTTCACCTTATTGCACCACACAAACCTTTTCATTCTCTTCTCCAGGGTCCTGTCAGTACAGAAAGTTTTCTCTTTAGTCATTCAATTGTGAACAAAGATGAATTTAAAATATGGGCTAATGTGAACAGTATTCCAGATGAGACTCGAACAACACCTTCTCAGTGTTATGAATATTTGCGTATTTCCACTGCAAGTTCCTCACCTCATATATTCCAGGATCACTTTTGGCTTTTCACAGCCATATCATGTTGGCCACTCAGTCTTTCCACGATCAGGTTATACCTCCTGACCTTTTATTTTTCCTTCAGTGGTTTCCAGATGATGAGAATTATTAGTCTCATCTTAGTCTAATTTTAATTCTTACTATTAGTTGCTAAATGTTCCCTTTACACATTACTTTTCATGCCACTAGCACACTCTTGAGTCCCATTCTCTTTTGGACACTACCACCCTCTTGACTTCTTGCCGTCTTATGAAATGAGACAGTCACAAAACTGATCACTGAGAAATTACAGTAGTAATTTCTCACCTAAGCACCTCTGACCAAATAATACTCCTTTTAGAACCTTCCTCCTGGCAAAATCCTCATCCACCTCACAGCTCTCAATTCCTACCTTTTCTGCCTTAACTATCAAAACTTATGAAGCACAGCACCAAGTGCTCCACTGCAGGGTTTTTCTGTGCTCAGAAATTCTGTTATTTCTCCAAAACAAACCACCATGAAATGCCTCATCTAGTCTGATATACTTACTGTGAGCTCTCACTGGTAGAACGGAGCTTCATATGTTAGTTCTGTACAACATCCTATGAAATAATCCTTAACTTGTCAGGAAAAATTCAAAATGTATGCATTTTAAATATGGAGATGGTACTGTTAACAGCTGCAGCTTTGTGAAACATCAGTGCAATATTCAATCGCTTATTCCTCCCATAACAGCCAGGATAGAAAGCAGAAGAAGTAGGGTAATGCTTTTGAAATGCTTGTCTGATTTGATTTCTTTTTGTCTGTTTGTTTCTCCACTGAGAATCAAAATGATTAAGTTCTTTCAAAGCTAATGAAAAACATTTTTGTGACTAGAGTTGTGCAAATAATCATCTTTATTTGTTAATTGATTAAATCTTTAGAATACAGAGCTGGCATAGTTGATCTGTCCTAATAGAGAAACTTGATTCAAGAAATATTAATAATCTCCTGATTACATAGAGATGATGTATATGCTAACACCTTCATGTATAAACTAATGCCTTCAATTCTGTATAACTTTATGACTTTACATTTTTTTGAGATCTAGATCTTTGTGAAACACAATGGAATTGAGAACGAAAAGGGAATTTTCTCTGTTTCTGGTATGCACAACTTCAAACAGACATAGTTACCTATATAAAACTATTTATATGCTAAAATATAAACTAAAAATATAGAAATTAAAAGTAGAGAGGCTTCAAAAGGTTTTCATGCTCGGACCCTCTTGTAAAATACCTTCTGTAATTTGTATATTAGCCATTCTTTTAAAAGTGAAAAAGGTTTATAATTCTTCAGATATAGGTTCCTAGTTCTTGCTTGTTCCTATATATTTTTAATCAATGGTTTATCATTAATAATTTTTTGGAACGGGGAGTAAGGAGGTGGTTTGGACTCATATATGGTCAGATGACAAATACATGCAGTAAGGCACCGAATGCTCTTCTTTATGAAATGGAAAGAGCCCATGATAGATACGCTTTTTCTCCTCCCCAAAAACCAACCAACCAACTAAAAAAAACGAACCACAAAAAACCCCCAAACAAACAAACAAAAAAACCCGACTGCACATTTATAACTTCTGAAATCCAGCTGAAATTTATTAGAAGGTAAACACTTTTGCAGATGACTTCAGACTCAGACACCTGGTTTTGAAGCACAGAACCACCTGTGCAGTGTTAAACATGAGAGGAAGGAAGTACAGTACACAAGGTAAAAAGTACAGGGTGAGGCAATGTGATGTATCCCTTAGGTCAAACAAGAGGCCGTTTGTAAATGACCCTTCTGAGGCAGGGTATGACTTCCCAAGACTGGAGCTCTCTACAAAGGGATGCATAAATAGCAGTTGTTCACAGCAAGGGTTATACTATATGGCTATTAGAGTGAATAGAAGCAACTCAGTCCTTGCCAATGACAGGAAATAAGGTCAAGCAAAGATAACAGGTCTTTGAATTAGAGGTTTTCAAAATATTAGTCTTACGCCTTTAGTATGGAGTGAATGAGTGGTTCTCTTTAAAATGTCCTGCTTCTGAAACTCAGAGACATTTGAAAACAAGCCTATGAAACAGCAGTCATGAGCTTTTATATCTCCCTGACCCAGCCTCACTTACTCCAGGAGGCAGTATACTTAATAACATAGTCCATCTGAATGCAAATAATTTAAAAAAGGCAGCTGAGGGGTTTTGGGATGTTTTGTTCCATCTGGATGTTCTCTCCAAAAAGAAAGAAGAAATCAGGTAAAATACAGGTATCAATGCTGTAATAACACTGTTGATCACCTGACTAACTTGAGAAAATAAATGTTTGAATAACAGCATCTTGTTTACTATTGATCTTTAATACCTGTATGAGCTGCAGAAATAGTTATCTTTTTCCATAATTCCTTAATTAATTCCCAGAGTGACCAAAGCCTCAGCTTTCTTCTTAGGCATTTGATAAAGGAAAATTGATCTTTTCTTGTTACATGTTGCTGAATGTGAATCATAATTCTTCATCCAAAACCAATTGTTATCATGTTTTACAGTGCAAGCATTTAATACCAAGATTTGTTAGGGAAATAGTTTTCCAATTATTTGTAGAAGCTCAGCCTGAGCTACTGTCCTCTCATCTCTTCAAATCATACTAGGTGTTTTTTCCTGTAAGTCATTTAAAAATACAAAGCAACTGGATCTGTGATAAATACATGAAATTCAATCACAGACATAAACTTATGATAATTTAAACTCTTACGTATACATATCATGTTCAGCAATCAAACAATAAGTGAATCTATGTAAAATTGTTCCATAATGGGGTGAGTTCAATAGAGTGGATTCAAAATAAGTGGATCTTCCATCAACAGTGAGGATATGGGCAAAACATGAAAGAAATTGAGTATACCTTTTTTTTGTAGCACCTCTAGTAAAATAGTACATTGTATTAATTTCGTATTGATATTTTTTAGTCAAAAACAGAAATTAAGAAATAATCAAACGCCAAACTCCTCCTTACAGACATATAGCTGGAACAGTTTTTGTCTTTATTGTGTATGAGTTTCCTACATTTAGCAGGTGTGCAATTTGCTTTTGTACATATGTTGTTTTTTCAATAAAACACAAATCTACTTACTGTTAGCTAAATAATTTCTGAATAGTTAGTGAATTCATGTAGCATAAACAGAGAGAATCCATATTTTGTTCTAATTTGTGTGCATGTCTGTGTTTCAAGTCAAATGTATAAGGAACAATGGATAAGGTAATTTATTTTAAAGTAATTGTGTTGTCAGTCATTCTACCAAGAAAGGGTAAGAACCCTTGACGGTCACTAATGTGTTAGTTGGGCTAAAAAATAGTATCCTTTCTTATTATCCCTTAATCATAGGGAATTTCATTGATGCAGGGGTTTCATACCTTTCATATGGATGCCAAAGTGATCCATCTAATAAAACCAGCTGCAAGGCAAGAGAAGAAAAAAATTTCACACATTTGTGTTCCTTTTGTAATGCTGCAGCTCTTCCTTTGAAAAGACAGATATCATATTTCCACTTGGGGTTTGCATTTAACTGAAAAATCTTTCTCTTTTCTATTGTATGTTTTGTTCAGTAATAAAATGCCAGTGATGTTAATTAGATAGATGAAGATTGCTAAATGAACAAAGAATTTGTTTCTGGTAGAAATGTGTTGTTTAGGCAGAAGAAACATGAAACAGTAGAATATATTTATTAAAAATAATGATTATAG
>VZTN01023381.1:8593-24872 GCA_013400515.1 Erpornis zantholeuca
GACCCCACAGAGACCCCACAGAGACCTCACAGAGACCCCAGAGACCCTCCTGAACTGCACAGAGACCCTCCTGAGCCCACAGAGACCCCACAGAGACCCCAGAGACTCCACAGAGACCCCACAGTGACCCCAGAGACCCTCCTGAGCCCACAGAGACCCTCCTGACCCCCACATTCCATCCTGACCCCACAGAGTCCTGTCCTGAACCCCACAGAGACCCTCCTGAACCCCACATTTCCCATCCTAAACCCCAAATTTCCTACCCTAAGCCCCACANTCCACAGAGACCCCACAGTGACCCCAGAGACCCTCCTGAGCCCACAGAGACCCTCCTGACCCCCACATTCCATCCTGACCCCACTGAGTCCTGTCCTGAACCCCACAGAGACCCTCCTGACCCCCACATTCCATCCTGACCCCACTGAGTCCTGTCCTGAACCCCACAGAGACCCTCCTGACCCCCACATTCCATCCTGACCCCACTGAGTCCTGTCCTGAACCCCACAGAGACCCTCCTGACCCCCACATTCCATCCTGACCCCACTGAGTCCTGTCCTGAACCCCACAGAGACCCTCCTGACCCCCACATTCCATCCTGACCCCACTGAGTCCTGTCCTGAACCCCACAGAGACCCTCCTGAACCCCACATTTCCCATCCTAAACGTCAAATTCCCATCCTAAACCCCAAATCTCCTACCCTAAATCCCACATTTCCTATCCTAAATCCCAAATCCCAGCCCAAACCCTGGCCTGGAGCCCAAATTCCTATCCTGAACCCCACATTTCCCATCCTAAATCCAAATTTCCTACCCTAAACCCCGAATTTCCCATCCTAAACTCCACATTTCCCATCCTAAACGTCAAATTCCCATCCTAAACCCCACATCTCCTACCCTAAATCCCACATTTCCTATCCTAAATCCCAAATCCCAGCCCGGAGCCCCAATTCCTATCCTGAACCCCACATTTCCCATCCTAAATCCAAATTTCCTACCCTAAACCCCGAATTTCCCATCCTAAACTCCACATTTCCCATCCTAAATCCAAATTTCCTACCCTAAACCCCGAATTTCCCATCCTAAACTCCACATTTCCCATCCTAAATCCAAATTTCCTACCCTAAACCCCGAATTTCCCATCCTAAACTCCACATTTCCCATCCTAAACGTCAAATTCCCATCCTAAACCCCAAATTTTCCATCCTAAATCCCAAATGTCCATCCTAAATCCCAAATGTCCATCCTAAATCCCAAATGTCCATCCTAAATGTCAAATTTTCCATCCTAACCCCCAAATTTTCCTTCCTAAATCCCAAATTTCCATCCCAAACCCCAAATCCCGAATTCCCCATCCCAAACCTCCCCCAAAATTCCCAGGAATGTCAGCGAGGGAAGGAGGAAAAGGGAAAAGAGAAGCGAAAATGAAGGAAAAAAATGAAGGAAAAAAAAAAAATGGGAAAACCAAAAAGAAAAAAAAAACAAACCAAAATCTGGGAATTTTTTACCTTCCACAGGGGACAGGGGAACATGAAATGCTGGAAAACAAAGAGGAGATGTCAAACCCATCCCGAAAATCCCAGGAAAAGCTGGGAATTCGGGAATGCTGATGGGATGAGAACTGAAAAAAGCAGGAAGGGATGGGGAGGATTTTGGGGATAAAAAGAGGGAATTCCAGGGAAATTTGGGATTGGGTCACTCCGGAGCTGTTCCAGGATGGGATCTGGGGATGGAATTCCAGGTTTTTCCATGGATTCCTCACCCCTGGGATAGCAGGAACGTCCCTGGGATGGGAATTTTTGGGATCTTTGGGATTTTTTGGAGGATTTTTTAGGGGATTTTTAGAGAATTTTTAAGGGATTTTTTAGAGATTTTTAAGGGGATTTTTTTAGGGATTTTGGGGGAGATTTTTTTAGGATTTTCCCATCCCAAACCATTCTGGGATTTCCCATCCCCAAAGGATCCACAGCTCCAGGAGGATCCTGACAACATTCCCAAGGATTTGATGGGAATTTTTGGGGAATTTTGGGGAATTTTGGGGAATTTCCAGCCGGGAAAAGTCAGGAATGGATGCCAGGATCCTGGGAATGATCCCAAAGTTGGAGAATTCCCTGGAAAATGGGAAAAGCTGGAGAACTGCTGGCACTCACTGCTCTGGGAGGAGATCCGGGGCTTCCCAATGTATTTGAGGATTGGATTCCTCCTCTTGTCAGATTCCAGGGAATCCTTCTCCTTCTCCTTCTTGGAGCTGCTGCTCTGTTGGGAAAGAAAACCTGGAACCAGCAGGATCCCGGAATTCCAGAGGGTCTGGGAAAAGGGGTCCCAAAAATCCCAGGGTTTGGGGGGAAAAATCACAGAATTTACAGGCTGGGATTCAGGGCAAAAATCATGGAATATAGGGGAAAATCCAGAGATTGAGGGCAAAAATCCTGGGATTTAGAGCAAAAAACTCAGGATTTAGGGCAAAAAATAATGGAGTTTAGGGGAAAATCGCAGGATTTAGGAGGAAAAATCATGGAATTTTGGGCAAAAAAAATCACAAAATTTCAGTCAAAAATCCTGGAATTTCGGGCAAAAATCACGGAATTTTGGGCAAAAATCCTGGAATTTAGTGGAAAAATCCTGGAATTTAGTGGAAAAATCTGAGGATTTAGGGGAAAATCTTGGAACTGAGGGGGAAAATCCTGGAATTGAGGGGAAGATCTCTAGATTTGGGGCAAAAATCATGGGATTTTGGTAAAAAATCCCAGAATTTCGGGCAAAACTCCCAGAACTGGGGGGTAAGAGCTCCTCCCGGAGCTGTTCCCCTGCGCTTTTCCCGGGAATTCCGGGGCCATTCCCACCTTTTTGGCCTTGGGGAAGAAGGGAAGCCACTTGTCCTTGTCCGGGAGCTTCTCGGAGGCTCCAGGTGCCCGCGGCTCCCGGAGCCGAATCCCAGAGTGAGCCAGGAATGTGCCCAGGGCGAAGGCCAGGGCCGAGCTGGGGGAGAATTCCCAGGATTTACAGCATTCCCAGGGTTTACAGCATGCCCAGGATCCAGGGGATTCATGGAATTCCCAGGGTTTGGCAGGCGGGAAAGGGGAGAGGATCCCGAACTTCCCCCCGGGGGTGGGAGAGGGAAAAATGGGGAAATTGGGGATGGGAGCCACAGGGAAAATTGGGAATGGGAGAGGATTTTCCCACTGGGAAAATTGGGAATATCAGGGAAATGTCCACAGGGAAAATTGGGAATCGGAGGGGAAGGAATCACAGGGAAAATTGGGAATGGGAGAGGATTTTCTCACTGGGAAAATTGGGAATATCAGGGAAATGTCCACGGGGAAAATTGGGAATGGGAGGGAATTGCCCCACAAGGAAAACTGGGAATATCAGGGAAGGGAAAAAGGAGGGGAAGAGGGAAAAGGATCCCCCAGGGAAAACAGGGAATGGGAAGGGATTGTTCCCTCTGGAATCTCTGCTCACCTCCGCTCCTCCTCGTACTTGGACCTGCGGGAAAACTGGGATTGGGAATTGCCCTGGACCCCCCAACTCCCACCTCTGCTCCCAATCCCAGCGGGAAAACCTGGAAGGATCGAGGAATTCCCTGGGATCGTGAGCCTCCCCCAAACCCCTGGCAGCTCCTCCCTTCCCAAAATCCCCAAAAAAAACCCCAAGTCCCAGCAGGAAAACAGCAGAGGCACAGAGGAATTCCCTGGGATGTGATCCCAAATCCTGGTGGGAAAACAGGGGAGGGACAGAGGAATTCCCTGGGATCTGATCCCAGATCCCAGCAGGAAAACAGGGGAGGGACAGAGGAATTCCCTGGGATCCAATCCCAGATCCCAGCAGGAAAACAGGGGAGGGACAGAGGAATTCCTGGGATCTGATAGCAAATCCCAGCAGGAAAACAGGGGAGGGACAGAGGAATTCCTGGGATCTGATCCCAGATCCCAGCAGGAAAACAGGGGAGGGACAGAGGAATTCCCTGGGATGTGATCCCAAATCCCGGTGGGAATTCCTGATGCTGGCACTCACAGGATGTCCCAGAGGTGCCCCAGCTGCCGCTCGGCCACTGCCCGATCCCGATCCCGATCCCGATCCCGATCCCGGTGGGAATTCCCTTCCAGCTCCTGGAGCTCATTCTCTCCATACAAACTGCCCAGGCCCAGCGTCCGTTTGCTCCTGGGGGAAAAGGGAAAAACCAAGGAAAAAAAACGGGATCAGGATGAGAAATTCCCGAATTTTGGGGTTTTCCTGAGGTTCTGTTGGAAAAAGAACAAAAAAACAGGATTGGGAGATCCAAAAATTCCCAAAATTTGGGGTTTTCCAGTGATTTTGGGGGGATGGATCCCACCTGTAATCCTGGAGCTGCTCCTGGATTTCCGGGAGGACGAATTCCTGAGCTTCCTGCAGGAACAGCCGGAGGTCGTCGCCATTCCGGAGGCAGATTTCTGGGAATTTGGGAAAACCCGGGAATGTTGGGAATGTTCCTGATCCAGGATAATCCCTCCCCCTTTTCCTTGGGGCTCCAGGAAAAATCTGGGAATCCCTGGGATCATTTTCCAGGTTTGGAAGCCCCAAGTGGAGCCCAGATTTTCTGGGAATGGGTGGGAAAATCAGGATCTTGGGAATGCTCCCGGTGTTCCCTTCATTCCAGAGCTGATTCCCAACTTTCCTGCGACTCTGGGAAGAGTTTGGGGAATCCCAATCCCAGCCCTGGGCTCCTTTTCCCACAGAGAATTCCCGGAATTCCACACTCACCAATGTCTGCCAGGAGCTGCTCTGGAACCTTCACCCGCAGGGGCTGGAAAAGAGGGAAAATCCCTTAGGATCCTGTGGGAATTTTGGGAGCTGGAGGTCGGAATTCCAACCCTGCTCCTCCCCTGATGGAATCCCAGAGGGAGATCCCACAGAATTCCCAGCGGGAATTCCCTCATTCCAAAGGGATTTTGGCCACGTGGATCCTCCTTATCCCTTCCAGGAGCCTTTCCCCCGAAATTCCAAGGAATTCCTTCTTTTCCAACACCAAATCCACCCCAAAATCCCAGGAATTCTGGCCCTCACCGCGTTCCTGTCCAGGAAAATATTCCAGATGTCTCTTCCCAGGGCTCGGGAATCCTTGGGATTGCTCTGCTGGCAGCAAACGTCGGAGCACAGGTGGAAAAGCTGCCGGGAAAATCCGGGAATGAGCAGGGGGGAAAGGGAGCAGGGAAAATTCCCCCCAGAAAAAGAACTCCAGGGAATGGGATCCCCAAGGGAGGAAATCCTGGGATTCCTGCTCCGTCCTCATTCCCTGGGGATTCTCTGGGAGGTGGGAAGGGCCTTGGGGGGAGGAAATCCTGGAATTCCTGCTCTGTTCTTATTCCCAGGAATATTCCTGGAAGCTCTGGAGGTGCCAGGGGTGGGGAATGGGATCCCAAGGGTCAGGAAATCCCAGGATTTCTGCTCCATCCAAAATCTGGGAATGTTCTGGGAGGTGCCAGGGGTGGGGAATGGGATCCCAAGGATGGGGAAATCCTGGGAATATCTCCAATTCCTTACCAGAGGAACAGGATCCACCTGGGAGAAGAGGAACCTGAGGAAAACTGCCAAGTGAGCCGGGCGGGATTTGAGCCTTCCCAGGTCCTGGAACAGGGAATCGCTCTGGGAACACAGGGAGGGGTCAGGAAAAGTGGGAACTGAGCTGGAATGGTCACTGCAGGGATGGGGAATCCATGGGATTCATCCCGAAAATCCCCAAGGAAGCAGCCCAGGGAATCCTGGGATGGTTTGGGATGGGGAAAGATTCCTAAAAAATCCAATCCCAGGGAAAATTCCCACTGTCCCAGGGGGCTCCAGGGAAGGGGAATCCATGGAATAACCCAGGCCAGGGAAGAACTGATCCCTGAAATCCCCTCGGAATCCATGGAATCCTGGAATAATTTGGGTTGGAAGAACCTCCAGGATCACCCAATTCCATGATCAGGGACATTCCCACAATCCCAGGTGGCTCCAAGCTGCAATTCTTTTCCAGGGATGGGAAATCCATGGAATAACCTGGGCCAGGCTCCAGGAATTCATCCCTAAAATCCCCTCTGAATCCATGGAGTCCTGGAATATTTTAGCTTGGAAACCACCTCAAACCCGATCCCACCCAGGGAGAGCGATCCCTGAAATCCTGGAATGCTCCAGCCGGGAAAAAACCCTCCAGGAACGCCCCAGAATTCCCAAATTCCCGGATTTCTCCCGGCTCACCTCATTGCTGGCACAGCCAGGCTCGCAATCCTCCTCGGGGCCGATGATCAGAGGCCTTCCCTGGGAAAAAAATCCGGGATCAGGCGGCGGGAAGGGCTTTGGGATGGCCCTGGGCGTTCCCAGGATATTCCAGGGATATTTTTGGGATATTTCTGGGATATTCCCAGGATATTCCAGCCCCACCTGCTCCGTGGGGAAGGGGAGGTCGGAGCCCTGGCGCCGGAGCTGGGAGAGGCGGGAGCCGAGCACGGGAGAGGTGCGGGGGCTCTCCGGGGGCTCGGAAAGGCTGGAATTGCGAGCCAGGGACACCTGGAATGGCAGCAGGGGGGGAGGATTTGGGATCAGGGAAAAAAAACCAAACGGATTGGGAGGAGGTGGAAACGCCAAAATTCCTTGGGGAGCGCGGGAAAAAAATTCCAGCTTGGGGGAGGGAGAATCAGTTGGGAATTCTGGAGAATTCCCTCTTTTTTTGGGGAATTTGGGAGGAGTTTTGGGATCCCTTCATTGGTGGAATTCCAGGGGAGCTCTCGTCTTCTGAATTCCCTCCTGGGAATTTCTCCCCCCCCCTCTCTCCTGGAATTTTTCTCCCTCTGGGAAGTGTTTCCAGCCCCTCTGGAATATTTTCCTTCCTCCTGGAATTGTTTCCACCTCTCCTGGAATTTTCCCCAAATTTTTCCTGGAATTTTTCCCCTTTCCCTTTTCCCAAACTTTTCCTGGAATTTTCCACCCCTTTTCCCCATATTTTTCCTGGAATTTTACTCCCTTTGCCCCACACTTTTCCCAGAATTTTCCACCCCTTTTCCCCAAACTGTTCCTGGAACTTTCCCCCCTTCCTTCCCGCTGCTTTTCCTGGAATTTGACCCTTCTTTTTCCCACACTTTTCCTGGAATTTTCCCACAATTTTTCCTGGAATTTGACCCCCCCTTTTCCCAAACTTTTCCTGGAATTTTCCCACCTTTTCCCCCAATTTTTCCTGGAATTTGACCCCCACTTTTCCCAAACTTTTCCCGGAATTTCCCCCGCTCCTTCCCGCTGCTTTTCCCGGGATTTTCCCCTCTTTTCCCGGATTTCCCTGCTGCTCACCTCCCCCAGGGACGGGAGCCGCTCCGGGCCTGACTCCAGGCCGCTGTCACCATCCTGGGAATCCATGGAAAAGCATCCTGGGAGCTGTGGGGATCCCGACCCCGATCCCGATCCTGCCCTGCCCGGGAATGCCGGGAGGCTCCGGAAAACTTCCCCTTCCAGAGGCCGGAACCCCGAATCCTGGGAAAAGGGATGGGGAGGGCTTGGAAAAACCTGGGAATTCCAGGAGTTCCCAGTGCGGGAATTCCCAGGAAATGCAGGTTTGGGGAAGCTGGGAACGGGGGGAAGTTCTGGGAATGAGGCTTTGGGATGGTGGAAAAGGCAGGAATGGGGGAATCCCGGGAATTCCCGACACGGGAAATGCTTTGGGAAGCTCCGGGAGGAAGAAGGGATCAGTGGGATCATGGAAAAGGCAGGAATGGGAGGATTCCCAGGGGAATTCCCAGGAAAAGCAGCTCTGGGAAGCTCCGGGAGGAAAAAGGGATCATGGAAAATTTGGAATTCCCAAAATTCCCATCCCCGCCACACCCCAACCCCCAATTCCCAGGGATTTTTTTTTTGGGAAGAGAGGAAATCGCAGAGCTCTGGGCAGGGCTGGGGAGGATCCCGGAATTCCCAAGTACCGCGGATCCCTGGGATTCCTGCTGGATTTTCAGCTGGAGCTGGTGCACTCTGCGCCTGGCCCCCTCCAGCTGCTCCTCCACGGCTGCTCCCGGATTCCGGATCAGGAGCTCCTGGAAGCGCTGGGAAAGGCAATTCCCCATGGTCCCCAAATCCCCAAATCCCCAAATCCCCAAAATCCCAGGGTTTGAAAGGAGTTTTCCTGGGATTTGAGGTTGAGGGGGGGATCCCGTCCTGGAGAATTCCCAGTGGGATTTTAGGGATGAATTCAGGGCCTTGGCCTGGGTCATTCCATGGATTCCACATCCCTTGGAGAGACCTGGGGTAGTGGGAAATGTCCCCTGCTCTTGGAATTGGGATGATCCTTAAATTCCTTTCCATCCCAAAGAATTCCAGGATTGCCAGGGCTGGTTTAATGGGATTTTAGGGATAAATCCTGGATCCCAGCCTGGGGTATCCCATGGATTCCCTATCCCTGGAAAAGAATTGCAGCTTGGAGCCACCTGGGATTGTGGGAATGTCCCTGATCATGGAATTGGGTGATCCTGGAGGTTCTTCCAACCCAAATTATTCCAGGATTCCATGGATTCCAAGGGGATTTCAGGGATCAGCTCTTCCCTGGCCTGGGTTATTCCACGGATTCCCCCTCCCTGGAGCCCCCTGGGACAGTGGGAATTTTCCCTGGGATTGGATTTTTTAGGAATCTTGGAGGGTTTTCCCCATCCCAAATCACTCCAGGATTCCCTGGGCTGCTTCCTTGGGGATTTTCGGGATAAATCCCAGATCCAGGCCCAGGTTATTCCATGGATTCCCCACCCCTTGGAGCCACCTGGGACAGCAGGAACGTCCCCACCCTTGTGACAACCCTGGGGAGTCCTTCCCACCCAAACCATTCCATAAATCCCGGATTTTCCGCCGTGGGGCAGCACCAAAACTTGGGAAAAGAGGGAAAATTATGGGAAAACGATGGGAAAACTCAGGAATGTGCAGCACACCTGGAGCTCGGCCTCCTCCTGGCGCAGCATGTTCCGCAGGATCTGCGCCGCGTGCTTCTGCACCTCCGGATCCTGCAATTCCAGAGGGCAGGAATCACCCTGGGAACGGCCTGGGAAGGGGCTGGGATCACCCTCAGGGAATCTCGGGATCACCCAGAGGGGCTGGGGGGGTTTTGGGGGTGACCTGAGGGAATTTCGGCATTCCCTGCTGGAATTCTGGGATCACCTGGAGCGGTTTGGGATTCTCTGAGTGAATTTTGGGATCTCCCTGGTGGAATTTCGGGATTCCCTACGGAATTCCGGGATGACCCGGAGCGGTTTGGGGTGGCCTGGGGGGAATTTTAGGATCCCCTGATGGAATTCTGGGATCCCACGGGGGAATTTGGGGATTCCCTGCTGGAATTCTGCGATTCCCTCTGGAATTTTGGGATTCCCTGATGGAATTCTGAGACTCCCTGCTGGAATTTTGGGATTCCCTACTTGAATCCTGGGATTCCCTGCTGGAATTTTGGCGTTTTCTGCTGGAATTTTGGGGTTCCCTCTGGAATTCTGGGATTCTCTGCTGGAATTTTGGGCTTCCCTCTGGAATTCTGGGATTCTCTGCTGGAATTCTGGGCTTCCCTCTGGAATTTTGGGATTCCCTCCGGAATTCCGGCTCACCTGGAGCGGCCTGGGCTCGGTGATGCGCTGTGGGGGCAGCGGGGCCGGGGGGGGTCCTTGGGGACATCCCGAGGGTTCCGGATCCTGCTGGGAGCCAGAGATTCCAGGGGGAGATCCCAGCAGGGTCAGGGCCACGTAGGCACCGGCTGGAAAAGAAAAAACAAACAAAAAAAAAATGGGATATGGGAATGTGAGAGGAATTTCTGGGAAAAATTTGCAAAAGCAAAAAATTTCCAGGAAAAAGAAATTTCCAGGAAATGAGGGCGGGGAAGTATTTCCCGGAAAATATTTGGGAAAAGGGGGGGTGGAAACACTTCCAGGCTCTCCCCACATTCCAAAAGGATGGAAAACGTTCCCCCCTTACCCCAACCTGAGCTTTTCCTGTGGGAACGGGAAGGGAATTCCCGGGAATTCCAGCCCCATACTCACACTTGATCAACTTCACCACTTCCACGTGGGAGCTGTTGGTCACCATCGTCCCGTTCACCTGGGGGAGCAGGGAAAAGGGGTTTGGGAAGGCAGGGAAGGGATTTGGGAGCAGGGAAAAGGGGGTTGGGAATGCAGGGAAGGGATTTGGGAGCAGGGAAAAGGGGGTTGGGAATGCAGGGAAGGGATTTGGGAGCAGGGAAAAGGGGGTTGGGAATGCAGGGAAGGGATTTGGGAGCAGGGAAAAGGGGGTTGGGAATGCAGGGAAGGGATTTGGGAGCAGGGAAAAGGGGGTTGGGAATGCAGGGAAGGGATTTGGGAGCAGGGAAAAGGGGTTTGGGAATGCGGGGAAGGGATCTGGGAATGCTGACCTTGACGATCCGGTCGCCCTCCTGCACCCCAGCTTTCATGGCAGCCCCACCTGGACACAGGGAAGAGACCCCAGAGTCAGGGATGGATCCCGGATTGTTCCGGAATATTCCCCATTCCCCCTCAGCTTCCCACATTTCCCCTCAGTTTCCCCACAGTTTCCCCACATTTTCCCACATTCCCCCACCATTTTCTCCCCTCAGTTTCCCCACATTTCCCCCACATTTTCTCCGTATCTCCCCCATTTCCCCTCAGTTTCCTCACATTTTNGGCCGCGGTCACTCCCACCTGGCCGCACAGACTGCACGAGCACCACGCGGTCGCCGCTGACGGTGAAGCCGAAGCCATGCTGGTCCCGCTGGATGATCACGCAGCGCTGCACCAGCCCTGGGGACAGCCATGGAGGTACAGGGGGGACATGGAGATAGAGAGACACAGGGACAGAGGGAACAGGGATAGAGGGACACAGGGATAGAGAGACACAGGGATAGAGAGACACAGGGATAGAGGGACACAGGGATAAAGGGACACAGGGATAGAGGGACACAGGGATAGAGAGACACAGGGATAGAGGGAACAGGGATAAAGGAACACAGGGATAGAGGGACACAGGGATAAAGGGACACAGGGATAGAGAGACACAGGGATAGAGGGAACAGGGATAGAGGGAACAGGGATAGAGGGAACAGGGATAGAGGGAACAGGAACAGAGGAGGGAATGAGGCTCCACAGTTCAGCTTTGGCTCCTGGGGCCCTCCATGGTTTGAAGGGCTGCAAGGCCTTGGGGTCACTGCCCAGCCTTGACCACCGTCCACCCTTTTGGGACCCCAAACCCCCAAATCCCAACGTTCTGCGAGCACAGGAAGAGCCGGAAGGCCCTGAGTGACCCCTGAGCTCCCCAAGTTCCCACCTGTGGACTCGGAGGCGTCCGAGGGCTGCCGGGTGTGGCCGGGGGACCTTCGCTCCGAGGGGGAATCGCCCAGGGACGAGGAGAGGCTGCTCAACCTGGGGTGGGGAATGGGAGCGGGGATTTTGGGAATGCAGGGATGGACAGGGAGGGACGGACATGACCCCAGGACAGCTGGACACGCTCTCCGGACGCTCTGGAAAATCCCAATCCATGGAGCAGCGAGGCCGAGCTGGGACCGAGCCCCACTTGGACATCCAGAGGAATCTCCAGGAACTCCTCTTCCCCTAAATCCTGGGATTTTTGCCCTAAATCCCAAGATTTTTTACCCAAATCCCAGGATTTTTCCTCTAAATTTCCAACCTGGCACAGCTCGAGGCCGTTCCCTCTTGTCCTGGCCCCATTCCCTGGGATCAGATCCCAAATCCCCCCTGGATCCCCCTTTTCTCCAGGGTGAGCCCCTTCCCCAGCTCCCTCAGGATTCTCCATTCCCTTTTCCAGCCCCATTCCCAGTTCCCTTCCCACTTTTCCCAGCCCCATCCCCTTTCCCCACCTGGACACTGCCCTGGACATTCCTGGCCAATTCCTGCCCTGGGGGAGATCAGGATTAACCCTCAGGATTATCCCACGGACAACCCCAGGTCAGTCCTTGTTATCCACGGAAAAATCTGATTTTTTCCCCAAAAAAAACCCCAAATTTCAGGACTCAGGGCATTCCCAGGATGTTCTTCCTTAAAAACCCACAACTCCAGGAATCCCAAAATCCCCCCCAGGGGTGATCCAAGGGGATCCAGAGACTTTTCCGGCTCCTCTGGAAGCAGCCAGGGCTTAGCGAGGCTATAAAAAAGTCATTTAATTGGGATTAATTAAAGCTCCTTAATTGCCTCAGGGGCGGCCGATCCACGGCAATTCCCACAACTCCCATTCCAGCAGCGGCTCCAGAGGGATCCCACCTCCCAGGAACGCAAAATTCCCAAAAAATTCCAGCTGGAAACAGCCAAATTTTTCAAAAATCACCCCAAAATCACCGCCCTGAGGCCTCATCCCGCAGCTCCCAAAAAATCCTGGATTTTGGGCTTCCCCAGGGAAATGCTGGATCCATTTCCCAGCTTTCTGTGGGATTTTCCAGCTGGGAATTCCAAACCTGTTTTGGCAAGGAGCTGGGATGGGGCTGGCACTGCCTGGAGCGATCCCAAACCTTGGGAAATGGGAATTTTTTCCCCATTTTTCCTGCTTTAAACCCTGTTTTTTTCCCACGTTTTGGTGGGATTTTCCAGCTGGGAATCCCAAATCCACTGCGGGAAGGAATCCCCATGGGCTGAGACAGCCCGGAGCGATCCCAAACCTTGGAAAATGGGGATTTTTCCCATTTTTTCCCCATTTCCTTCCCCCTGGCACCATCCCAGGCAGCAGGAGCAGCTCCGAGCATGTTCCCGAGGGACAGACACCCTGTTCCCATCGGGATGTGGGAGGAAATCCCTGGAATCTGCACATCCCGGGGCTGGAGCTGCTCCAGAGGAACTCTCCCGTGTCAGCTCATCCCACCACGGCTTTGGAATTCCCAGCTGGAAAATCCGACGGAAACATGGGATAAAACTGGGTGGAAAGGCCGGAAAAACGGGAAAAAATGCCATTTTCCAACCTTCCTGACCGCTGGGATCCTTCCCATCTCATCCCACAGCAGGTCTGGAATTCCCAGCTGGAAAATCCCACAGAAACATGGGATAAAACTGGGTGGAAAGGCAGGAAAAACGGGAAAAAATGCCATTTTCCAACATTCCTGACCGCTGGGTTCCTTCCCATCTCATCCCACAGCAGGTCTGGAATTCCCAGCTGGAAAATCCCACCAAAATCCGGGATAACCCAGGCTTTAAAGCAGGAAAAAATGGGAAAAATCCCATTTCCCAACACTTCCGACCACCGCCTTCCTTCCCCAAAACACATCTGCAATTCCCAGCTGGAAAATCCCACGGAAAGCTAGGAAAAACCAGGTTAAAAGCAGGATAAAAAGAGGGGGGAAAAAAAATCCCAGTTTTCTCCCCTCTCTCTGCAGCTTTCCCTGTTTTTTTTTTTTCCAGGAAAAGCAGCGGAGCCGCAGCCCCCGGCAGGGAGGGAACCTCATGTTGCAAAATCCGAGGAGAAATTCCAGCGGGATCCAAACTCCCGGAATTCCTCCCAGGACTCCGCGGCCGCCGCCGGAATGTGGGAAAAAAAGAAAAAGAGAAAAATTCCCCCCAGATCCAAAGTTTTGGGTAATTCGGGAATCCAAGCTCTTCCCACATTCCCGATTTTCTGAGCATTCCCGATTCGGGAAGTTCCCTGTGGGGAAAAGGACTTGGGAATTTTGAGTTGTTTCCACGAAAATCTGTGGGGTTTTGGGAATCCTGGCTCCTCGGAGATTTCCTGTGGGAGATTCCCAGAGGGATCAGATCCCAAAATTTAAAAAAAAGATGGGAATGGGGGTGGGCTGAGCAGCAGGGGTTGGGAAAAGCTTGGAATGGGTTTGGAATTCCGAGAAAAGCTGGGAATTGCGTCCTCATCCCGCAACATTCCCAACATCCTGCTCCATAAAAACTTGGGAATTTCATGGGGAAATCCTCCAGGTTGCCCCCAGAATTCTCCTTTTCCTTGGAAAACCACGGCGTGGGGGGAATTCCAGCGGTCAGGAACGTTGGAAAACAGGATTCTTCCCATTTTCCCTGCCTTTAAACCCTGGCTTATCCCAGGTTTTTCACGGCATTCCCAGGCTGGGAAGAGACGGGAAGGGATCCCAACGGGAGCACACCACCCACAGCGATCCCAAACGCTGGAAAATTGGGAATTTTTTCCCATCCTGGACAACGCCACTCCCACCCCCGTCGGTTTTCTTTCGGGAATTCTCCACAGGAATTCTCCAGGAAGCTGCTCCAAGCCCCAGCTCCGAGACTTCCCAGAGGGGTAATGATTAACGGGAAGCCACTCCTGGAAAAGCGGGAAGTGGCCGAGCTGGTTTGGCCGGGAATGCTGGATCCAGGGAATTCCCTGTCCCGGGGGGATCCTTTCTCCCTTTCCCGACCTTTTCTCCTCCATCGAAGCCACGCCTGGGAAAGGGAATCCTCGGAATTCCTCGGCTGGGAGGGATCCTGAAACTCCTGGGATGAGGCAGGGACACCTCTCCCTGTGCCAGGTGGATCCAGGCTGGAATTGGAACCTCCCAGGGATGGGGAATCCATGGAATAACCCGGGCCAGGATCCAGGATTTATCCCTAAAAAATCCCCTCCGAGCCCGCCCAGGGAATCCTGGAATAATTGGGGATGGAAATCCAACCCCAGGGACCTTTTCCCACCATCCCAGCCCCATCCAGCATCCCCAGGGATCCACAATTCCCTGGGAGTTCTCTCCGTTTCCCATAAAAACCTTGGGAATGGCAGAGCAGCCCCCAAATCCATGGAAAACCCCATTCCCAAGGCTCCTGCCCCATCTCCCAGTCCAGGCCAGGATCCTGACTGGTTTGTACTGGTTTCCCTTTCCCTACGGATCGGGAATCCCTGGATTTCTGCTGGAAAAAGCAGGAGCTGCTGGGGTGGAAAAAACCCCGGAATTTGGTGGGAAAGAGATCCTGTTTTTTTCCTGGAATTCAGTGTTTTTTACCATTTCCCAGCTCCCAAATCATTCCCGAGGCAGAAGGATTCCAGGCTGGGAATTCTGAGCCTGATCCCGATTTTTTTCCTCCCCCTTTTTCCAGCCAGGATTTGGGTGTGAAATCCAGCAACTCCCAAATTCCCTCTCCAGCTGGAAAATCCCAGTTTTCCATGAATTTCCACGGAGGAAAAGCAGGATCCAGCCCACCCCAAACACGTTTTTAACCCCAAACTGGGAGAAAAAAACCAAAAATCCCTGGAAAAGGCCAAGATTCCAAGCAGGGATGTTGGAAATAAAGCAGCGCCACAGCAAACCCGAAATTCCCGGGCTTGGCTTTTTCCCAGCCCAAAATCCCTCGTTTTCCACCCAAATCCGTGTGGGGAAGATGCCGTGGCTGGAGCAGGGATCCCAATCCATGAATCCTCACCCAAATTCCTACATTTATCCCCCCCGAAAAAACCCTCAGGGTTTTCCAAGGGTTTATCCCAGACAGAATTCCCAAATTTGCTTTAAAATGGAGCAAAATAAACCGGGGGGAAAAAAAACAATTCCCAGTGAAAAACATCGGAAATATCCCGAAAATCAGAAGGATTTGGGATATTCTCTCTCTCCCCCACCAAAATCCTGGAGTTTTACCCCAAAACGCTGCTCCCCCGAGGGATTTCTGGAAATACAGCATTGGCTGAGCCCTCCCCGTTCCCAAAACCCCAGGATTTTATCCCAAAACGCTGCAGGGATGGGGTGGGGGATCCGGGCTGAGCTGAGCCCGCTCCCCGAGAGCCCCCAGACCCCAAAATCCCAGAGTTTCATCCCAAAACGCTGCAGGGATGGGGTGGGGGGTCCGGGACGAGCTGAGCCCCCTCCTTGAACCCCCAGACCCCAAAATCCCAGAATTTCACCCCAAATCACTGCAGGGACGGCGTGAGGCGTCCAGACCGAGAGCTGAGCCCGTTCCCTCAGAGCCCCCAGACCCCAAAACCCCAGACTTTCACCCCAAATCCCCGTTCCCCCCTTAAGAAACGGGGCGGGGGCTGCACCCCGAGCGAAACCCCTTCCCCTTTTCCTCTAAATCCTCCTCATTTCGGGGTTCCCCCCTCCCCATTTTAGGAGTCCCCTCCTCATTCCGGGGGTCTCTCTCCTCATTCCGGGGTCTCTCTCCTCATTCCGGGGTCTCCCTCCTCATTTTGAGGTCCCCCTCCCCATTTCGGGGGTCTCCTTCCCCATTTCGAGGGTCCCCCTCCCTATTTCGAGGTCCCCCTCCCCATTTCGGGACTCCCCCTCCCCATTCCGGGGGTCTCCCCTTGCCGCCCGTACCTGTCCGGGGCCTGCGGAGGCCTCACGCTCATGGTGCTGGCTCTGTCAGGGCTCCCGGAGCCGCCGCCCCGC
>VZTN01023382.1:0-141845 GCA_013400515.1 Erpornis zantholeuca
GGCCGCTTGCGCAGGGCCGGTACCTGTGCGGCCAGTGTCGCTGCGCGGGGCTGCCGCGGGCCTGTGCCCCCGGGCCGGGGGGTGCTGGCGTCCGTGTCAGCTCCGGCTCTGGTATTTCAGTAATGCGGTGCTGGTTGGTCATACTGCCAAAGCCAGGCTTTAAGCAGCGAGCCTTGCTCCACTTTTCCTCGCTCCGTGCCTCTGCTCCGCCCCGTCCGTGCCTCCCGCGCTGCTGAGATCAGCTTCCTGCTTTTCGTTTCCCTCGGAACAGCGCTGTTACTCCTCCTCCGAAAGAGTTATTTTCATCGGTCCGGAGTTAATTTCTGTGTGTGGCTGCGGGTTCTGTTTGTGACAAACGAACGCCAGGCTGGAGAAGCGGTGTCGCGGGTGTTGTGTGGCAGCGCACCGGGGCTGTAGGCAGGATGGCAGAGTGCTGCACCAAAAACACTTCTGTGCCAGCTCTGTGACCGGGAAGGCAGAGGAGGTGAGTGCCGCTTTTACCTCGCCTGGGTCCAGGCAGCTCTTGGAAGAGGAACCAAGAGTCACAACTTGGTCAGGCTCAATAACATGAAACAAGCAATTATGTTATGATCTCTGATTAGATGGTTTTGCTCCTACTAATACTGTAATGGAGTATACTCAGGAAATGATGTATTTTGCTGTAGTCAGTGAAAGTTTATAGTTTGTAAATTTTTGCGTTTTTTTCATTGAAAAGTATAAATAGATATGACACAAACACAGCCATAAAGGACAGATGATAAAGTTTGATCTAAACAACTTTAAAAATCTGCTCGTGTTGTTTCAGAACTTCTAGAGGGATTAAGTAATGCAAGAGAATCCAGTGGTTTAGTGATAACTGGATTTAGAACAGTGTTATGTATGTGAGGGAGTGACATGATGTTATAACATGGAAATAAAATTATAGACATGAAAAGAAAAAAGGAAAAAATACTATTTTTACAGTTGCCAAGCATCCCTCAGAAAGGAAGCCAGGTTGGTTGAGAGAAAACAGCATTTGGAATAATCTCAGTTGCAACAAATGGGCAACTTCTATGGAAAGGTGTCTTCTTACATTGTTGCATTGGGTTTTATTAATTATTTTTCTTTATGGAGTGAAGAATGTAAATATCACAGGTTCATGAATCAATTTTCAGCTTTTTAAACAGATGAGCACCATTCTCTGTATTCCTTCTAATGGAGTTCTGAAACTGCTAATCCGTAACTGGTGGTAGGTTACACAAATACTTTGTGTTGTCATATTCTGGTTTTGCTGTCTTTTTATTAGTGCGTGTTAACAGTCAAATTAACGGTACAGCTTTGTTTGTTCTGCCCATGGTGCCCTGAGTGGTTTTGCAGAGGACTCTTCATGAGAAGCCACTCAAACACACAGCTGTGGTGGGCCAGCCTGGCGTTGGAAGCTGCCACTGCAGCTACAGGGCACTGCCGCAGGTCTGAGCTGTTCCCCAGGTGACAGGAGACAGTAGTAACAAATCAAAAATCTTGATCAGGATCATCTGAGGCCTAATCAGAATTGCTTGTGCTCTTAATCCACACAAGAGTGTGTGATTTGAGTAGCTGTTTTCGGTGCTGACAAGTTTAATTTATTGATAGTTCTATAAAATGAAAGACATAGGACCTTTTAGTAGTTCTAACACTGAAGTTCTTCAGTAGCTTTGCTGAAAGCAGTTCTGGAGAAACACTTACTTTAAAGTTTGATGCATTTTGGTGAAAAATGAGAGAGGTACAGTAAATTAGAAATTTGGGGTTGATTTCTGGTAATATTTTTGATTATGACTGCTTCCCATTTTTCTTTGGAGGTTAGCTCTGCTTCTTTCCAGCAGCCTTTTTGTACTTTACAGGGGCTTTCAAGAAGGCTGGAGAGGGACTTTTCACAAGTGCATGTAGTGGTAGAACAAGGGATCATATGGCCTTAAGGTGAAGGAGGGTAGGTTTAGATGAGATATTGAGAAGAAATTCTTCACTGTGTGGATGGTGAGGCCCTGGAACAGGTTGCCCTGAGATGTAGACCCCCCCATCCCTAAAGGCGTTCAAGAGCAGGTGGGATGAGGCTCTGAGGTACATGGTCTAGTTGAAGGTGTCCCTGCCTGTGGCAGGGGGTTTGGAGCCAGATGATCTTAAAGGTTCCTTCCAACCCCAGCCATTCTGTGATTTTACACTTTTGTGATTCTTTTAAGTTTCAGGGCAAGCAGAAGTCATAAGGTTGTTGTATTATTGGCTCACACGTACTGCTTGCCATTGAACAGCTTTGTAGGTAAAGGTGTACAGGCCACTTTTATAGCCCACTCTGTGGCTTCCACTTGAGCATTGGTGGAGGAATTGTATAGGAGTATTGAGTACATATATTGAGCATTGTATAGGAAGTAATAATAGGACTTCCAGTCGCGTGGCCTTGCATCTTTTGTATTTGTTTTCGTGTGCTGGGTATACTACATTGCATGGTTTTGCCTCTACACAATCTCTAAATTCATTGCTGCTAAATCTACTTCTTGGTATAAACTTGTGCTCAAGAAATTAACCTGGTGTTATGTCATTACTCTGAGGGATAAAATAGGCACTAAAGACATTTTGTGTGCTGTGCACATTTTATCGGTGTGTTAAAAAGACACCACAAGCCCGTTTGCTTCAGTGTTCAATCTAAAATAATTCTACATGCTAATGTCTTCACAAGAAATGTGTGGTAAATGTGCTTATGCTGTAGATGCAAATATGTTTCCTATGTGGGCCCAAGTATCAACCCTTATTTGCCAAAGTTTCTGCCTTTTCACTTGAATTCTGCCAGTAAAGAAACTCTGTAGCACTGAGTACCTGGGCATAATGTGAAGCATCAAGCCTAACAGCTATTGGACTTCTGTGCTGTTTTATTCCATACCTATTTTCAACATTTCAGTTATAATTGATAGGAGGGTGCTGTAAAAAAGGTAACCTATATCAATAAAGAGTTCCTACCAGTGGCTCTACATTTGGTTCCTATAACTGATTTCCCCACTTCACTTACAGCTGGAGTCAAAGCATTTGCTGCTTCTCTGTCATATTTTGGCAACCTAGTTTTCTCTTAACTTGTAGAAATTTCTAGTGTATTTTGGAGTCCACCAAAGGTAGATGAGCAGTTGTGTCTGAAAGCTGGATACTTCCTCGTTGGAGGGATCACAAGGGTACTAGTAAGTGCTCTGTATTTGTAGGCATGAAGAGAAGATTGAAGGGTATGGCTCCCAGGGTATTTTTTTCACCATCAACATGTTTTTTTTCACCTTCAGCCATCTTCATTGTAGATAGAAGATACAGATGTTACTTGAATTACAGCTCCCTGACAAAGAAGTGGAATAAGACTTATTTGACAGAAGTAATAGTGAATCACCATATTTAAATGGGAGTGCTATTACTGGAAGAAACAGTCCAAGCCTCAGACACTTGCATCTTACTTTATGGGGCCATGCTAGTGTTTTTGTTGTGTAATGAAGTGGACTGGAAGAATGATCATAGCTAAAATGAATGGTTTTTGTTAGCTTAACTCTTTCTGCTTAAAGATAGAGCTGACCACTACTGGATAGGTCATCTAAAGTGTTGTGAATCAGACTTAAGAACTGAACAGCTCTCTTGCCCCCTAAAAAGGGGTCCAGGAGTGCATGGTAGAAGCAGGACAGGGGACATGACTCTTTTTGGTTTCAGACCTGGCCTGTGCTTACTGCTTGTCAAGCTAGAGCCTTAAGGGCAGGCTAAGTAAAGTGCAAGAGGAGGAGGATGTACTTCCAGAAATAGAGCACTACTGTCCATTTCTTCTCCTAGGGACTTATATGTATCTTTTATACATGGTTTTGTAGTCTGGTTAATTTCCAGAGGAGATAGCATCAGTTAGTTACTGATGCTGAAGATAATGTGTCTTAATTGTAATGCTGCTTTTATCTTTTTCCTGTGATCCTTTCTGAAGTAGATCTCCTTTCCTTGCATAGCTTGCTTCCACAGGACCCAGCACAACATGCTACATGGCAGGCTGTTCCTAAAAGTTGAATGGGGCTTTCATTGAATATGTTGATAGGTAATTCTAGTAAGATAGCTCTGTCTAGGTGCAGAATGCCAATTTACTACAGATTCAAGGTGCCAGTTCAATTTTGAAGTCTGGAGTTGGTGTTGTAAAGTTTTAATTCCATCAGTTACTCTTGACATTTTCACTGCTGGTGGACTACCTGGTAAAGAGAAGATAGCTTCACCTCCACTGGCCTGTAAGAGGCTTCTCTGGCCAATGTTCTAATTTTTTGTTTGTTTGTTTTTAACTAGCAGGGTGATTTTAGTTGCTTGTGTGTGATTTGTGGAGTTCAGGAAGTTTTTGTTAGTAGTTTTCAAGCTTTTGTCATGTGTCAGGTGCTGGCGAAACCTACAACAGGTATTCAGCATGCATTCGCTGGGGCTGTGTTTTGGATAGGGAAGTCAAATGTTACCTCCCAAGGTAAGGTTCCTGTTCTGAGATCTGCTAATGTAGACCTGTGCATTTTTTCTGGGGCCTTGTTACTTTCTGTGAAACTTCATGTAAGTACAGAAATCCATGCCAGTGAATTTTGACAAGGGATAAAAGGATCAATGTTTACTTTGCTTGGAAATTGGTAGAGTTTAGAGTTGAGAATGTCATCTCTGGTCCTTCCCTTGCCCTGTGAAAGTAAACTGAAAACCACAGAAAAATGTAGCATATTCAGTCTTCAGATTTTTGAGTAATATCTTAGAGTACCTTAAGCTACAAAATTATACTGTTTAATGAAAACTCTATACAAAACAAAAATTTTACTTGTGGGAGAGTAACAAGCGGAATAATAGTTTCAGGATCAGAAAAGACACCTATTTGAATGTCCCTGTCAAGCTTTCATAGCTTTTATAAAGCCAAAAGGACTGAAACAACTACCTAGAAACACAGACACGACAAAAAGTTAGAAAGTTTGGCAACTTGGTTTGATTGTGTCTTTATTTCAGAGGGAAAAATAAAATTCTCTCTTTTTACTGTAAATGGAGAAGGTACTTACTAAGAGTAAACCACAAAAATAATGCTTTGTTTGGTAGTCAAGTTATGGCACAATACAAGGGACCTGATAATCCCTCAAGAACTGATGTGGCTGGGCCATGACCATGGCTCTGCAAGTACACAGCCTCTGCTGGTGAGGACACAGGGGGTGCTGCCCCTGCTGCAGCACCTTCCAGCAGTGCTGTGTGCACCCTCCTCATGGAAGTGGTGTAACTGCAGCAGCTTGGACCGTTCTCCTTGGACTTGTGTGTGGGATGATGCTGGGAGAGCCTTGCTGGGAAGCACGGTCACAGCAGTGCTGGGACTTTGCAGGGAGCTGGGGTCATGTGCTGCTTTGGGGCAGTTTTCCCTGATGGCCAGCTAGCCTGAGTTGAAACCCTGACAGCATCTGAGATTCTTCAGATTTGAAACTTGAGTATGTAAGGGCATGGCTTTTGTAATACTTTACAGGGTACTTCTTTTTTCAAAAGCAGCCACAGAAGGTGCTGCCAGAAAAACCTGTGCATTTCAGCCAAAGATGAGCAGGATCTTCTGCAGGGGAAAGCTACTCAAAATGTATTCTTCCCTTTTTATTTGTTATTTCACTACTGTACAGTAAAGTGCTTTTTCCAGGGGGTTAAAATACTTTCATATTAAAGGGATATCTTTATGCAGATGTTGAAACAAAATACTTTTTCCCCAAACTAATTAAAAAGTTTAACTGTCTGTAGAAATTAAAATAATTGGAGTTTTCCTGTTCTCAGCTAGCTACAAGAATGTATGGGGTTGTTTTTAAATTTAAAATTACAGTAATGTAGCTGTAAGTGTTCTATACTTGACTAAATTACTTTCTTTTTGTTACTGATGCTGCCCCTTGAAGCTTGTTTAGGTATGGAGTAACTTGGGAGTAGCAATCAGGTGTAGCAGTCAGGAAGTTTTTTGGGTAAAGAGGCAGGCAAGTTCCATGTGGACCTGTTGTGCATTCACAAAATCTCAGTAAGCAGAATTTGGTGGAACTCACTCAAGAAGCAGCTTCTTACTAGTCAGGAGCAGTAAAGAGTTACTAGACTTCAGGTATTTCCTTTTCCCTTCAAGGCTTCAAAAAGGCATGCAGCTAGCCAGGCCCCATTTGAAAAAACCTATGCTATATTCTAACAACACGAGTGAGGCCTTCCTATCTGTAGCAGTGTTCATGATTTATTCAAAATGATCACAGGAATAAGACTCTGGTAGAGGTTTTCTGAATTAGATGCTGGGACTTGAGTCCCTGCTCTGTGAATTCTGAATCTGCATCTGGAAATGTTTGCTGCAGGTACTGACATCTGCTTTCTGGTGGACCTCTAGTGAGACAAGGGATCCAAACTGATTCGTTGAAGTGGTGGTTAGGCAATGGAAAAATAGGTACTTTCCGTGTGAGCTTGCCTAAGAAGTGAATATATTCTAAATATTATCATCAATTCACACTGTTGCTTGTTCTAAATTTTCTGCAGTATGAGTTGACAAATGCATATAAAAGCAGATAAATCCTTTGCTCTTGGCAGTTCCTTAACCATGCCAGAATGGTAACTTATACTTTCATAGCATTTTCCACTTGCTTTGCCCAAATGATGTATAGGATTAATGGAAAAAGCTAGGTGACACCTTTGTGACTGAGGTGATTGAGGCAGGTAGAATCTCTGAATCACAGGGAGATTAAGTATGAATTTAAGGAAGTCTTTTGGCTTCCTTGAGAGGTTTGGAGAACCTGTAGTTCCTTATTTTGGAGGTGGGGAGGGGAAGCTGCTGGGATTAAGTTACAGGATGTTAAACTGCATGGTGGGGTGTAAGGGGGCATATTATAAAATGGTGTGGAAGTTTCGTGTGTGTGATGATTAACCCTGACACTAACTGTATTAGATTCACCTCTGATCAACAGTGCAATCATTTAAAAAGAAAACATGCAAATTGCAGTCTCTACTCTGGGAAGGAAGAATAGCAACATGTTCTTCCAGAGTCTGGCATTAGTGTGGCAGCAAAGTGATTTCCAGGAACAAGAAAAAAGCTTTGGACAGTCTTGCTTAAGGGGTGTTCAGGTGCTTGCAGTTCAGTCATTCAACAGGTAACACAAATTAACACAGAGTAAAAAAAATGGATCTGAGTTTGTTTTAAAACTAAGGTGTTGATAAGAAAAATCAGTACCAATTTTTCGCTTTCTTATATAGTTGAAATGGCCATTCATTTGAAGAATTAATATTTGATGCTTTCTTTTAAAATTCTATTGCTTAAATTTCTGGGGCTTACCTGGCTGGAGGGGTTGTACAGAGAACTGATAGCGCATTACAAATATTTATGAAGCTTAGTAATATTTTTATAGATGTTAATACTGTTTATCAAAATGTTACTTTAACTCATACTTCAGAGACCTGTTTAATATATTATGGTTCTTTTGCATGTTATTAGGTAGATGTTTCTTCCGTGACTGAGAGACCTTACCTAAGTACCCGTGTGCTTTGTCCAAGCCTATACAACAGGTTTGTGATAGAGGAGGGATGTGGGCCAGGGAAGATCCCTTGGCTTGCCCTGCTGCTGCTTTAACAGTTCAATCCATGTCACTTGAACTGGTGCTTTCCAGGGCTGGTGACATTACTCAGAAAAGGTTTGCCCACCCCTGAAGAGGATCAGGCAGCTGCATAAGGGTTAGAAACAGCACAGCCATGTCTACTTACGAGCATGTTTGAGGAGAGAACTTGATTTTGGCCCTGACATGGGCTGGAAGTGGGAAACTAACATATAGGGGCATACTAAGGAGCATGAACAGGGAACATTATGAACAAGGTTGCAAGGACCATGTCATGGTTCAGATACTGGACCTGCAGTGGACTTTTGTCAGTGCTGAGTGAGCTTTAAGGGGTAAAAAACCTTGTCTTGCTCTGGCAACTGGACTACAGAAGCTGGTGAGACTGCAGGAATTGTTTGTGACCACTAGATGACTCCTTCAGCCTGCTGGTGGATAAACTCCAAGCTGAAAAATAAGCCTGAAGAGCTGATGGAGGAAGGAGGGGCTGTTCTGGGACTGTTCTGAGAAAGGTGCACCTAAATAAATGGTTAGGTATTTCCCAGCTGATGGAAGCATTAACGTGGGTTTTAGTTTGATTTGAAGTAGTTCAGGGTAGTAAAACTCTATGGATCACTAATTTGGGATGTTTATTGATAAGTTTGCATTTTGAAAATGAGGGTCCTAACCTCTGTAAGGTCAGGCTGGATTCACTGAGACAGTGAACATGTGAATAAGCTAATTTTGCAAGTTGTACTGCTTGTTGACTAGATTGTGTTGCACGTGACACCTGGGTTTGTGAGAGGCTCTGGCTGTTACTTTGCAAGCTTTCATTAAAAGAAAACTCAGTAAAAACTCCACCCAAACCAGTGACATTATGCTATCTTTGCCTCTTCTTTGCATCTTGTAGATGAGCAAGACAAATCCTGTTAGGCTGGGAATAATGTAAACAGAACTCTGCTGAAGTTAAGGCCAAGACAGAATTCCCACAAACTCGCTACAAATTTCATAGTGTATGTAGAGGGTCCACTCACCTTACGATGCTCAGAATGAAACCCATCTTCCTGTCATTTAGAGTGCAATCAATGCTTCAGTTTCATAAACATGTATCTCCCAGTGTCTGTGCTAAGTGTCTAGTCCCTTTATCAAGGTAATTAGGTGATGAGGTGGTTTTGATGTTGCTCCATGTGTTTCCTCACATCTGTTTTTATTTCTGAGATGTAATAATGAATCATTAGTTGCCATTAAGTGTGACCAGTTCCTGGTGCAGAGTATGACTGGGATAAAACAACAGTGACCATGGCTGATTTTTCTTTTTAAATTCAAAATTGCTTTTCTAAGCCAGGAATCCTATAGCAATGAGACTTGGCCCAGAATTATGTGTTGATCTGTAAAGGTTTTTTATTATTCTTTAAAGCTGTGAAGTCTAAGTGCTTCAGTGTTTGTGATAAGCATAGTAGTAGTCTTGTTTTTAAACTTAATGCACAATAAGAGTGTCATGTTTGCAAGTTTCCTTCAGCTAAAGTTTTCCCTTTTCTCTCATAAATACATAAGACCTGTTGGTAGGTCCAAAACCTCCTCTGAATTAGATTCCCAAAATGCAATTCTGGATTGAGTGTTTGCAAACCAGGACTAGAATTTTCTAATTCTAATAGAAACTATATATCTTTTGAGGATTATTTTTACCCAGTGGCATATTGGGGTTTAGTTCTTTGAATGTGTCACAAAGACATGATTTTAAAGCAGCTGTTGTATGAGATTTTCAGTTGCTTTCTATTTGTGCGTGTAGGATATGTATGTAATACAATTGGTTGTATGAATATATGCAAACATCCTTTGTCTCTTGCATTCCAAATATGCGTATCTGGACACATATGCACAGGCATCCTTCCCTTCTTGCCTACCTTGTTTTCTGCCCCAAGACCCTTTTTGAGATTGTTTAAAAGCCATGATTCAGCAACCTTATACTGGTCTAAAGGGAGACTGCATAACCTGTAAGTTAGACTAATCATTTGTAAATAAACTATGACAGACTTGATGAGGAGAAATATTGCAAAAAAGAAACTGTTTTTTGGCATTTGCTTAAATAATTTCCATCTGTTTTGTTGCTGTGTCATTATTTTGTTACACTGAGTGTTCTGTTTAACTTGCTTTCTGAAATTTCCATATTTTTATCCGTGTACTTAAAAGCTGTGGTTCTAAGGAGATGCCTTGCTTGGTTTAATTGAAAGTTCAAGAATGAAGATTCAGAGGCAAGGCCAGGAGCAAAGCTAATAGCCATCTATTTAAACTTACTTGGTTTGGGTGTATTTAGTGCGTTGATCTCTTATGTGCTGCAAGAGAAATAAAATTGTGCTACCCCATGTTAATATCAGGCTAATAAAATGCAAAGAAAAAAATTAAAGAAAAAAATCCCTAATCCTGTAGTTCCCATTAGATTTTCACTCCGAAAAGTGTTTTATTGTTGGATTTATGCTTTTTCTGCTGCTGTCAGTGATGGTTGTAGATATGAATAGAAGGCAGCATTTGTAGCATGGATCAAAGTGAGGTGAATGAGCTGAATTGGAAATTTACCATGCTTGAGCTAAGCTGGCAGTGGAAATGACATGAGCGGCTTAATTTTATTTAGAGCTGTGTAAAGGGAGAGGCATTCATATGTGTGCAAGTCCTATCTCCCCCAGCTTCTGGGGGAGGCTTGTCCCTCTTCTTGTTCTCCTGGGCCCCAAGTGGCGTACTGGGATGTACAGGTTATCAGTTCTGAGCACATCAGGCATTTCAGGAATTAGCTGGGCTGCTGCAGTAGTTGGGAGCACAAGGGATGGTGGCGTATTTTATGTTCAGCTTCCTCTCTGAAGTGGCTGAGCTGAGTCAAGCAGCAGGAAAAGGGCTGAGCGAGGCACCGTTGTCTCCCTGCAGACTGCTCGGTGTGCTTGCCTGCCTGCCTGCCCTGTTCCCTGACTGTGATCTGGTGATGGAATAGCCAGTCCCTTTGATACTCTTTGTCCCGGCCCTTCGCACAGTCAGTGTTCAGAATGGTTGATAGGTATACTTAAAAATGTTACATCTGTTGTAGAAAGTCCCCAAGATGGGAGAATGGTCAGGCAGAGACAGATAATGAGCATTGCACTGTGTTTATTTAGGGAAGGAAAAAAAAGGAAACCAAAACTCAAACTCTCTCAGAGTCTGAGAAACTTGTGAATGAAGAGAATTTTGTTTGAGACAAGATAATACGGCAATTTTACTTATGCAAGGTACTGCATTTATGATTAAAAAGGAAAGCTTCACTTATTTCTTACCCATTCCTGACAGTTTTCACCTCAAATACAAGCATTTGATTATGAAGCAAGATTTAATTGGGAACTTGAAATCCTGTTGAAGACTGTTTGGAGAAAGTTTGTCTTTTTCATTTATGCACTGAATTACATAACTCTAAACTGAATGTGTGTTAAGACAGAGCTCTTAAAACTTTGTCCTCCAAATCCCCAGGATATTTTCATACCCTGACATTGTATTTTGCAAAGGTCTGTACCTGTATTACCATCCTCTGAAGCACAGGGAACATTGCACTGGTGTTCTCATGAAGTTTCTGCCACCTGGAGTCTTTCCCAGTGTGAGTTTTAGAAGTCAGGTTTCATTTCCTAGTGCCAATATTGACACAGTTGTGATTCGGGTGTATTTAGTGTTCACTCTGAAGAGGGTATATTCTTTGATGTGCATCCAGAAAATTGTTTTGGTGTGGGTGGGATTTCTATTGTACATGGGTACCGGGATTCCCTCTAGGATTAGATTTCCTCATCCTCCCAAAGGTGCTTTGAGAAGAGTGCTTTTTGTACTGCTGGGAATTGGATTTGGCGTAAAAGCCTGTTCCAGGACATTATGTACCAACTGCATAGGCCACCCAGCAGTGCACAGGGATCCCCCCAGCCATGGTGACCAAACTCCTGCCATCTTCTTCACCCTTCCTGGCTCTCAGAACAGGAAACCTCTGGGAAAAGACTGCGGAAATGCAGTTGTTAGTACTAATACCTCATTTTAGGATGATACCAGTGCTAATTTCACTGGTTTATTGGGAATCCTCTGAAGCCAGTCATAGTCTCAGTCTGTCTCCTTTCCACCATTGTATTTCCAGGCAATTCACAACTAAACAAACTATTTATGGGTTGTGCCAATGCATCATGCTGGATAAGATGACACATTATTTTTTGCATGTGAATTAAGGAGGGGATAAAAAAATCTTTGTTTATTTAATAAGGCTTGGTTTCCTAACTGGGTTGTGGCAGAAACTCTATGTGAGGTGGTACTGAAGACCTAAATGTAGCACCTCACACTGGCCAAGCTCTTCTAGAATAGCTAAAAGTTGTAGATTAAGTCTCCAGAGAGATGGACTGTCTGTGGCTGAGCTTTTACAGCCTGAGATGAGCAGATCCTGTGTGAAAGTGGGATGCTGATTGTAACTAGTTGAAACTTTTTCTGGATTTCTGAAGTGCTACTGTTTTTGCCTCTCAGTTGTAAAGAAGCAGCAAAGCAGACTTCTAATATAGTGCTAGATATTTATTCATTTATAATAGCCATTACATCCAGGTGATTTTCAGATTATTTCTGTTTATCTTTTGTTATATTTCTGCATCAAGCACTTCCTTTAATTTGGTAGAGATCTGTATCACCTCAGTTTTTGATAGACTACAGAGCAAGATCCATAGATGGGATTGCACAAACCTTTTAGGTATTATTAATTACAAATTTTTTAAAAAACCTAACCCAAAACTAAAAAAAACTAGCACCACAAAACCAACCCCCCTTAAACAGTCAACAATTGAATATGCATAATTTTGTGTATACAATGGTTTTCCAGTCATCTTTGATGTTCTGCTGTTGAACTATCTGTACTGTAGAATGGATAAAAAATACCAAATAGTGTTCTTTACATTGTATTGTTGTATTACTATTTTTTCACAACACCTGAATATTACTGCAAATGCTTTAAAAATATGGTAACAGTGCATTTGTTACTGTGTAAGAACTAATTAAATTAGATTTATACTACGTTGGAGACTCAAAGTATGCTGTTATTTTGTCTAATAGACATGTACATACACAGATCAGGCATAATAAGGAAATCCAGACAGAAACTTGAAGAGTTGTCCTGGTGCCCCTTTTTCCTATGCTGATGTAGGCACAAGGATCAAAACTGGGGTTTGGAGTAAATGAGCAGTCCCACGTTCAATTATTTCATTTCCTGATAAAACTTCATTAAAAATTGTCACTATTTTTAAAAGTTCTAATAACGACAAGATATTTGTGGCTTTTCTTCCCACCCCCACAAAAACTGTTTTAGTTGAGCATTCTGATAAAGGTCTGTAACTCCATGATTACATAGCATTGGGGAATGAAGGAAAATATCATGCTGTTCAGCAAATAAAGTCTACAAATACAGGTTAATGGTTAACTACATTTAAGTCTGGCAATGACTGTGTATTAATTACAGTTAATTATGAGATGATAAAAGCACATTGCCACGCAGTGTGCTTGGAACACACTGTAACTTCAATGTGTGTTTTAGGAAAAGGATTTGGGTATTACCACATCATTTAAGACAGAAATACCATTCTTCTCTACAAAAATCACTGAAGAACCTTCATGGCCCTGTGTGTCGTTAACGTGCTGGCTCGTGTTCTTCAGCGAGCATTTAATATATGAACCTCTAAAGAAAAATTAATCCATTTCCATTTGAACTGCAGTGATAACTTAGCCAGCTGTGGGGTTTGTTTCTATTTGAACTGCATTTGTAACAACTTACCCAGTTGTGGAGTTTGCTGCCTGTGATTGGTCCTATAGAGCAAAGGTAGTTTCTCCTAATGGATTTTTGGAACCACTCTGAAACTTGTCCCTGTTAGAGTTGCCTTTAGGCAACTCCTATCATGCTGTGTTTTGGCTTCTGCATATCTTCTGGCTGCACACCAAGATGTGATACTTCAGAGTGTGCTGTGCTCCTCTGGAGCAACCTCTGTGAAATCATGATTTTTATAGCCAGTTTTCCCTCACTTTCTGCTGTTAGTCGGAGGCTGTGACAGAAAAAAAAGTTTCCTTTCCAGATTATTTTTTTTCAAGACAAGATTAATCTGTTCTTCATCCCATGGTCTTTATCCTTTTTATACTACTATTACTTACTCTTTTTGGCTTGCACCTTTTGCTGAAAGTCAGATGCTAAAAAAAAAATGTTTGCTTGTATGACAAGGGACTTCTGTGTGCAACACGTCTCAAGTTTCACAAAGTCTGCAGGGGTGCTGCAGCAAGTGGGAGCTCAAAGGCCACAGCTTGTAAGTCTTGATCTTGAGAATATTTACATATAGGCATGACTTCTCCACCAAAGCTCCTTTCTGTTGACCTCGGGGATGACTTGTGTATTTGAAATGGAGCCCAACTATTAACACTCGTGAGTTGGTGACAACAGGAAGGGGGGAGGCAGGGTGTATATGCACTGCTGTGAAGAGTGGCATTCACTTCCCTTCCCCCAGGCTATCAGCTGCCCATCCTGGTGGTCTTCCTACTGTCCAGGTACTGCTGCAGAAGGACAGGCATCTTCTGGAGCTCCACCGGCATGTTTGCCAGCCATTAAAGACATCCCGAGTACTCTAGTCCTTCTTACGTGCTCACAGGTACTGAAGGACAGGTTTTAGGAAACAACATCCCATCCTAAGTAGCTTGACTCTATTTCAGAGTAAAAGCAACTTTTCTGAAGATCTTAATAAAAAAGCAATAATTTCTGAAATCATTGTCAGGGTCATGACCAGCTGCTGCATTAATCTCCCAGTGTAGTCATGTTTATCCTGTTTTTTTCAATACTCTGGGGATGCTCACAGTGTTGGAACTCATGCTGAGGAATAGGTGCAAGGCTGATGGATGATAGTGGTTGAGTTGTCTGTGTGTGATATTGATGGAAGGCAAAACAATGCTGTGCTTCAGCCGCTTCAGGTGGCTTCGGTTTTCTGTCAGCGTTCCAGTTAATAATGTTGTTTAAAAAACAGCTCTGTGGTATCTGTAAATGCCTTTTATGAGGCAGGGAGAAAGTACTTACATAAATGCTTTCAGTTACCACTTATTAATATAAATACTTGTACCTCTGAGTGATTGCAGAAAGCAAGTAGGCACCTAAGACATCAACACTTTCTAAAAAAATGTGGATTTTACAAAATCCTTTGTAAGTTTGATTTGTTTTCAAGTGGTTTGTAACCGGCCACTTGCAGTTACAGTACAACTAATTTTGAGTTCCTAAGCAATGAATTTTTTACATCATAAACAGCTACTCCTGCAGTGAATCTAAAGCTGGTTTCTGCTGTATAGTAGAGAAACAAATATATTACTTGGCACTGGGGAATAATAATCCCTGGCTGACACCTAATGCTCCTTATTACTGCATTACTATGACTCCTCACAGGGTAGTTAATAGGTGTTGTTCCCTGTTTTTCAGAAAGCTGGAATAGGATGTATGTACTGGGTTGCCAACTAGGTAGATAATGGAGTAGAGCCCTTTCAACACCTCCAGTGCTGTGTTCAGTCTTGCATTGGCCTCTCAGTTTTTGCAGGAAAAGTCAATATGACGTGCAGCACTAAATATAACAAACTTCCATTATTAAGATATAGAATTTGTGAATGAATGACATGGTGCCTGTTGCTCAGCATACTTCTTAAGGATTCCTGTGTAGGAAGACTTTCCTCATGCAGCTGTCTTTGCAAAAGTGTGCTCATTGTCACTAACCAGCATCCAGACAGATCTGTTCTCATAAATCCGAGTGGGAAAAGCTTCTGGGAAAGCCATGAGGCCCTTGTGTAAGCATATGGGCTACCTGTCTTGTTTCCAGCAAACTGCTCCCTGATCCACAGTAAGATGATGCTCCCATCCCAGCATGCTCCCTTGTTACTGCACCCAAATTTATGTGAGGGCTGCCTTGAAAGTTGAGCTTTTACCTCTTCTGCATAATTTTCGTGAACCTGAAGAGGAAGGATAGGAATGAAAATGTACTGAAGGCACACTCTGATCAAAATTACAAAGATCACAAAGTATCACAAATCTACACATTTATAGCAAGTTTATGTAATCTGTTTGTGAAACTTGGTACCATAGCATAGTTTCAATGTTGTATTCCTGAGATGAAACAACAAAACCAACGAGGATTACTTTTACCTTAAACCTGCCCCCTCTCCAGCATTATTTTAAAATTCTTCAAAGTCTAATTTTAAATACATCTTTGTGGACTTGTAGTCATGCCTAGTACATCTGTAATTTCCTGAATTTAAAGTGCAGTGCCCCTCATTTTGAAACAAAACCAGACTGGAGAAGGGATTGTGAAGAAGGCATCCTCACTGTGAGGGTCCCTACATTCCTTCCAATTAGTTTGAAAGAGAAGTATCAGGTGGTGTTTTTCAGTAAGACCATTGACTCTGTCAGAGCTTGCATAAACTGAAAATATATATGGATACAAATGCACCAGATACATTTGGAAAAGGACTGTTTTCTTTTCCTGTTATTTACCTTGATTGTAACCTTTCTGTATATGGGTTAATCCCACTGCTCTCAATGCGGATAGCTTTAATGGAAAGCCTGATAGAGGGTATGCATACAGGCTTGTAAAATGCACACAACAGTGTGGGTAAATATAAACCTCCCGAAAAACAAGTCTTGTCTGCACTAACTAGAAAGATACTTCTCCTGCCATTTATTTGTACATATTTCTGTGCTTTCCCAGATTCTCAGACTGCCTAGGTTGTAAGTTTTTCACTTTTTTTTTCTACTTTAGGACTTCTCTTGGGAGTCAATCCAATAAAAGTTGAAGATAACTGTTAGAAAAATAGTTCTGAGATTTTATTTATTTTTGTACTCCAGTAAAAAAGAGACTGCAAAGCTGTTGACTAATACCGGAACAGCATATATGGGGGTAAAATAATTTCTTAATGCTAAATTGAAGGTGTTTGTACATAGATATTTTTAATACCTCATGGCCATTATTTAGATTACCTTTTATAATCTGGCTAATCACAAGGTGTGAAAATAGATGTAACTGCTCTGGTTGATTTTAGAAATTGACAGGTGCAATTTAGGAGAAACTATTTAGTGTTGAGTTTTTTGCTGTATTATGGTTTTTGGAGTAGAGGTTTTCTGGTTTGGTGTTTTGGATGTTGTTTGAGTTTTGCCTCAATATTTTATTGAGAGAGATTTTAGCAATTTTTTTTGTTTCTTTCCTTCTTCCCCTCATGCATCATCATTCAGCATTTAATAGTGTTCTGTAGGATTAAGAAGAATTAATAGCCATCATTTTTCTCTTCACTGTATTGTTTTCCAGTCTCTTGTAAAAGAGCTTTAATTTTTTAATACTTAAATCTGTCAGATGATTTAAAAACAAACCAATGGAAAAGATTTTATCATTTTATTTCTTTCTTTCTGTTACGAGAGCGTATTCATTTCCAATTTATTTTTGGCATTAAAAGAAAATCATATCAAGATAAGGATGCCATTGAGCTGAAGACAGCAGACCTTGAAAGATGTATTGTACTCCCAAGCACTAACCACCTGGAATCACAGTTACTTTAGGCTGTTAAGTGCCATGGTTATAGTTCCAGACATAGGAATGCTGCAGTGGTTTTGGACACCTGTCTGTCCATTCCACCAAAATGCTTCTGCAAAACTAGAAATGTGGCTTGAAGATGGCTGGTGTGTGGAGTAACTACAGAAGCACGTTGCTGAGAGGTAGAAAAGAATGTTCAGGAATTCCTGGTAAAAATCAGGTTAAAAAAAACCAAGACAGGTTTGGCTGCAGGCTGGTTTTGGGGTTTCTGTGACAAATCTGCTGAATGCAAAAGCTGGAAGAATGATAGGAATGTGCATTGTTTGTCCTGCACAATTAAGCTCGGGGGAGCAGAGTTAATTGGGTTCTTCCTACGGTTTTACTGTGCTCGATAAAGTTAATTTTAGGCCTGATTCTGCCTTGTCTGGTAGCTCTGCTATCCTGTTGGGCTGAGTGTGGGAGAAAGGGAAATGGGTCACATGCACAGAAACTGGTCTTGCAGACAAAACCTGGCGGGCAGCTTTGGTGACGCAGAGCTGAGGCTGCGATCTGTTTATCCGCTTGCTGTTCTGCTGGCTCGGCCCCGGGAGTAGGACTGGGAACTAATAGCACTCTTTCTGTCGTTAAAGGGAGCGCTGACAGGGAGCCTGTCTGCTGAGTCAGGAAATGCCAGGTTTGCATCACTGCTTCTAGGAGTGCCTATTGAGGGAAAGGATTTTTACTCCTAATGCAACTTCATGTACATACACCTCCTCCCTTTTTCAGTAGTAAATAGCAGATTGGCAGTGCAGAATTTTTAATTTGGAACAATCCAGTTAATGTGTGTAGTTAAATAAATCCAGGTGACATTTTGAAATGGTTCAGAATAGTAAAAGGGTATATGTGCATCCATGCTGGAGGTGCAATGCTTCTCATTGCCACTGTTTGCAGAATTTGAGACACCACTGTATTGATTTAATTATAGATAGATATATATATATTAAAATAACATGTAGGTTGCTGTTGTGAATAAGACTGGAAGCTTTAACAAGAAAATGTGTCTCGTGAAGTATAAAGTAGCAGTATAAAAGATTTCATAGAAAGCTTGCATTTCCTTCTTTTGTGGTCTTTAGTTTGTTCAAGTTATATGTTTTTGTATATATATAAAAGATTATATTTTTACTATAAAGTATATTTACTATATACATTAAATATAAAATATTATAAAAATAAGTAATGTGAAAATCTTTACTATATACATTTTCTATTTTGCATATTAAATAGGAGGTTTGAGAATTTCCCCTCTGAGTGCTGAGCTTATAGAAGTAAAATCGGAGCTCTTTCCAATGTTTTTCTCTTTGTATCTTCATGGTTCTGTCAGACTTTTGCCCGAGAGTTTTTTGTGCCTGACACTTCACTATAGCAGGTGGCCAGGAGTTTCCATGTTTTTTGATTGGTGCTGGTCCTTCCTCAGCAGGCAAGGAAGGCAGTTACAGCTCCTTAGATAATTTTATTACAAATGGGTCTGAGTGCAATAATGTATGTGACTTGTAAGCTGTATAACAGCTTCATTCTGAACTCTGGATGTCATAGTGATACAGTGGGCAACTGAACTTCGTTCTAGCACAGGGTCAATTCCAACCTTTTGGAAAAAAAACCTAGCAGCCCAAAACAAAAAAACCAGATTATCCAGTGTTGCTTACTGATGAGTCTTTCTTTTTAAGAAAGGTGGGCAAGGATTTTTTTTAACTTTGTCGGTTTAATTTCCATGCATGAGACTTAGTTTTAAGACATTCGCCCTCAGCTGTGAACTTTGTCATCTTTTCTTGTGAACAAAAGCAGAAACGAGTGGATTTCAAGAATTTGCCACATGCTAAAGGAATAGTGGTACCATCTAACCTTCTGAATTTGTGTACCTGACTGGAACATAGAATATGATTTGGAGGTGTGAAAATCTGCTTCCCCACAGAGTGCTCTATAAAAATGTTGGACTACAGATTATGCTGATGATCTATAGCTGCTTCCAATGGATACCTTTTTGGAAACACTTCAAGGATAAAGGGAATTAAAATTTGCCTTATTCTCATTGACAGATAGTTAGTTATAGTTCCCTGAATCTTATAATCCAGAAGTAATATATTGTATATATGGTACTTCCAGGTACTGTACCATGAGTGGGGAGGACACTAAAATGAACATATTAGGTATGTTGGAATTAGATTTACCCACCTTCAAGACCTGTCCTCCCATTCATCAGGTGCCTGTGCATCTTACTGGTCTCAGAAACTTTGCTACTGGTTTTATAGTTAATATGTTTCTGTGTTGGAGCTCTTGCTGTTCTCCGTCAGACCTTCTTGCACAGCAATAGTAGTATGTATAGGAACTGCAGAATCAGAGTGTTCTGAGCTGGAAGGCATCTACAAGGATCATTTACTCCAACACCTAAGGGAATGGCTCAATTCCATGGCTCTACTGTGCCCTTTGTACAGGTAGACTTGTGCAGTGTCAACCACAAGAGTCCTCCATCTCTGGAAGCAGCTCCATATGCTGGCTTGTGGAAGTTTGGCAGGGCAAAGAGGCTGGGCCCAGGAATACACAGAAGAGTCTGAAAGAGCCCAGGAATACACATAGGGAAATATGAGTGGTTTTTCAACTTCCTTTTCACAGCTGAGTTTGTAAACTTGTCCAAGCTGTATCAACCTTCAAGTGAAAGTAACTTCTGCTTATATGGATAATATTAGGAATTACATCACCTTCTGACAAGCTTTGTCATAAAGAGAAATTCTGTTGCATGAGAGTAGTAACCTATGAAACTCATGTTTTTCCTTTTGAAATTCGTTATCGATAGGTATCTGAGCAGCATTTTACTACTGATGGTGTTCTCCCCAAAGGAAGAAGCTGTGGAGAAAAACAGAGGAAAATTTCTTTGGAAACTCAGGATAAATCCACTTTCTCCTTCTCTTTCTTGATGTAGTGTGAAGCAAGTAGCAACAACCTGTCCTAATTCTGGTAGATCCATGAGCAAGTCAGTAGATGTTCA
The DNA here is from genome assembly GCA_013400515.1 of Erpornis zantholeuca. Lineage (NCBI taxonomy): Eukaryota > Metazoa > Chordata > Aves > Passeriformes > Timaliidae > Erpornis > Erpornis zantholeuca. Next base: position 20,118 of record VZTN01023382.1, read on the forward strand.
GATGTGTTGTTATGCTTTCGTTACTTTCCTTTTTTTGTTTTTTGGGTTTTTTTTTTCCCTCATCCTCTTAGATTTAAAGTATCTTAGGAGTTACCAGGCAAGGCTTGGAATCCACTGGGGCAGAGGAGGGTGATGGTGAAGAGCATTTCACTTTCCACACTTGTATACTCTCTGTTTGGTTTTCAGACAGTCTGTGTGAGTAAGCCCCTAAGAGTTTGGGGGGAACTGCGTATTCTGTTTTGTGTAATTCTGAGGTATACCCAATGTCATAAAATATACTGTCCTGAGTCTCTGGCTTATTTGAGAGCCTTTTCCAGTTGGAGGTTGTCAGATACTCTTTAAGCTGTGAGATGCTTAGATCAAGGATTTTGCTGCTTGAGTGTTTGGAGAAGACCATATGTGGAATATAGAAAGTTTTTGTATTATACAACTCTCTCCTGAAAAAAAGCATTTTAGCGAGGGATTATGCTTGATGCACCAGTGGCTCTTAGTGAGCCAGTAAATGAACCTGAACCTCTGCTGTGATGCTGGCTTTTGGGAGCTATAGGGATACACCTGCAGGTCTGCTTGCACTTCTCAAACCTGATCTACTTCAAAGCACCAACAGGCTTGGTAGTTGCTTCCATGCTAAGTAAACAGGTGAGGAGCATCCCAGTGAGCTTTGGGAGTGGCCATTCGGTTCACAGTTACTTGTGTCTCCATGGTGCTTCTGTTCCCCATGGAGAGGGTGGCTGCTTGGGTTCTGGGGGGCTCCTGAGCTTTTGTCTCCAGCCTTGAGTAGGCATCTCTGGCTTGCAGCGTTTGCAGACTGTAATGACTTCACCAAGAATAATCTCTTTGCTAGAGATTGATGGATATCTCAAAATCTTGAAATAGTTCTTCTCTCTAATTAACATTGGGTTTAGCAGCAGTTGCCATTCATCCAATATTCTTGATGGGGGGAAGAAGGTGGGTAAATTTTACTCCTATCAAGCCAGAGGTAATGGTTTTAGAGCTCAGGGGGCACAAGGAGTTCATAGATAACTTGCGTCAGATCCTTTAGATACGGTGAATCAGTGTGGTCAGCTGGAGGAAGTGGCCCTGTTGAGGTTGTGAGCTGTGACTTAAAATAGGTAACAAGATTCAAGTGTTGAATTAGTTATGGCATCTAATACTGTCTCTCTGTTCAGGAAGATGCCTGTTTCCCCCTTTTGCTCCGACTCAAACTTGTAATTTACAAGTATTTACATATTAATATTGTCTTAAATTAAGCCTCAGCCAATCCAATGTTGTGCCATTCTGCTCTAAACATAAATTGAGGTGAACACAGAACCCTAGATAATCCTTGTTTACTTTTGACTCTGGGCAACAACTTTGTTGAGTTAGGATGAATTGGATCACCACTATCTGGCCACCATCTGATGATGCGTCTGAGCCTTTTAACAGTGTGTTCAGTCATGAACAAATGGGTTGTGTAATGTGTAGCTGATCTGCAACCCTGTATCTCAGACTTCAGCTGTAGTAGGAGAGCTTTTTGTTTCTATGACAGTGGGCAGCCTGCTGCAGTCACTTAGCAGGTGCTGCTGTGTCCCCCTTTGTGTCATCCTGAGACATGCATTAAGAGCTGGCTGTTGTATTAGGTACGTGGCCAAATATGTGGTGGGACACACCGTGCAGAGTTTTCACATGTGGAGAATTCTTTATGGTCAGTGCTTTCTGGAATGTGAACACCTGGTAGGTGCTGTGGTGTGAACACCAGTCTGGTGCTCCCATGGGATGAACCTTGCAGCAGACCAGTGGATAAGGATGTTTTGTTGATTGGGTATCTGCAGCTTCTGCTAGGAGTACTCTTGTCCCGGTGGTGAGGTAAAGGAAGTAGATTCCATAAATCCCCTTTCTTTGAATTTTCTCCATTCAAATCTTCTATAATTTGGCTTTCATAAGGCAAAAATGTGCTTGACCTGGCTTTTGCTATAGGCCAAAGTGCGCATGTACAGTCAGCTACATAGCTCAGCTGTTCAAATTACAGTAACTTAGTCCTGTTTCTAAGCTCCTAAATCCGTTTAACCTAAATCAAAGTAGTGAACTCTCTAAACCATTGGTCTTATGAGGCTTCTGCTTTGTGGCTTCTTTCATCAGAAATCAGCCTGGATTTTGTGACATACTGACAGCCACAAGTCATGGAAGTAAATTCCAACATTTGGTGCAGCTTTATTCCCCTGGCATCCTTTGAACTTTGTGGTGTTGAGGAACAAGCCTAAGGTATCAGAGAGTAAACAAGTCCACCTGAAATAAGAACTGAAAACATCTGAGTTAATTTTAATTGACTGTTCTGAGTTCCTGTTAGTGCTTGCTGTTTTATAAGTAAGGTAACTTCCATAGCCTAAAAAGTAGGAAATTTTAAATTTGGTATGCCGATGTGAATTTCTGTAATGACCTGTGAAAAGTTATGTGACACGGGTAATCTGAAGAAAGCAAAATGTCAAATACCAAACATTCAGTTACACTGAGTGATGTAACTGCTTTCTAGTCTGCTACAGAGCTTGCATATAGTTCATCTTAACACTGAGCTCTAGCAGGCTGCAGCATAAATGGTCTTCTGAGATGCATCTTGTTACGATTTAATGTCATAAAGCTATTCATAATTCAGAAGAGTCTCTTTCTCTCTCTCCCCAAGGGTAAAACGCCCCTTTCCTGGTTCTTGTAAATATGTGTATACAGTAAAATAAACAAGTTTGACAGGGGTACAAAATGCAAAAGTTGTATGTGTTAAACTGTATCCCAACTGTTTCAATTTAGTAATTTCACTGTATATATAATACAACAGAGTAAAAAGTATAATTTCTGGTAAACTCCAGTGAAACCGCTTTAAAACACTCCACATTTCAGTGTGTTTTTACTGTGTAAAGGAATAAGAACTGCATTAGAACTTTTCCAATAGGAGTTAAAAAGCCAGCTAAGTCAGTTTTTCTGCACAAAACACCCATTCGAAGTAATAACAAGGCGTATAGGTTGCTCAATTATATTTTAGAGTCTACAGAATATGAAATTACAAACCTGAATGTATGTGTTTCATTTATCCTAATTTACCTATTTTATTTATATTTGGCTTTGCTGGGGACTCTTCGTGGTGAAGAGCTGCTCCAGGATAAAGTCATAGAGTCATTCAGTAGAGGTGTTTAAGTGTTATATAAGCTGTCAGTTTGTTTTCACTCTGGCTCTTTCTCCTTAAGATTACATTTCCATAAACTGGTATTGTAGGTCATTATCTGCATTGTGATGGGTGCTTTTCCATGGAGCAGGGAAGGCACAATTTCAAATTGTCTAAGGTTGAATAAGAAAACCCTATGAATACAGTGGTGTCAGTAGCTCAGTAATGGTCTGTATTCCTATCTCTCATGCACGCTCATTTAAATTAGCTTTGAGTCGAAGCTTGATGTAACCTTATATATTTGTATATGGTTTCTCTGGTATCATAATAGAGGCTGTAGGGCTTCCTTAGCAAAACAAGGCAGGGAGGAAAAAAAAAAAAGTAACCTGGGATTTTTGTTTGGTTTGATTCCTTCTCCGCTCCAGAGAGATGGCTTTGTGGGGCTGGGTTTTTGTATGTGATGGTTACTGCACTCAGCTTGTTTATAATCTGGTCTGTGAGGATACTGTTGTCTTTTAATGAATGTCTAGGAAAAAAACCTAATTACTTAAAAGCATAGCCCTTTTAATAAGGAGATGTCTTCTCATGCATCACACTGCTTTCTAAAGATGTCTCTGCAGTTGAACACAATAAATTCAAGTCTACAGTGCTCTGTAACACAAAGACCTAACAAGATCTTGGGACTTCACGAGACGTCCTCTGGAGTTACGCCTGGAGTCATCCTGAGTACCTGCAGATATGAGTATATTTGGTGTTCTGTTGCTTGCATAAGAATAACTGATGGCAGCTTTTATTACAAAAAAGATGATCTCCAAGGTGTGCTGTCTAATATATCTGCTATCACCCCCCCATCTCCACAGATACTCTTTTATCAATCTCAGAGGAAACATCTAAATAATAACTGGAAGGAGATAGTCTTCAGAGCCTTTTTTGTTTTGGGGGCTTTTTTGCTTACTTATTATGCAGCTTCTTCTCTTCTGATGATTTTAGGCTGCTTTGGAGTCAGTTCACCCCTGTTGTAGGTGTGAGTCTTGCAGATGGGAAGGTGTGCAGAAGCCCTATCTTGAAGCCCTTGGAGAGAAGGCAGGCAGTGCACTGAGAGTGGAGCAAACGGGGCCATGTATGGCCCCAAGCTTGGCATTGCTCTGGAGGCAGCTGAGGCTGTTTGAAGTGAAATCTCTGCTGACGTTGGTGATGTAGGAAGAGCACTGAGTTGTGTAGTGAGGAAAGGAATCTGCAGCATAAAAACCCCCAGTGCCTTGAGGTTGATGCTGTAGTTGGAAGCACTTGTCAGCCCTGCTGCAGAGATGTCGCTCTTGGACATTGGAGCTTTGCCCACACTTGCCTTCCTGCAGTCCATGTACACGGAAGGGAAGAGCCCAAGATGCTGTTCAGGTCTCCTGGTGTCTCTAACAGTGTGTTTTTGCCCAGTGGTACCTGCAGGCAGTGACAAAGCCACTCACCTGCCATGAGGTAGTGTGATGGAAAGAATGCTGTGGTGGCAGCTACTGCATTGACCAGGGCATTTCCAAAGAAAGCTGCGTTCATATGGACACAGCAGGAATAAGGAGACTTGGCAGTTATTTTTTGGGTGCATTGTGGGGCGTTCTTTATTCATCGTCACTGGGTGGTCAGTGTCATGTGCTCCTGGCTTCTGCTCCCCTCTGTTCCAGGTGATGGGTAAATGTTCTGGGCAAGGCAAACTTTGAGGGAGGGTTGATGGGCAAATAGTTTTCCTTCTGCAACAAGTGAGTTCACTGTAGGAAAGGGAAAAGGTGGAAGGTGGCTGTTACTGTTCTGCTATGTAATTTAAATCTCTCTGCTGTGGTTCCTAATACAAACAGAAGAAAAATGAGTCTTATTGACTTTCAAGAAAAACTAAAAGCAGATTAGCCACATTTGAGTAAACCAAAATTACAGAAAATAAGAAGTGTCCTGTGATCTGTGACTTCATTGTATCATTTACAATTACTTGGATATGATCAATTCCTTAATTGAAAACTTGACTGTGCAGCAAATGGTTATTAAAAAGATAAACCTCAATGACATTGCTGTGCCACTCAGCAGAAAAAAAATGGAAAATATTCCTCTACTCAAGGAGATTCATTCCTTAAATGTAGAGGAAGGGATTTCTGTCACCAATTATTCTCTTTACATGAATTGTTTTGTATTGATAGTTTCATTTCAGTAAACTATATTTTGACTTGTCTGCGGGCACAGCTGCCACTTTTCCTGTAGCAAAACAGCTGGATGTGAAACCCTGAGTTTATGACCTGACATGTATACATTGTTAAATGTAGATATATCTTGTCTAAACCTTTATCTGTATTTCCATCTAGGAATATCTACATAAGCATAATAATACAGTTTGTAAAACTCATTAAAAGTTTGGAGGCATTCACAAGCACTCAATTCTACATGTGTTAAACAATCAGCAAAGATTCCCAGTAGTGATCAAAGGAACTGAGAAAAACAATATTTCCATCTTTGTTTCTCTGTGGTTATAAAGATAGGAAGATAAAACCCATAAAGCCTACCTGTAATCTTAACTATCCCATCTTGTTTGAGGTGTGGCTTACTTGTGAAGTGGCTTTTTTATGTTGGCTGGAGGTTCATTGTTTTGGTTTTTCTCTACTGCAGAACTACAGGAGCAATTTTCACCCCCCAGCTGGAGCCAGACTGTTGGAGTTTTTTTCATGAAGCCACTTCTTCTTTGACTGTTGGTTAAGAAATGTGAGTTTTAAATAGGTGATAATATAAACAAAATGAGAACCCAAAGTTTACATAATCCAATTTACTAAAGGAACTTCTCCTTTCAGTTTTTATGGGCCTCTGGTACTTTCTTGGTGGTTCTCCAGAAAATCCTGCCAAAAGGAGATCTAATGAAACAGTACAGGCCTATATTCTCTAATTGTGGTGACATAGTTTTTGACTGCAGCTCTTCCAGTTTACAGTTTTTCTCCATATTTTTGAGGTGTACAAGGCATTATTAAAAAAAAATACCTGACAACAACAAAACCCTAAATTAAAAGGGCAGATGTTTTCCACACTTTTCATACTTACAATGCACTCAAAGAGCTGAATCACAGACCATGGGACTTGGCAGCAGAGGGAACCTGTGTTTTATGTGTTAGTGGTCTCTTTCCAGACCTCAGTGTTTCTTGAGAATGCCTACATTAAAAGGTTTTCCTACAGTTCTTCTTTTTTTTTTTTTTTAACTTAAATCAGCCTTCTGGCTGGTCGTGTTGTACTGCAAGTTGCTGTTGCTGCCATGGGTGGTCCTGAGGCATCCTTCTTTCCAAGAAAATATTCTATGGTAAATGTTTTATGTTGAATGTTTTGCCTTTACATTTTGGGAATCTGCCTGTGCTGTCTTACATCTCTGGATTTCTTCCGCATGGCATGTGCTCTGGAAGTGTGAACTAAAGATAATTGACTGTGGAAGTGGTGTACTTTTTCCTGTGAGCTGACTGTGCTCTTGTACTGAGAATGTTTACAATGATGAGAACTCATTTGTGCTTCCTAAGTTTTAGCCAAATGTTTGACTTGTCATAATTTAACTGTGATATAAAGCAAACTGAGGTGTTTAATGCCAACATCAGAAAGAGTTACCAAGAGCCAGTTTTCGCAAATCCAGTTTTACTCATGGACTGGGCTGAGTCATTTAATGTGGTGCAATAAAAACAGAAAATATGTTGAAACACAGGTGTGACAGTTCATCTTCCACTTTGCATGTTCCAGAGCAAGAATTTTCCAATCTGGAGGACATTTTTAAGCTGTCTACAGAGTAACTTGTAATTTCATGAACATCCCAAACAGCAAGAATTTGGGACAATATTAATATTGATCATGGAAAAATAGATCCTTAGAGTCCACTGAACTAAAGGAGTCTCCCTTCTGAGTTCATGTAGTAATATGAAGAAGGTAGAGTTGATCAAATAACCTGGTACATCCACAGTTAAGTCTGCTTCTTTCCTTCACCACAGCATTGGAGTTTACGTCAGCAGAGGAACTCAGGTCGTAGGTAATGACCATAGGTGGTAGGATGTACTCATTCCAGGAGCACAAGGAATAGTAAACTGCATAACAGGTATTTGCTTGTCCACAGAAGCCTGCCATCACTGATACCCAGAGTATTCAGGAGAAACCCATCTGTTTCCCCAGTCTTTTGAATATGTTGATACACATGGAGATAATTTTTTGAGAGTGATGAGAGCCTAAATGAGTTGTGGTTTGTTGGCTCATATTTTAAAAGCTTTTTATTAATGGAGTTTTTATTTAATTTAAAAATTTGTTTATTAAATGACAAAAAAGGGCCACCATTGTGAGTAGTATTGCATTGTGAATGAGCATCAGAAGATGAAGACAAAGGACCACTCAGTGTTTCTGAGTTGCTGCTTAATGATGGGTATGTGTTTGCGTTCACATACGCATGAAATCCACCCATTCTGAGAGGACTTCATTAAGGGCCCAGCATCTAATAAGCAAGGATCCTCAGCCATATTTGAGAGCTTTTTGTGTTCAAAAGTGCCCCTCCAGTTAAAATCTCTTTAAAAAGAAAAGGGAAATCTTTTCCTGCTTCCTGCGGAGGTTTCAGTTCAAACCTGGACTACTCATAGAAGGAACTGTCACGGATGTTTTCAAGTGTTTGATTCTTTGGTTGGCTGACGAGTCTCTTGCAGTGAGCTTCTTTGTGTCACCATTAAAGGCTTGTGAAAGACCTGCCACCCCAGAGATTGCTGCCAAATTAATGTATCCTATAGCAATTTTAGAGTATGGCAAAAGCCTTCCACCAGTTTTCTCCCAAACTGCAAACTGTCGCAAACAGAACAAGTTACTTTAAAAATCAGATTGGAAAGTCTTGTCCAAGCTTATCAATGTCCTTTGGAATCTTCACAGTTTCTGGTAAGTTTTCCTGAGCAAATTATGTGGCATTGTTGGTTCAGTTGCTTACCAGCTCATCAGGGACCTAGACTTTAAGGGAAGACTTGTTTGTGTTTAGACCCTTGGGCCTAGAACAACAGATTTGTGAATAACCTGTCCACTGCAGGCCTCCCGGGATGGCAAGCATCTGGATTTTAGATTTTGTTCGTTAGGTGCCACACATGATTTGGTAAGGAAGCTCATTTGCTTCCTCTTGCTCTCTTGCTTGCTGGGGTTTTTTTAGAGCTTGCCTCAGAATCACAGTAACTTCTTGTTCTTTCCCCTACTGAGAAACAAGCTTTTTAAAAAATTAAAGTGTAAAGGACTAAATTGGACTCATATTTTTGAACACAATTAAAATACCTTGCCATGTTTAGATTTCATGGATTTTTAGTTTTTTTATTTTTTTTTTAATGGGGCAGAGGTGTTTGCAAACTTTGGTTTGTAGTATAGGGTAGCTTCCTGAAAGAAACAGGAAGGATTGAGGCAAACTAGCTGTGCTGCTTGTACTCCAGATACCAGTATTTCCAGCTCTTCTGCATTTGGAATTACCAGCAAACAGGTAGCATGGTTGTAATCTCAGGTTACCACAGGTCAAATGAAATGGGGTCATCATTCTTGTGGATTGTGCAGGCAGAAGAAATCAGACCCTGAGGTGTTTAATGGTGCTCTACGACACTAAGAAACAGCAGACTGACTGACCTCAGCTTGGTCACTGAGAGGACTGCAGCACTGGTCATTTCTAGGCACATGAAGAACAAGAAGGGGACAGGGAACAGCCAAACATGAATTTACCAAGGGCCGATTGTTCCTGAGTGTGAAGAAGTGGTGGAGAGAAAAAGCTGTTGGCAAAGGAAGAGCAGAGGACCTTGTGTACTCTGATGGTAGCAAGTTATTTGACACTTTCATTAGCATCTCTGGAGCCAAACTGAATTCCCACTGGATGGATTGTTGGATAGACTGCAGTGTGTGACAGATTGGCTGAGCCAGCACTGAACTGGCAGAGAGTTTTTGGTGGTGTTCCTTGGGGGCCAATAGTGGTGCCAGTGTTTAGTATTTTCACTGGTGATACAGATGATGAGTTGGAGTGTACCCTCAGCAAATCAAAGGTGACACCAAATTGGTGGAAGTAGTGGATTACAGGAACTGCCATTCAGAGGAACTTGAGAAAGTTAGAGTGGGCTAGCAGGAACATAAGTTTAACAAAAAGAAGAGCAGAAAACAGCTTTGCAGCAAAGACCTGGTGTTCCTAATGGGCAGTAAGTTGACTAGAAATTCAGCAGCAAGGCCTTGTAGTCATGAAAGCAAACTCTAGGCTGGGCTGTGCAACCAGGAGCATAGACAGCAGTTTGAGAGAAGGATTTTCCTGCTCTGAGCTTCTGAGGCTGAATATCCATACAGAGGGACTGTAGGCTGAGGGGCTGCTCCAGTTGAGTCCAGCTATCTGTTGGATAATTATGAAGAAGAGGGACCTAGACTCCTTTTAGAGTTGCATAGTGAAAGGACAGGCATGAGGTGATTGTCACAAGTTGCAGGTAGAGAAATCTGGATTAAGCATAAGGAAAAATATCCTCTATTGTGAGAGTGGTGAAACAGATGCCTAAAGAAGTGTTGGATTCTCTATCCCTGGATGGGGTCCTGAGCAGTGTGGTTCAGCTTTGAAGTTGGGTCAGTCTTGAGCAGGACTAGAGACCCCCAGCTGCTGAATTTAATATTGCCCTTTCTTTGAAATAATGGTTTGTTAGTGCATGAAAATTAATTATAATTAATAAATTATATTATGGCATTTTAAGAGGAACAATGCAAAAGTATTTTTTTCTAAACCTTTCACATGGAGCTCATGTCACATTTCTAGCTTTACATCTTTTGAAGTGGACATTGTTGAATCCTGTGATTGTCTTTCTATGAATTAAAAATAAGCCAAGTCTCTTTCTCCTTAAAAGAGACTGTTATGTTCAGCAGAACTCGAGGTGGTGATGCATTTTTGCATATGAGCATGCATATGGCTTGAGAATGGGAGCATTGTCTACAGCCCTGCTTACTTTTGATGGTTTAGTTCAAAGCGTATTTGAGAAAGAGATTGTTAGGGAAAAACTCTGATGTGTCTTACAGCATCAAGTTACCTCCCTGGCAAAGCTACCGTTTTCTTGGTAGCCTGTTTTCTTTCTGGTGTTTGAAATCATTCATACTCAACATCCATGGAGCTTCAGGAAATGTGGTATAATGATACAGTGAATTGTCGTGTATGAAATCTGGGCCTGCTCAGTTACACATTGTTTGCCATTATACAAGGCTTTCTAGCTCATACTGGTATATATGTAATCGTCAATTGTTTTTAAATTGTGGTATGAAAGTAATACTACTTTTTTAAAATTTTGTAAGCTGTAGGAGTTTGATCTTTAGACCTTTTCCATCAGGTGAAGTTCTTAAAATCTGCATGTAGAATTTTAGCTTATATTTCACCTGCAAAAAGAGCAATACAGTTAGGCCTGGTGTTGTGTGGCATCCTGGGGAAACTGCTTTGCTAACTTGGCTCAGATCATTTTAATGCATGGGCTCTTAGAGGGGATGCACCTGAGGGAATACACAAAATGCTCTTATCCTAGAAAGAACTTGAAGCATGGCCAAAATTTCCATGCCTTTTTAATGGATTAACTGAATAGCTGAGTACAACAATTTAGGCAATGGGATAATGGAACTATGAAACTTTAAATTATTTTGATTATTTTGATAGGTGTTTAAAGGGAAGTTTAATGTGCTGAATAGCTGAGGCTGCCTTATTGAGGTTATACATGGAATAAGATAGCATTTTACCTTCTGAGGGCTTTTTAAGTAACATGTTTTATTCCTTTTCTTTTATCTGTGTGTTACGTAATTTTTTTTTTATTCTTTCAGGCATTGTGTCTGTATGCCCTGTTCTTATATTCAGGGGCAGCTTTGTGATTGCCTGCATCTCCAGATCTTTGTGTTGCTTTTTATCCAATTTCCCAGAGATAGTTGCACTATCCCATAAGTTTTCCAGGACCTGTAGGTGAATTATTACACTGAGTATGTCGGCTAAGCCCCAGATGAGGCAGGCTCAGCGGTGTGTGTAAGAGCTTGTATGCATTGGGAGTGGGAGACAGGGCTCAGGTCTCCAGTGAGGTGCTCCCAGGGCCATCCGTTGGAGTGTTGGGTCGCAGGAGCAGATGGGGCTGTCCAGCGAGCTCCTTGCTGCCGGTGCCGTGCTGGGATGAAGCCGCTGGCTCTGCAAGGCTGTGCCACTCCCCGAAGACTGAGAAGGGGCTGTGGGGTGCCAGGGCAGCAGCATGGCCCTGCCAGGGGCTGCCTGTTGCTCCACGGTCCGGGGATGCCCGCCTGGAGCTGCATCTAAAATGTGCCTCACTGGGCATGTGTAGTGTTTCTCTGATTACCCATGGAACAAGCACACAAAAAGATTGCTGAATGCAAAAGTTTTCTTTTCAGTTTCTTCATTTTCTGGAAGGGAGAGATGGCAGAAGGGAACAGGGGCTGGGATCAGAGTTAAAAAGCTCTCTTTCTGACTTGACCATGAATTTGTTTCTGACCTTTTGTCCAAGATTTTTCATCTGTTACACTCTTTCCGAACTGAAAAAGTTTAGGAGGATAGCAATGTTTCCACCTTTTATTAAGGTGCTTTCAATTCAAGACAGAATGAATAAGATCTAAGGTGGTTTTGGTTTTTTTCCCCAGAGAGTTTGTTTCTGCCACAGCTAACAAGACTTTCAGTAGAATAATAACAAAGATGATGTTTGGTAAGGGTACATTTTTAACTTCGGCTCCATCTCAGACTCTGAGTTCTAATACTTTTTCTATAGGCATAGGTGGGCACAAAATTACTCGTATGTTACTGTAGCTCTATGAAAGGATATTATAGAAATGGAACCATCTTACTTTTAGGATCTCAGAGGTTCATTGTGAAGATGCCCAGATATTTTCCTTGATTGGTTGGCTACCTCACAGAGTCTTCCATAGACTTCCAGGTGGAATGGAAGTGCACATATGTCATTCCATACATATTAAATTCAGGATTTGATATGCTCTGCATGGGATGCACTGCAGGTTTGATTCTATCTTGGGCATGTGCACATTTAGCCATTTTTTGGGATATCTGGTGAGCCCAATTCCTTACACTTGGAGAATAAGAGAATATTTGAGATGAGACACAGAAGACATGGAATAATTGTTCCCATTATGACACTAATATGTTAAGTGGGCAAACTTAGCTGAGTATTTAAGTTTTGGACCTGTGTAATGGAACAGGTTGGGTTGAGTGTAAAACAGAAACCTTTTGATATGGCACTGTGAGTTTTTGGCTTTATCCAGTGTGAGGAATGTGTAGAACATGTTTTTTTCTCCAGGATTTTCTTGTGTATTTAGTGGACACTCTGGCTATTTACAGACTTCTAACAAGTCAGAATTTTCTCATGATAAGAAGTCCTTAAGTTGTACTGAGAAAGCTCTATATAATGTACTTATATTCGTGCCTTGTTTCCATGGATAAGATGGGATCAGGTTGAGGTCTTTTTCCCCTTTTTCTTTCAACTCCTTAGTTTTGAAATCAGCTGTTTTCTGGCCCAAATTCTGTTCATCAGAATGCTCAAACTTAGGCTTAATTCAAGCATCTACTTACCATTACACAGTCAAGAGTCACATAATGAAATAACAGGAAGTGATAGAAATAACAAACTTTTAAAAAATTTCAAAGATAAGGAAAAGGGAACATTTATTTTTAAATTCCAACTTGAAATTAAAAAAAGAAAATAACCACTAGATGGCACTTGAAAATTGTGTATTAAGATAGTACATCTGCTTTCAAAATCATTACAAATGTTCATAGACCCAAAAGGTTTTTATGTGGATCTGCATAGTTCTGAGAGACAGTGATGCTTCCAAAACCAGAATTAGAGTTCCTTTAGCTGTATTTCTTTCTTTGGTTAAACTAAACCACTGCACTAGGGAATCTGGTCTGAATTGAAAGCTCATTCCTGAGTCTTAAAATGCTGCATTTAGCAAGATGATAAATACAAATATAACTGATAAATGTGGGCAAATTAGTTTGGTTTCCACTTATTTTCTATGGAATCACAGAATTGTGTAGGTTGGAAAAAACCTTGAAGATCATTGAACTCCACCACAAAGCCATGTCTCTAAGTGCCACATCTATATGTCTTTTAAAAGACCTCCAGGGATGGTGGCTTAACCAGATCCCAGAGCAGCCTGTTCCAATGCTTGACAACCCTTTTGGTGGGGAAGTTTTTCCTTATAGCCAGTCTAAACCTGAGGCCATTTCTTCTTGTTTCGGAGAAGAGATTTATAGCCATTTGTTTTAGCAAAATTCTGCTCTACTTTGGCATTCTGTTTACCTTCTTGTGTTATACCTAATTTGAGATACAATGTATTTTGTTAAAGTGTTGCTGCTTTTATATGGTCTCAAAAATTAACTCAAAAGTTTGGTTGGGAGGGGTTCATATAGGGAACAGACTCAGAAGGGTTCACTTTTCATTTTGGGCTTTACACACTTGCCCCTCTTGGTAAGGGGAGATAATGAAAGATAATTGTGACAATTTGATTCTGAAGAAAGTATTCTAGTAGCTAGGAATTTGTTATCAAGTCAGTCTTGGTATTTCTGGTAGTAAACATGGCACAAGCTCCTTTTATTTGAAATTCTTGTGTAGCCTCTTTATTGTTGTTTCTGAGATGCATAAGAGTTGCATTACCATGATTTATGGGCTTTATACCAAAGATACACAAAGCTGAGTAAATACTTTCTGTAGCCATTAATCTGACTCTTCTTCCATGGGTCTAGTGGGTAGTAGCTTTTCAAGGGAATGTTTAGAGAACTGCCTTAGCCTATGTCACTTGAATTGAAGAGAGCAGAAGTAGACAAAGTATAATACTGGGTTGTGCAGGGATATTTTATGGCCTATTAGATATGTATTAAGGGAGTAATTCTTCCACTTGCTTGTACAGCTCTATATGGCTCCCTTGACACTGGTAGTAATTATGAGTGAATTTTATTATGAAAGCTCCGTTATGCACATGGCAAACCTTAGAATGGGTTACAGTAGTGATGGACACAGCTGCACTGTCCTGGTTTTGCAGAAGACACGGGGACACAATCAACAAGAGGTGAAAAGGAGAGTTGAACAATTTTGCCATTCAGCTGTGCTCCCCCTGCAATGTCTGCTGCAGAAATGTCTCCTCTTTGTGCTGCTCTGTGCTGCACAAAAGCACTTGGCCATGTTTCTGCCATGACTGCACCCTACAGCAATTTGTATGCCTGCTAATCAAAGATAAAAAATAGAGCTTTGGGAGTGGCAAGTCAAGAACATGGACTTCTTTCTTTTTCTTTTTTTTTTTCCATTCATAGGGTCTCATCCTCTGAAGGCTGTGAGCAGAACTGGAGGCCACCCTTCTTGATCACATAAAATTCCAATTTGACTTCGCTTTCTTAACCTGATAGGTCCTTCAGTGGGGAAGCTGTTGCTGAACTGCAGATGCCCTCCTGGGAATGATCTGATGGGAGGTCCATGCCCTGAAATTCATTAAGTATTTCCTGTGGCCATCTTACCTGTCAGCTCACTGGCTCTTAAAAGGTCTTATGCTGAGATTAAGCATTTATAGTGACTTGCAAAAGCTAGAGAGATCTCCTGGTGATCCAGTTGACAAATCACAAAGATGTTCATTTTGTAACATTGAAATAATGGGAAACACAGGAATGATAGCTGTCTTTTGAGAAAAGCTGCTCCCCAAGCAGGCTCAGGTAGTTGTGCTCACACAGGAACAAAAAGCAAATTTTTCATGGTGTGCTCTCTCGGCTCTAACTTGCTGATAGTCAGTGCCTTTTTGGATTGTGCTGTTGCTATGGTCTGCGATGCTTTGCACACCAGCACTCCTCTCCTGTCTGAGAGAACCTGCACGCAAGCACTCCTCTCCTGCATTTTATCGTCTACTCTGTCTTCCTGGAGTAAAAGTGCTCTGTTGATAAATTACTCACTCTGGTGTCACTAGAGGGCTTTGTAGTTGTCGTTATATCCTGTCTGTGGGAGGAAGTACTATAAAGTAGGTTGGGCCCCACTGCCTCTGTGTTTTGAATTTCAGGCATTTATTTTGCTCACTTTCCCAGGTTTCTTGGTGCTCTTTCCTGTTGTGGCAGCAAATGTAGAAACAAAAAGAAATGCTACTTTGGAGCAAAGGGTTCCCAGAATTGCCAGGCTCTGTGGGTTACGTCTTCTTCATCTAGGAGCAGAGCCAGGTTTGGTAGTGCAGGTGTCCCAGTGTGTCCATCCCGTGGGTAAGTGACCTCACCTACATGTGCAGGAGGCCTTGCCCTGCTCCCCAGTGTGTGGTTCCTTTGTGTTAGCACTGCACAGAGCAAGCAGCAAGAGAACCCTGTGCCTGCTCTCTAGGAGCTCCAAGCAAAGGAGATTGCTAGGCTAATAATCCAGGTTATTTTTTCAGCAGATGCACAGGGTTGTAGGCAGACCTGCTGGTGATCCTTTGGCATATGTGGGGTGGCTAGCTCCTGATGTCCAGAAAGGTGGATGTAACCCTAACACATGCTTGTCTTTTGCACTTTATGACCCAGAAATTGTAGCTAGCAGAGTGTGTCACTGGAGTCTTGCTTGGTGAAGTAAGTATAGCTGTAGCCTGTGATTTACTGGGTTTCTGGTTTTGGTGTTTCTGCCTCTGCAGCTGCTGAAGTCTGAAATGAGTCCTGCAATAGCAAATGTCCTACTGTAACTTAACATAAAGAGAACAAAAAGTCTTGGCTATGGTTAAGACCTGAGTCTTCAGACAGCTGCTTTTCCCCAAGTGACTCCAGGCTCCTGTTTGTATGCTTCTGGTTGAGTAACGATGTTAGTGATTTACAGCCCCAGACCTGTTTCTGCAAGGCAAACTCTTCCATCAGTTCTTTCCCTTCATCTGCACCAGCAAGCCACTTCACAATTGTTCAACATAAAGTGCTTTTCACACTAGACAAACCTTGGTTGATTTCTTTGCATTAAAAAATGCCAGAGAAAATATTTCTTATTTTGCATGTCTGAAGGAAAAGAGAAAGAGTAGAGTTGAAGTTTAAACTCTGTTGACTTGTGTTACATGTTGCTTTGCTTCCTCTTCGGTAGGTGTGAAAAGGATACTTTAAAAAAACCCCAAAATTGTAAAAAAGTGCTTTTGACATTTTTTGATGATCTTGGGGTTTAATTTTATGTATTAGAGAACGAAGGAAGCAAGCAACTGAGATCTGAGTTTGAGAAAAAGGAACAGTTTCAAATAATTTCTGAAGATGGAAGAGTGTGTCATTAAAAATTAACTAACACTTGTAGCTGTGTTGCTAAGTGTTTCGTGTGGTGACAGTCTCTCCCAAACCTCCGCTGGCAAACAGGACCCCATTGAGTCTCAGCATGTTCCCCATTAAACCATCACATCTCTGAAAATTAGAAAGCTCATTAATGGCTTTCTGCTGTGAAGCAATAAAGAGTATAGTCACTGACTGGTCAGCAATTAGTGCCAACTAGTTTTTGTCATACATTATAGAAATATTCTGGTTCAGTTATTCCAGACCTAAAAGAAACTTATTTTTTAAAAAAAACACCTTTTGTTTTTGTGTAGGTGTATTTTACAGCCAGCAATCTCCTTTTGCTTTCATTTGAAAATTCAAATAACCTCTTCAGTCCACTAGACTGCTGAGAACATGGACTCATTTCCCAGTCCCCTGCTTCTTTATTGAAACAGCTCGGGTCACTGAATCAGTAGTCCCCAAAACAACAAGCTACTAGTGTCATAGTTCAGTCCTCTCTTTCCTCATTAGCATTTGTTTTTATCATGCAGTAGAGAACTTAGATAGTGTAAAACAGAGCAGAAAGTGTGGAAAATCCACTTGAAACTTTGCCTTTGCTTCTTTGTACCAGTAATCTTCATTGAGTCAACCAAGGGCCCAGCTGAGCTCCAAGAAATGTGGGGGTTTTTTTTAAGGTAACAGGAAATCAGAAATTCATTTCCACTGTCCTCGTGGAGATGAGAGTTGCTGGATGTTGTTCCATGGAGAATCTTCCAACAGGGACTACACCATGGTCACAATCCGTGTCTGTGGGGTTGTGCTTTTGCGGCTCTTGCATTTCTTTCTAACCTGTATTACAACATGTGCCTTAGAGCACTTGGCTGCTTTTGAAGACCTTTATAAGGATTTTGGTGTTTGGGGATGTAGTTTATTGAGTGTAGCTTATTCAGCACAAGCCGCATTCTCAGTGACAGATCAACACTGGGATGAGGGAGTCCCAAAATTAGGATTGCTAAAGTTGGTCGCTTGTGTGTAAGGTTTTAAAAATAACAGAGGAAGAAGATAGGAGAAAAACAAAAGTTAACATTACCAAGTGTAATGAAACACTTGTCATTAATGAACACTTAAAAAACAGGGACTTGTAAACAGTTATGTAATTGAAATAGAAACTAGGCAGTAAAAAGTTAAACAATGTCTTCTCCTCTGCTTTCCCTCCACCATCCACCTCTTAAGGAATTTTTTGGGTTTCTTTTCCTATGAAGCTCTATTAGCTATGACATCCAAGAAGGCTCTGATTCTTAGATTAATGTTCCTAGAATGACAGCCAGCACACAAGAAAATTCTTAAGTTTTTGTACTGATGTAGTATTTCTGTAATGTTTGACCAGTATATGCACTAAAAGTAGGTGTAGAATGTCACCCTGAAGGTATCTTGCTGTAAATGGATCATGAATGTCAGCCTTGACAGGTATCCTCTAGAGATGTTATAAACCATATGTGCCTTATTTTAAGCAAAACTGTCCATACCTTTGTCTTGTCATGTTGAAATATTCCTACTTTTTCCCTAGTGGCTGTCACTTCATTTTTGTTATCCTTAAGCTGAGAAGCAACTTGTAAAATCTTGTTGCCTGCTTTTTAATGGGAACTTGGGAACTTCTAAAAGCCATTACATCTGCCTTAAAAGATACATGGTATTTTTACTGATACGTGTAGAAAAAATTACCTTTTTTTGTGATATGATTCACAAATTCCAGTTATTGCAAACTTTGTGCTTCAGGTGTTGCATATCTTTTCTACTTTTAAGCCCAAATCTCTCAAAGATTGCCCATGATTTGTTCTGTGACTTTCTATGGAACTTTTCAGTTGTCAAGCTTAAATGTGTGCTGCAGTTCTTGTAGGGTCCAAGTCCAGCTCTTTCTTTAAAAGCATGCTGGTAGGATGCTTGCCAGCACTTGGGGATCCCTGAAAGTAAGAGAAGCAGCTGGTATTACTGCTTGCTTCTGTCTGCCAGCTTCCAGTCTCTCAGGTAAAACAAGTAGCTAACATGCCATTGACAGTGTGTCAAGGGGGGAGAAAATCAGATAAATAAATGGACTCTTAAGAGTCAGGTAACTGGATTCCATTGATGTTTTGCCATTCGAAAGTAAATAATGCCAGTAAAATTTACACCGTTGTTTAATCATAATCATACATGCATTCTGCTACATCTTGCCAAAAGTAATGGAAATGTCCATGTTAGCTGTATTTTGCATTTGCCTGGATTTTTTTATGGGTTTCTCTCATAACTATATGAGTATGTGAATATATCAACAATTATGACACAAATGCCCATAAAGTGTGTGGGGTAGTAAATAGAAGATGAAACAATCCAGAGGTATACGAGTTTACCACACTATGTTGGCATCCATTTTTAAGAGGAAAAGTCCCATGTGATGTAACAGAGACTTACAACATTTTTCATTATGCCAATCCTATATTTGAATGAGAGGGGCATCAGGAAAAAGTGCACACCAAAAAAAGTTTTTGAAATGTAGGTCAAAAGGTATGGGGACCTGAATAAGTAAAGATGGGGAAAAAAGATTTGGAAACTCAAAAGTATTTAAAAATAGAATGTGACCCACCCTTAAGGGGAAGGAAATAATTTTATTTGTCCAGGTTATGAATGACCCCCCTATTCTATAGGAAAGAAGAGCAGGCATAGAGGATAGAGTACATAGCTTGACATACTTAGAAGTGAGGGACTTCCAGGCCACACTGTAAACATAAAGTTTGAAGTCTGTCTGTGGCCTCAGTCCTTCCATCAGTGGGGTCAAAATCAGAAGGGTTTTTGTTTTTGACCATTGCAGAGATTCACTTTGAAACAGAAGCAAAGAATGACTTTGTTTTTCTGTAGTAAGTGGTGCTTGTTTGACAGCCAGGATCTGACTTACTCTGCCGCAAAATGGTTCACAATTTTAAAAAACAACGTAATGAACATCCCTTGAATTCCTCAAGCTGAGCATACATTTTTATTTTAGCACGAAAGTGTGATGAGCTTTGATTAATTTATTTTAGTGGTAAGTGAGTGTTTAATACCTAGCCTTCATGCATGGAAAACAAAAATTATTTGTGAGCTCAGCTGTGGTGGAGAGGTGTAAGGTACTGAGAGCCCCTTTGGGATTTGCTGGATGACTGGTGCCTGGCTCTGTGCTGCTTTGCCAAACTTGGCGGCATAGAGCAAAGGCAGGACCTCAGGGGTGATGGAGAACGCGTGTAAAACACAGTGTGGGATCACCTAAGTCCTGTGAAGTCTGCCCTTGCTCATCCTTTTAAGGGCATCAGGCAGAGAGGTGCCAGCTAAAGGCAGTGCTGTTGTTGAAATAGCCCTGAGACTATTTCAAGAGGGCTGTTACTGAGCTTTGTAAAGGAGGATCATGGAGCACTTCTCAAACATTATTTAGTTTCACACTAACAAGGTAGAAGGCCATGAGTAGTACTCATCATACTTAGGACTGATTGCAGACAGAAGCCATATGATTAGTTCATGTACCTGAGTGAGTGGTAAGGGCTGGAGTAGCTCTCCCCATTGTACTTGTAGCATATTTATCCTGCTCAGAAATAGGCCACATGCTTTATTGACTACAGTAATAGGCAGATCTGTATCACTTAGCAATCTCTGAACAAATCTCTGCTACCCACAGGTGCTGAAGTTCCTGCTTGAACATTAACTCAGCTTTGTTGATTTGTGTCTCAAAATACCCCAAACAAAAGCAAATGGTGGTTCAGCACTTTGAGAGACAGATGGAGAGCACAGTTCAGTGTGGTAAATGGCAGAGGTCACAGTGGGATAAAAACAATTTCAAACATACATTTTGTGATACTGGATTGTGGCTTAATTTTTCACACTTTAATGTTTTCTATGAGCCAAAGTGGTTCATGTATTTGGATCTGCTTTGGAAGTCACGAATGAAGATTTAGGTAAAACGGTGCATTGTTATGTGCTGTATAAAACTCCATGTAACCTACAAGAGTTGGTTACAGAAAATGGACAGAAGAGCAGGTGATATGAAATCATAGTTTAAATGTCTTCCATATAGAAGTGGCATTATGTGGATAGCAAAGTATGTAATGGGACAAAGTTACTAAAAGTTAGAGGGCTTTGTTAATCAGTAGGGGGGCAGGTGATGCTGACAAGTGGGGTGGAGCTAACAAACTTCCATATACATCCAGAAAAATGCCATTTTAAAATGTAGGTTAAAATTTCTGAACCTCCTTCCTTCAGGTGTCAGTTGTGCCTCCCGCATGCAGTGTCTGAAGGTCCTTCAGCTTTCTGAACTGTTGGAGTCTGCAGGGGAAGCAGTTGTTTATGCACGTTTCTGGTGCTAACAAGGACACATTGCCAAAATGTCAATGAGGTAACCAACAAGAAACACGTGGAAGAGATCATCCAAAACCAGAGTTAGTGCTCACTAGATGTAGAAATGTGGATGGAGTTGTGCAGGCTGTGTGAGATGGCTCTTGGGGGGGCATTTGCCTCAGAGGTGGCGCAATGGCTTGGGCAGCTGGTCTAAGTGCAAGTGTGGCAGCTTTCTCTTCTGTCACTCTAGGCTGAAACCTTAGCATTGTACCAGGTGTCTTACAGAAAGCAGCATCCTAAAGTGTACTGTGGCCTTGCAGTTATAAGGTTTGACTCTTTCGATGCCCTTTTCCTGAGAGGTCAGCAACACGGCTTCTTCTGGCTTTGCCTGTTAGACTGGGGCTCAGTGCAGCTGCTTTATTGTGCTGGTGAAAAACCCTTGTGAGACTTCATCAAATTTATTGGCTTTGTAAAGATGTAGCTGGCTAACCACTCTTGAGGTTCAGTTTGTTTTGATGTTTGTGTTGTTTTCTTGGAAGGCTAGCCATGCTCCTTTCAGGACTGCCACTGATGTTACACAATATGAACAGAAGGCTGCAAGGGACCAGACTATGTGCCAGCAGTACTTGCTTGCTGTGTGCTTCAGTATTCAGATGTGATGTGCTTGGTTTTTATTTATTTATTTATTTGTCCCTTATTTGCGTAGCACATCTCTTAAGTCTTGTATTTTTACTAAAAGGTAGTTCTGAGGTATTTTTTAGATAAGGACACAAACACACAAGTAAGTGTGATTTGTCTTCTGCATGCACTTGGCTCAGCACATGGATTTTGTTTCCTATGCAGTACTTTGGAAATGTCAGCATAACTACCTCTGGTTGTTTACTTCAATTTTGTGTATTAAAATTCACTTCTCTTAGGGTCTCAGACTTCCCCATTGCACCTTCTAATGGCACTGGACAAATCCTAGCTCATAGTATCATGGGGCTCTGTATCAACATTGATGCACATAAGTGCATGATTAACATGTGAGTGGCTGGTGACATGTTCCACTGTGAGAAAGGGGCATATCCTGTCACTGACATTTTCAGTGGCAAAATATGGAAAGTTGCAGTGGATATAGGTGTAGGAGAGCTGTGGAGTCTCTCACTCACTTGGCTAGTGAAGGCTTCTCTGTCATCCTTCAGCACATTCAAGAGCTGGATTAGCTGGCATCCTTACTTCATGCTCTTAAATTGTGTATTGCTAGTTACTTTAGGCATTACGTGGAAGTGTTAAGATTGCATAAAGTACATCCATGCTTATGTTGGTAATTGGAATAAATCTCTACCTGATACCTTGCCAGAAACTTCTGAGACTCTTGCATTAGTTCCTCATATATTTGTCACTGTTTGATGGTCATTTATGCTTAAGGGTTTGTTGTGAATTTATCAATATTTTTGCATGACAGGTCACAGTAATGAAAGGCAGTAGTAGGAATAAGGATCACTCAACAGAAGGCGAAGGAACTGGGAAGCGACCAAAAAGGAAGTGTCTTCAGTGGCATCCCCTGCTTGCCAAGAAACTCCTTGACTTCTCTGAAGAAGAAGAAGAGGAAGAAGAAGAGGAAGATATTGATAAGGTAGATTTAATTGGATGCTTTGACCATAGATGGTTAATAGTGGATCAGATTCCCCCTAGCTGTGTTTTTTATTTTGTGTTGTCTTGTTCTCTTTTGTGAAGAAACACAGCCAATAAAAAGTGAGACGCAGTGCCTGCAAGGCTGTAAAGGCAGGTAGTGACACAAGAAAGTGAATTGTCAGTCATTCCTTTAAAATAGTGGACAGTTTTTTTAGTCTGCAGTTGTTTTATCTGTTTTGTTTTAATAATGTGTTGCACATCCTAATCTTGATTGCTCAAAGTGGGTTTTTGATGTGCTTTCTCTTTAGTTGCTTATTTTAGACGTGAGGTTGGCTTGTGCTTGGTATCTGCTTCTAGTGGCTCTGAAGGGCATACCAAACGAAAAGTTTTCATTCTTATTTTCTAAAGATTAAAAGACTACAAAGATTTAAAGGGAAAAAGAAGGCAAAATCTGTCAACAATTTTTACTAATTTACTAATCTTTGCATGTGAAATTCAAATTGTCCTCCAGAGTACTGGGTGCACAGCTGAGGTAACCTGTCTCTGGTTTGATGCTTGGTATTTTGGTATTGTTCGATGCCTCTGACCTTACCCTTTTTCATGAGGATCCTGCCATGTGGCACCTCACACTTCTACTGTTAAACTCATTCTCTGTAACAAGAAGTGGGAATTGTTTATGCAGATGTGATGATTTCGTCATGTGGATAGCATTCATATCTGTATCTCCTTGGTGCCTTCCTATGGCACGAATGGAAAGGTCAGTGCTGAGAAGACTGCCTTGAGCCACACACTGATAATAGAGAGTGACTTTGACAAGGATAAGGAAGAGTCTGTTTCTCTGATGGCGCTTTCTGTTGACCTTACAGGTCCTTTCACAGCGCGGTATGAAATAGTAGCGTCGCAGTTAGGTAGGAGGTAATTTTCTGTCTCATGCAGTAAGTTCTGTGGCCCGTCCCTTGTAGGAATGATACACTGGCCTGTAAGTGGAGAGAGCACATTTTGCAGTGTATTCTGTTGAGATTTGCCCTCTACCTCTGCTGGGTGGTGGCTACACTGCTGTGCTGCTGCAGTGACCAGCAGGAGATGGGGAAACAACTGACAAACTTAACAAACTGTTACCTGTTCCTCCTTGCGAGCTCTGTAGTTGCAAACACAAATAATCAAGGTCCAAAGTAGCTCTGCTTGCCTCATCCAACTAAGGTGATTCCTAGGTTGTCAGAAGGGAATAGGAAGGATCTCTTCCCTCTTTAGCCCCTTTAGGACTGTTACTAGAGAATGGTCACCAGCTTAGAAATTGTTCCACTTGGAAGCTGGTGTCAAGTCTTGCAGAGAGCATGCATGAATCTTGGACTGTCAGGTGAGGAGGTTTGATGTAGAACTCTGCACTGTCTAGATGGAGCAGATGGCCTTTGGAGACAGCTGTGTGCATCTATGTGCCTCTCCCTCGCTCCCACGCAGCGCACACAGTCTCAGTCTTTGTGCGAAATGCGGATAACTGAGCTTACACCCCTTCCCTTTCGGTTCTGCCAGGTGCCGCTCCTTGGCCCTGATGGTTTAGAGCAGGATGCTGATGAGACTGAAGATGACGAGTCCTCAGAGCAACGAGCTCGCCGACCAATGAATGCATTTCTCTTGTTCTGCAAACGCCACCGCTCTCTTGTGCGGAAAGAACACCCTCGCCTCGATAATCGTGGCGCAACCAAGATCTTGGCAGATTGGTGGTCTGTTCTAGATCCAAAAGAAAAACAGAAATACACTGACATGGCCAAGGAGGTATGTTCTCTCTGAGTGGTGGATGTAAAGGGAGTTCATTACATATTTGGCTTCTTTTTCTCTGTGTGTTAAATGTTTTCTGTGGGATCTTTCTCTTCCCTCCGTTCCTCAGCTTCACCAGTGGGATTATGGTGCCCAGAGCAGCTGCTGTATTCAGCAGCTTTAATTCACTTGATCCTTTGCATCAGAATGAAAAGCAATTGGTCTTTGTACACAAACTAACCTGGCTCCAGTAGTCATTGCTATAAATATATGTGCTTTGTGATTGTATCACCTGATAATTTCTGCAGTACAGGCATTAGCATAAGGATAGTGGCCATTGTCAACAATAACATACAGTTCACTGTCAGCTGACTACTAGTGATATTTAGCTGTGCATTCTGTACCAGTGATGCCAGCTACTGTAATAGAGGTGGACTAAACCAAAGGCACAGTCAAGAAATGTAATCCATTTTTACCTTTGATGCTAAGGAATTAAAAAATTACTGGTGTTTCTTGAAGTACATTCCCCATTAACCAGTTTCTGATGCAGCAAGATTTGGTGAGTCCAATACCAGATCAGAGAGCAGTGCTTAATCAGAGTTTGTTAACTGGGAGCAAGGAAAGGAGATTAATCCCTGTATTTCACAAAGTATCTTTATGTCAACTTAAAATTTAAATGAGCCTTTTTAAGAAATAGCTTTCTTGATAAGCTGTTGCCAAGAAGGCTGTGGTTATTGATATTAGAGTGAGAAAGACACAGCCAGTTACTTGGGCTGATAACCTGACCCCAAAACAGATCCCAGTGATTACCTGTATGATACAGATTGCAGGTAACCCTTGAATTCAATCTTAATAAAATCAATGGAACACGGGTGAGAAGGAAAACTTCTCTCTTTTGTTGAGTATGCTAGCATGCTGTGGGAAGTACCGATAGCTGTGAAATGATTCAGGAAACTATTATCTATGCCTGCCCTGTGACCTGAAGGTGTCTGCTACCATTAACATGATCTGAGGTCTGTCTGTTCAGTGGATTGTGTGAGCACTGAAAGGCCCACTAGATAAACAAAGTGTTTAGCATAGCATGTCCTTTTTGAAGCAGGGTCTGTAGTACCTCTGTAGTTCCTCATCTGTGGCACAGTATTCAAACATTTGAGTCTTAGCTTTCTCCAACCATTCCAGTTTCGTTCTGCATTCCTGCTTACGAAGTAGTGATATTTCTCTAAACGTGTGGGGAAAGGGCAATTAGAAGATTCAGTACAGATGCAGAGAAAGGAAAGATGAGAACAAAGAAATAATTTTTTGAAGAAACATGCCCAATGCGACTGTTTTTCTTAGCCTTTTGTCATGCTGAAGGAAACGTGTTCATTAAGAAGGAAGATAATTGCAGAACTTCTGTATGAAGTGACAGATCTGAAACTATTAATCATATTGTTATAGAAATCATTGTTCCTGTATTGATTTTTTTTTCTGGCATGGAGAACAAATTGCATATTCAACGTCAAAGCAGAACAATTAATCTAAGTAGTTTACATCATTATAAGTAGTTCTTATATGTGTAGAAGAGAGATAGTGTATAATTTTTATTCTTTAAACAGTGTATGTTACAGCAATAATTAGCAGCTATAATGTGCTATTGAATATATTTGGGCCTTCTTCACTAACAAGCCTATTCTGTGCATGTGGATTGGTCG
Source organism: Erpornis zantholeuca (assembly GCA_013400515.1). Taxonomy (NCBI): domain Eukaryota; kingdom Metazoa; phylum Chordata; class Aves; order Passeriformes; family Timaliidae; genus Erpornis; species Erpornis zantholeuca. The sequence goes on from VZTN01023382.1 coordinate 45,871, forward strand.
TTTTATTGTAACACTTGCTTTTCACAGAGCCACAGAATGGTTGGGGTTGGAAGGGGCCTCGGGAGATCATCTAATCTGACCCACTGCTCAAGCAGGTTCACCTAGAACAGGTTGCACAGGTTCACTGTAGGTAGGCTTACTGCTGAGACTGTCAAAAAGAGGTTAATGTCAACTGTAGTGAGAACCACTTACTGGTATTTTTCCTAAAGAGAATTTATTTAAAAATCAAGAAGGTGAATGCCTTTGGAAGATAAAAATACTGTTGGACCGATGATCTTCTGTTTGAGTACCTATATAAGCTCACTGAGGTTTAAGATACAGTGACTAATCTAAAGTTACATAAATGTAGCTTTTCAGTGTCCTTTGACTTCATATGTCACTGCGCAGCCTCTAGCTATTGTCCTGGGAGTAAACACCTCTCCCAGAGGACCTTCTATCATATCTGCTATCCTTACAATGTGTCTTGTATACCCTGGGCATCCAGATCACTCTTTCAGAGATCCAGGTGGGCCTTACAGAAGTAGTCCCTCCTGCAATGGCTACAGTCCCTGTTCTTCTATGGTCTCTAGAATGTTTTTTTATTACTCATTGCTGTAGCTTTCAAAATCATTTGGGTTAGATCATGTGCCATGCAAGAAGCTTTGTTTCTTACCTGCTTACTGCTAGCAGTGATATTACCTCAGCGTATGCAAGTCAATGCACTTGTATATTTGTTTACATATGTCTGACTGTATGCAAGATCCAGCGTTTTGGAAGATAGTGAGGTTCCCAAACTTTTTGCCAACTGAAATTATGAGACTTTCCCTAGTAGACTGGACATCTGTCACTGACTTCCGCTGAGAGGCTCATCAGGTGTCTAGTTCATTCAGGCACTTTGGAAAATCCCATTATGTACCTTGGGGTGCCTTAATTATCTGGAAAAACTGGCCCCGCACTCCCTCTATTTTCGGTCTTGTGGTTTTTGGTCTCTTCTAGCGACAGCTGCCCTGGAGACCTGGTGCTGCACCTGCAGAGCTTGATGTCTGCTTTTGCTGGTGTTAACCTTGATGAGTGAGCTTTCTATTTCTATCCTGCAGACTTCCTGGATCAGCTTAAATTTGAAAGTTTCACTGCCTAGGATATAAGCCCTGTAGCTGATAAATACTCAAAAAGGAACCAAAAGTGTTGCTGTACTTTTAGCGTTTTCCTTCATTGAGGGAAATTAATCTGGCCACTTGTAAATATGCACCAGCATTTTTATTTACTTCAGTAATAAGGGTAGTGTTCTTCTGTTAACTCTTGCAGGATTTACTGGGAGTGTTCAGCTGCTTTAGAAAGTATCTGGTGGGATGGTTATTGTTCAAGCCCTATTCCCTTGCTAGAAGATATTTCATTTTTAAATACATCTTTGCATCAGAAAGATCCAGGCAGTCAGGATTTGTTTCCTGTAGGGAGCAGCCTGATAAATGGGATTAGACATTGCAGTAGACTGCCCCTTGAGGTGTGGTGGAGTCACCATCCCTGGAGGTGTTTAAGGAAAGACTGGACGTGGCACTGAGTGCCATGGTGTAGTTGGCAAGGTGTGTTGGTCTGTAGGTTGGACTCAATGATCTCAGAGGTCTTTTCCAACCTCACTGATTGTGTGGTCCTGCTGCCATTCAGTGGCCGAGCTGAACACTTCTCCCTGCCAGTCCTCGGCCAGTGGTGTCTCGGGTCCAGTCAGCCAGATTGGGAGCTTGCTGGCCTTGTGGTGCCACTGCTTTGGCAGCTACCTGAGGGTGGGAGGGGACAAATGTCCTGGCTTGCTGGCTGGAGTTTGGCAAGTCCGCTGGGTGTTGTTTGCACTGTAACGTGTCTAATGCAAACCCTGCATCCTTCAGGAGTGAAAAATGGAGTGTTGTATTTTCTGGGAAATTTGTTTTTAATGTTAGATCTCTGGGATTCATGTGACATTTAATAGCATACATTTAAAGTTAAGCACGTGCTAACAGCTAGCCTGAGGTGTAGCTGGAATCCACTTGTGAGCTCCTGTTCCTACCGCAGCTAGAGAAAGCAAATCTTTTTTTATTTGGTGATGAAAGCAACTCGGGGAGTTTTAATCTCAGTTCAGAAGTGGCACCGGTCCTGCTGCCTAACACAACATTCTCCAGGCTTTCACAAAACAGAAATCAGTCATTAGACCAATCCCACAAACATCTTACTCTATTTCTTACCTGGAACTTCGGGACATGGCCCTGCTGGGCAGTCCCCTGCCATTTGTTGTGGAAAGCAAGGTGATGACTTTTCATTACAGGTTAGATACTTACGTTTGGGTTGGGTTTTTTGTGGTTTTCTTTGGTTGGTTTGGTTTGCATATGTTTTGGGGTTTTTTTAATCAATCTTGGACATTTGCTTAGACTGACTTTGTTGAGTTGCTTTATTGCACAATTGGTCAAAGAGAGGAAAACAGTAAACTCCAGTATTGTCTTTGACCTTTTCTTGTTAGCTCATTTAAGTTATCTTCTCATAATCTGCTAAGCAAAATCTATCTGTTTGTTTTAGGCCTTGGTCTAGTAGTCACAAAAATCAATAATGAAAGGCTTTTTGAGATTTGGATCACGCCCCTGTATGCATTTATAAAAAGTACTTCTTGGCCATTGTTTAACTTTTTAAATTTTCCTTTGTCTTATGTGTGGAAACGGAACAGTTCCAATGAGTTGTCCTCCCTCAGTTTGCTCCCTTCCTTTCAGATACTGCAGTTAATGTTCACCTCTCGGCTTTGCAGAGAAAAAAAAGACATTAATATGCCAGCTCACTTGAATTGTTCATGTTGAAAACTGATTAAAAGCTTATTGCAGCCTCGTCTCACAAATGGCTTGCGTTCTGGTTCTCATTTGATGGGCAGCCTGTCGGCTTGTCAAATTATTCAACAGAATAATTCAATTACTCAAAGCAGCATTGCTGATATGAGGAGCTTATGTAGCTCATTGCTAGCGACTCCGTGCTTTTCACCCTGCAGGCTGGAAACATGATTTGTGAGTGGGCTGTGGCTTCAACAATGGAAGGCAAAGCTGCTTCATCATGTATTTCCTTTCCTCCTCTTCCCTTACCCTCCCCTTCCTATCCCTTCCCTCCACCAGGCTATTTTTGTGGTGTACTGAGCTCCCAAAGCAAACTGAGGGAAAGGGAAAAGGAGTGAGGTGAGCAGTGTCGCAGTCCTTACTTTGCAGATTTAATACATACACCCTATTCAGAAAATACAGCATGTATGTGGGTCAGCGATCCCTGCAGATTTTTATTATTTATAGACATTTCTATAAATACAGGACTTCACACAGCAGGGTTCACACAGTGCTGTGTTTCTTGTAAACCGAAACGTTTTTATCTGTGCTACGGTCTGGAGGTAGCAAGTGCCAGCTCAAAGGGGAAGATGGAAATGAAAGAAAGCAATGCACGTGCAGTGGTGACCCTTCCACAAGAGAGGCTGTTTGTTGAGCTGAGAAAACACTATCGTGGCTCTAGCAGAGGACAAGGCTTTCTGTGCTGTTTCTGTATTTGATGCCCAAGGGATTTTTTTTCCTCTGTGTTTCTGTGCATGCATGTGCATGAAACATAGGTGCTTCTCTGTGCCATGACTGGGAGTGATGACAGCTGTGTGGGTGGGAACGTGTAATCACAGAACAAACTTCCTGCATCTGCCCTGCCGTGTACTTCCAAGCACAAAGCTGCTCTTTTGGTCATTTGCTGCCATTGAGAGCTACCTAGTCAGTCATAAAGGGGTGTTGGGTTCCTTCTCCCTGCACTGGTACTTGCTGGGTAGGCTCCCACAGCAGCAAGTGCTGTACATCCCTATCAGTTGTTAGGCAAACATCTGCAGCTGGAATGCGTGGCATGTTCCTCTGATTTGCCAGTTCTCAACCTTGCATAGCAACACATGTAAAATACTGAAACACAGTCTTTCTGTTACTGTTAACATTCAAAAATCTTGGTTTAATGTGGGCAGTAAGATTCTTGGAAAACGTTGGTGTTTTGTGAATAAAATAGATCCTGGTCCTTTCCCCCATCCTCCAAACTGTGGGATCCAGACCTTTTCCCCCACCCCCCGTGTGTAGTTTGACTTCCTTTGTTTTGCTGCCTCATACCAAGAACACAGCAAACAACTGAGATGTGTGCTGGGTGCTCAAGGCCAAAGAATGTTTTAAATGGTCACAGTTTGTTTTACGCAGCCATAGAGCATGGTACATTTTGGAAGGAGCACAAAAAAGGATGGTGTACCACAGGATACTGAATATGACGTTATACTGGTTGTGATTTGATTTCAGTGCTGGGTTTGGGAAAGCATATACTCAAGTATTCTAAAATACAGAACTATTAGAGAAGAATGAGTGCAAGGTAAGGCGTTATGCTGCATTTATTGCTAAATGTGTGTTTTTATTTAATTCAGACTAGAATGTAAACCTGCAAAAGAGTTCAAGTATCTGTTTCTCAGAGCATGAGCATACAAGCACTGGGGAGCAGTTTGCAGGATCAAAACTCTAGCCTGCTCTGGATAATAGACCCTCAGGAGAGGAAAGAGAAAACCCACTTTTTTAGATACAAATCTACTTATCTTAGTATTTCTTCTTTGCAAATTGTGTTGGTGGTTGGATTCTAAGCATGTGATTAAACTGTTAAAAAATCAAGATATTTAAGGATTAGTTACTGTATTAAATCCTCTTACATGCAGTGTGCTCTGTTGCCCTGTGTAGAATATAATGTCATGAATTATAATTTTTGTTTTCTTTTCTAGTACAAGGATGCATTTATGAAAGCAAACCCAGGGTACAAGTGGTGCCCCACAACGAACAAACCTGTGAAAACTCAGGCATCCAGTGTTACAAGCAGGAAAAAGCTATGGGCCATTGCATCAGACTCTGCAAAAGACTTACCGAGCCCAAGGAAAGTAACCAAAAGTGAAGAAATGCCACAACTTAACTTTGGGATGGCAGGTGAGATTTCCATCCATGTTACTCAGCTGTAGCATCCTCGTTTTGTCTGGGGATGTGGTATTGAAATTGAACTGGGATACCAGTTTTCTTTAGTGCACATGGTTCTATAGTGTCCCAGATTAAGCTGCCAAAAGGTAGTTAAACCTCTGTAACAACTTTCTAAAATTTTCCATAGTGCATGATTTATTTTCAAGAGTCAAGTCCAGATATGAGGCATCGTAACTCATACCCAGTGTAGGGCCCAGATTTGATTATCTGCTGTTAGAGACTTTCATTCTCTGGTCAAAAAGGAAAGTGCTGATTGTGTGCATTCTGTTTCTCTGTCATAGAAAGCTGTATTCTGTTTAGTAGTTTACTATTTGCAGAAGTAATTTATGGGTATCTCTGGAGTTGGATATGTTAATATTCTTGTAGATGAATATTTAGATGAATTTTTTTATTTAAATCAAGGGAAGTATAATTTCATTGCACATAAATGTGCTCTTTTGCCCATTTTATCTTGGAGAAGTGACTTCTAAACTTTGAAACATTTGAAAAAAAAATACGTGGAGAAGTGTAGGTGGAGTGCCTGAACTGGTGAACAGATAATCTCTCACTGATATCCATAAAGAGCAGAACTGTTGTAATCATGACCTTGAAACACAGGGGTAATAATGTTAAATACTGGCGGTTTAGGAACCTAAGAGTCAAGGTAGAAAAAATCTTTTTCCCTGCCATTCCTTTTTTCCCTTTGTTTTTAGCTTGTTTTAAAGTTTCAGATGCATCAGTATTTATAAAATTACAAACTCTGTTATATCCTGCTTGGTCTATGACAGATGTATAGCAGATAGGACTTTTCTTCTTAGAGAGATTGTGAGCAGGAGAGTAGAAAATGCTTTTATGGAACAAGTGTAAAAGGATGAAAAGGCATGAAGAGGCATGTATACCTTAGTGTAGTGGTATGAAAATTCCTGTAATGAAATTCCTTCTGGCTCTTAAGGAACTGTGAAATGTGATCAGAATAGAAGTTTTTCATGCTGCATAGTTCCACTATGTGGGACACCAGTTCCAAAAATCACAAGCCTCTTCAGGACCATTACTTTGCTTTTAGAGGAGTCATTTCTATGCTCCTTAAATATTTCTTGACTTAACACAAAGAATAAGTAACAAGTCTTTATTTAATTCTCATCCAGCCCCCAATGCACCTGCTGAGCTATCCTAATGTCGAGTTTTTGAGTACAGAGGTCTTGAATCAACACCTGTCAGAGTATGGGACAGAGAAATTAAGAATTAGTTAGAAACGAATCTATTGATTTTTTTCCTGAAGAAGGTCCTTTTATGCTACCTGTGAAAGTTTTTTATTTTATTTTTTTTTCTGCAGGCTGAGTCAATGAGCATAGTAATTCATAAGGATCTTGCTCCAGTTCTCATGCCAGTGGAGGCTGGCAATATCTTGGGTATAAGAATAGCTCATAAAATAATGACAGCTTTTGACAGAGATGTTAGCAGCATCCACATCATGACAATTGTGCAATGCCAAATGGATTACTGCTTTGTCAACTGTATACCAGTTAGTGCTAAATAGTGTTTGTTGTGCTCCTCTCTGCTTGACTTCACATGATAGTTTGACTCTCACTCTTCTACCTAGTACAGTCCCTTTAAAATCCAGGCTGTATACTAGCTGATGAACTGAAATGTAGCAGAACCACCTCAGAAACACTTCTACTTTTGAAATTCCACTCAATCTCTTGTATCTTCAGGACAGGTAGCTTCCTCAGGACAGGGTTTATATGAGTCCAGAATCATGCCAGGAAATATGTTTCATTTGTTAGTTATTGTTAATTGTGTCTTGATTGCTTTTTGTATTTTACATTTTATTTCAGAAAATCTGATATGTAGAGAGTAAGATCTTACTTTGTTTTTCTAAGTCTCACACAGGCTGTTTCTGTCCTTTTTTTTTTGGCTTTACAAGAATAGGCATCCCACATTTAAGTCTCTCATGCTGACCTACCACTATGTCAAGAAGCTGAGGTGTGGCACCAGTATTGGGCTTCTGACCTGCAGACCCACTAGTTGCATCCTTGATCATCCAGCCTGGAAGCTTCAACTGAGCATGTTTTTCTCATGACATGGCTCACCTGTAGGCTGCAGGGCAAAGACACCTTGTGTTTGCAACAGCTTTGCCATACAAATGTGTGAGATTCCCAGTACTTGCATATTTTTGCTTCAGAAGAAAACCATCCATGCCAAAATGCTTTTTAGTGAGGCAAAGGCTGGAAGAAAGACACTTCTAGAGTAGGCTATATTCCTATAGAAATGCAGTTTTTGTTTTTAAGGAAGAAGCTTAATTATGCACCCAGGTAAAAGTTAGTTGAAGCTGGTTCCTGCTGGCCTTCCTCCTGCTTAGTACTTCCTCAGTTTGGTGTTTCCTCTGACTGAGAAAATGATGATGATGAACAAGCCAGCCTGCTGAGTCTGTAACCAGCCCAGTACTAACAAAGTATGTCATTCCCAAACAGAGAGATGGCTTTAAGTTTCATCCATATTAAAAGCTGTTGAGAAAGTCACGAATTGCCTCCCATTCTACAAGTCAAATGTGTGTGCTATTTTCCCAGTTCTGTTGATTTAAGAATAAATTCTGTAAAATACCCCTTAAAATTCTTCTTCATACCAGTAAGCTCCTAGTGCCAGAAGAGAAACATTATTGTGCTGAGAAGGCACTATAAACATATGGCAGTGTTTGGATATGTACATTTTGTCTTCCCTTAGGTGCAGTTATTTTGTAATTGGAAACCTTAGTGAAAGGATTTTTGTTTTTATCATGAGCAGACATCTAAGCACCAGCCCTCTGCTACAGCTGCTATGCTGCAGCTTGCTAAGCTGCAGCATAGCAAGTGTTGCAAGTGTTCAAGTTGTTCAAGCATCACATTAAACTTTTCCATTTATCTGTCATTTTTTTTCTTCCTCTTAATTTTTATGTTTAAATAAACAGTTTAGGTATTTACTTACTTGGGGGAAAAAACACTAAACCACACTTCCATATTTGTCCCCTTATGATAAGCTACTTACTTGAAAGGCAGAAAGCCAAAGCTACCAAGAAGATACTTCGAAAAGGGGCAAGAATTTTAAAGTCATAAACTGGGTGTTCTTGAGATGACCAAAACTGGGGAGGGGGAAAAAGACCAACAGGTAACTAAATAAAGTACAAAAGAGCAGCTGAGACTCATCAGTGTGATCTGAGCATAAGAAAGTGCTATACTGGAGTTTGTCAGGCAAAGTGTTTACAGGAACCCCCTCATCTGATGTGGTTGCCCTGCTGGTCATCCATATACAAGAAAGCTGAACCCCACCTGGGATAACTGCAGAGGAGAGCTTTAGGAATTGCTGGAATGAGGGAGATGGATGTGCTTGATGACATTGGGAGGTCTTGAATTGTTTAGACCAGGAAAACAAGTGGAAGAAGAGTAAGACAAGTCTTTAAATGCAGAAGAGGGAGATACCATTTAGGGAAACCATTACCAATCACAAAGATGTGAGTACCAGAAAAAACATGTACTACCTGGCCCTGAGTATATTTAAGCTAAAAAGTGGAAAAAAGCCCTTAATGCTTAGAAGACTTGGATCCTGCAAACGCCTTCCAAAGCGAGTAAAGAAAGTAGAAAGCAACTAACCAAGGCCTTACTGTTTAATATGTGGCTCAGTAGGTTTATGGTTTTTCTAACCTCCTTCTTCCAAATTAACTGCTTGCTCAGGCATTATCTTTCAAGATACATGCTCACCTTTCACTTCCTAATTGCTCTGATGTCTTCTGGTTTAAAGCACTGAATGGTTTCTGATCAACAACTTGGATGGCAAAAAGTGCTGTTGCTGACAGGATCACTTCACTTATGAATCGTACTTAGATACTTACTTGTCCTTCACATTTTCTGTGTCTCTTCTTGTTACTAGATCTTACACTTTTGGTAGTGCCTTGTCTCTTCATAGAAGTGTGATTTTTTTTTCCTTTTTCGTTTAAAAAGACAAACTTCTTAAAAACAAAACCAAGCCCCCACATGCCTTCTATGTATTTATTATGGTGAAGGAAAAACTTAATTCCAGTTGGATATTGAGTTTGAAGCTAGGTGCTATTTAGGATGCCTGTTTAATGCCCTTTAATAATAAGCCACTCTTCTATCCATCAAGTAGTGAATGAGCCTGGTTTATTTACATTGTTTTCCTCTGCTTCTATTTAATGCCCCTCTAAAAGACAATTGAAAATCTTCCCTCGTGAATGTCAGTGAGAGATGCTGTGTGCAGGACAGCTTCAGGCAGCATCTGTGGAATTGCATTAAATGGCATAGATGACTATTCCCATGAATTGGACCGTGATCATCTGTAGCACTAAACTGTTTGGAGGTTTACAGGTACAGGTTTGGTCCATGTCAGCTGAAAAGATCAAAAACTTCCACCCACATTGTAGTTGTTGTATGAGACGTTTGGCCCCTGTCTGTCTCCTCTCTACATGACACTGTTAAATCAAGCACCTGCACTGCTTCCAAGGCATTCCCCAAAATCAGACAATTAGTCTTCATAGTGATGAAGAGCAACCACTGTTCTGAGTGGAAGAGCTACTTGATGAGTAATGCAGTGTCAGACTTTATTGCTTTCACTTCTTGTCGTTTTCTGAGCTCCTGAGGTGCAGGAAGGCCAGAGGGGAAAAGCTGTCAGTATCAAATACTTGGAGAAAGAACATTTATGTCTCAATTTTACATTCCTCAATTATATATTGTATTGGCAGGGCAACAAGTAGGCAGGCAGCTTGCCTGGCCAGTGCCTGTGCTGTTCTGGCTTCATGCTTCAGAGCTGTCAGGCTGGCGCTTTTCACCACTAAATACAGCTCTAAATTAAAGAAAAGTGAAAATAGAAATTTTGCTTCAGAGCTTGATTGTGTTGTTTTGTTCTATCCTTTTATTTGTTCAGTCGCCAAGGAAGAACCCATTCTCTTGGTAGGAGCATCCACTGACTTAAAAACCTGTGCATTATTAGAGCATCTTCGTGTATATTTATGTATGAGATCATTACAGTTGCTGTTTTAAAGATATTCATCTCTGTAGTACATAAAACCTTTGGCAGTAAAATTGTAAATCCATGCAATGGGGTGTTAAGCACACAAATCCAATTAAATCCTTCAAACAGCTTTGAAAGCCTTCCCAGAGGGTACAGAAATGGTTATTTGTGATTCTCTTGAACAGCCTTTTATGGCAGCTTGCTGAGAGTGTCTGTGACATGTAGTCTTCTGAGGCTTTAGTGGTGCAAGTGGTACATTTTTTAAGCAAGCAAATGAATCAGCTTAAGTCTTGGTTTTACTCTTTTAACAGATCCTACACAAATGGGAGGCCTGAGTATGCTGCTTCTAGCAGGGGAACATGCACTTACTGCACAAGAGGTAAGGAGCTCTCTTCTCTCCCTTAACATGAGCTATTTAAAGGGCTTGTAAGAGGACTATTTGACCAGTGGGGAAGGAAAGTTAGGACACATCTCAGGTAACCTCAGTTGGGAATGAAGTGTGAGTCTTGTATTCCAGCTGTGAATGTAGAGGTTGGGCACAGTTCAGTATTAACTTTGCTGATACTTGGTCACACCAGTTAGGCCTGCCCCATGAAGAGACCTTGTCAGAGGTAGGAGGGTTGAAATACAGTGACTGTGTTAACAAACAGGTGGTTTGCAAGATTTTTTGGGCAAGGATTTTATCTGCTTGTGCAATGCCTCACATAACTGTGGCCTTGGCACTTAACAGATAAATAATTTCCTACAAAGTAAGCATCACTGTGTATGCATTCTGAAACCATGCAAGTGCTAACAGGTAATTGAAGTATTGCAGTCTACTCCTATTCACTAAACCCTTATGTCTAAAAATAAGTTTGTAGGTCAGTTGCCATCACAAAGGTGTTTTACAATTTTACAAAGGAGTTTCTGCATATTTCCAGTAGTGCAGAGATCTCTGGCCTTTCTTTAGACTGATTGTTAATATCATCTGTTTTGGGCAAACTTTGAAAATCGTTCAGAAGGTGCCTTCTTTGTTAGTCACTGCCATAAATCTCTAGCTCTAGGAAAGAGCTCTCTTTGTTATTGTTGTTATAGGGAGGAAAAGCAATAATTAATGTATGTGTGTAGTGTATTTGAGATGGATTGCTCCTATACTGCCAAGACTCCTCTCAATGCTTTGCACAACAGTTTTAGCCATGGAAGGTTTTGTGCTGTGTGGCTACTGGCCTTGGCCTTCTGTGCTGCAGCATGAAAATAAGAAACACTCATACAAGGTGGACAGAGAAGTGAAAAGAAATACATTATTTTGTAAAATTTTACTGTCCTGTACTTCTCAAAATTGTAGGTTCTCAGCTTGAAGGATAGAAGCTGCTTTTACTATGCTGTTACATTTAAATGTGAGGGAAGGTATACTGCAGTCACTGATACTACATTTTTTTTAAAAAGGTCTTTGCTGTGACCTTGAGAGCTGAGGTGTCTTGATTTTACAAATACCTCAAGTAGTATGATTTCAGATGGCAGTATAGGAATGAAATCTACATGTAGATTTAGAGTCATGTCAAAAAGCATGTTGTGTCATTGTTTTAGTACATGAAAGTTCTTTAAATTAGAACTTTCTTATTTTGAGCAAAAGACATGTTTCCCATGTGCCTACATAAACCCTATTTTTTCTGATAGAAGTGTGCAGTATAACTTGTGATGAAATATTCACTTTATGTATAATCCGCACTCTACTCTTTCAGGCCTGTAGTCTTCTTTTGAAACCTAGCCCTCCACATCAAAGAAGCAAGCTGTGTAATCTGCTTTCCCCAAAAATGTAGAGCAAAGGAATTATCATAAATACAGCCCAGACAAAACTAGTTGGGGGATTTTTGGGCTGTTGTTAGAATCATGATGGGCTGTAACTTAGCCCATACTTACTAGTGAGTTACTGTATTTTATTGTCCTACCCTATCTAACAAGTGGTTAAGGAGAGCACTTTCCCAGGAAATTGCACATCTATGATTATTTTTGAGGGTTCCCTTTGTAAAATACCTCCTCCAGATCTGTCTAGGTGATTGGTATTCTTAAAGGGACCCAAATGAACAAATCTCAGTCCTGCTCATTGCATGTTAGCAGGAGTTAAGTCTCCAGCTGTGTGTCTAGGTGCTGGGAGACTTTCTCTCTTTCTTTTGTGCAGCAGCCCTAGTGTGTCTTCCATTTTTTCTTTATTTTCTTATGTTTCAGTGGTGAATAGTTACAGAACAAATATTTCTCAGGCATGTGTTTTGAAAATTCAGTAATGGTCCTAAACCTATTTAGAATTGAATAACTGAACAGCTTTTCTGTCTTCCCACCCTTGGGCACAGGAGATATAAAATGGTCATCTTTGCAGGCTTTTAGGAGAATCTATGGTTGGATTTCCATGCCTATAGTCTCACACTTAAACCAACATCTGGGAGGTTAGCAGAACATGCTAGGAGGTAGTATGACAGGCTCAGAAAGCAGCTCGAGAATGCATTGTAGAGTTAGGAAGCTGCATTCCTCTTCAGTGGAGAGGAGTCATTTGTGTTGCATTAGAGTTGGTATCCACATGGGAGAGAATTATGGTGTACTAAGGTGACTACTGAGGTATGGTTAGTGAAGAGGTTAAGAAGTTCCTTTATTATGGAGAATATATGTATTGTTTTTATATGCACATAAGTATATAAATACATGTTGTGTATCTGAAGCCTTGGCATTTCTATTTTTTAAAAAAAAGACAGTGTCATTTTTTAAAGAATGCTCTAAATTGTATCATGTAGTCGGCATCATCATTAAAGTGTGTTTATCCACTTAAAGTACGTGTGCACATACGTGGTTTTTAAACTGGGGGTCTGCCAGACACAGAATTACCTGTCAACATGCAGATTGACTGCTGTGCATATGTATGATTGTGCAGGCTTGGGTGGCCTTGTAAGCATAGGTCTTACATAGTCTTACAACATTAAAGTTGTTAATGGAGGGGACGGCAGCACTGGCACACTTTTGCCCAGCAGTTGAGAGAGGATGAAGGACACTGTACTTAGAGGTCTGCTAATCCCACTGTAACATATTCAGCACCTGCTGACATTCTGCCAAGTGTATGCTGAAGGAATGGATAGGGGTTTTTCAAGTGAGCTGTTTAATCTTCAAGTTGTCAGAAGCCCAGATGTCAGACGACCAAGTGACCTGCCAGCAGGAGGGTGGGAAGAGGCACAACAGTGATATTTACAAAATTGTTTTGAGGCTTCAGTTGCCATCTCTGTATGTTGCCAGTATGTTTCTATTTTTGCAAATATTTGCAATAGACTAGAGAGTTTCTTTTCTGATAACAGAATTTAGTGTCGGGAGGTGACTGATTTCTAGGCAGCAGCTGGAGTTACTAAGCAGATTGGCAAGAGAAGCTACCTACCTTACAGGTAGTCGACAAAAGACTTGGATATGCAGTTCCCCCTGTATTTTGGATGCTTTCATCAGTTACACAAGACAGTGGTGTATGAGCATATTTTATTGGACACCCGAGCAGAGATGCCAGATGGGTGCGCTCCAGCTGCTGTGGCTGTGGCCAGGCAAAGCCTAGTCCTTGCCACAGGTTGTTGGCAGCAAGGCTGTAGCTGGGTGAGCAGCGCTCCTTGCTTGCCCGTTTGCCTGCCTGCCCATCTCCCTTACTTGTCCATCAGGCCCTTTCCTTGCCTTACAGCAGCACCTAGTGGACTCTCTGTAGGTTACTGCCCAGAAATCCCGAAATCCATAGCGTCATCCCAAACTTGCCTGTCTAGCAGCGCTAACGCCTCGCACCAGTCAGAGTGAGGCTGTCCCAGGGGTTTTCCTCCACCCTTGTTCGGTGTGATCGTTTTAGATCAGGTTATGGTAGCCTGCAGGGAAAGGAAGGCCACAGAGGTATTATCCTTATGGTTTCCTTCTTTTTGAGAACAAAAGGTTTTCTTGCATGTGATGCAGGGTCTGTGCAAAGTGTGAATCAGAAGCGAGAAATCTCTCAGCGAGAGATCAGAAGCTTGAGGGAAGACTGGGAGGAGATAAGAGGAGAAGAAATGGGATGTTGAGAACATTTTATTAGAGCAGGAAATGAGACATGTAAAGTGGCACTATCTGTGCATCTGTTCCCCCTGGTAATTATTTTAATGCTTTGATCAGGTTCGGCCTGGCAAAGGTTAGAAGTCCTGGAGATAAGAAGTTTCCCACAGGTCAAGAATGTTTGGGGAGCAGCAGAGTGGAAGAGACAAGCTCAGATTAGTGCTCTGTCAAGTAAAGGCAACAGCAATAGCTTTTTAAAGAGTAGCAGGAATTGACAGGAAAAGCACAGTGGTTCCAATCACAAAATCTCCAGTGAGTTACTGAGCACCAGCAATCTGTCCTCTGCACACAAAACTGTAGAAAACTGGGCTTCATACCTCCCACAGCAAGTGGTTCTTGTACTGGCAGGTGTACAAGCTGTCCCCAGCCCTCAGGACGGGGCCTCCAAGGCCGCGAGAAGGCTCATCCTGAGTGTCTGACAGCACTTGTGTTGTGAGAGCTGAGCTGGGATAGCCCCTCTTGGAAGGACACTGCCTCTCCAGCATGGTGCTCTGGGGATCCATGGCTCAATGGCTCTGAACTCAGAGCTGCTTTGTGTTGTGCCAGCTCAGGCTTGTGTTGACACAACCGTGTGGATGTGCTCCTAGATAGGCAAGGGAGCTGGGAAGCCGCGGTCTCGTTCTGGCAGGTGGGCAGAGTTCAGGGATGCACAGCCCTGATTTTGGGGCAGGGAGCTTCCACATGGCTTCTCTAAGCAAAGTAGTGCCCTTTCCTGTGCTGCACTGGAAGCACTCCACTTACAAACTTCTTCAATAGACAGTGCAAACTGAGCTGTGTAAGGCAGCTGGTTGAACTGCAGAAAATTTCCGTTAGATGGGAAACCAAGGCCAAAATTTGGTTATTCCTTTAAGAATCCCACCAGTGCCCTAAAATAACCAAACGAGTGCTCAGACATGCAAGCAGCAACCTTACATATTCTACATCTCTGCAGAGTCTCAGACCTTCAGAGATGGGTCACTCAACAGCAGCCAGATCCTTTCCTGGTACAGTCCAGACTACTGCTGAGGCACAGTCATCTCAAACAGATTGTACAGAAACATGATAAAAGTCAGTAATAAACATTACATCAGTGAAAACAGTAGCACAACTTACTGAAAAGGCAAAAGATAGACATTAAAAATACATTCTTTGTGGCCCTTTGGGTTAGTGTACTCCCACAGTACACTGATAAAACATCCGGCTCAGTGTTTAATAAATGCAGGGGAAATATGGATCACAGGAGTCACTGTTGCTGCTTAGTTTTATGGCAGGGAAGAAACAAGTTTGTTTGTATATGTAAGCAAGTTGTCATGTTGGTGTATTTCCCCTTGGCCTGTGGGTCACTTCACTTGGATTTAGTGTTTCCAGGGGAGCGTGGGTTGCAGACTCCTGAAACCAAATGCTGCTGTTGCTACTGCAATGCTTCAGGATCTCAGACAAACAGCAGCAGGGCAAGCTGCACGTGCTGTAGGCCTGTGTGTGTTGTGGGGCTTTGTGCTTACTAACAGCAGGTGCAGTCAGTAGATAAATTCCAGGTGCGCTTTCACCAATAAAAGCTGTCGATATACTTGTTTAGATAATGAATAAGAAAAAGGCCCACATTAATTTTTTTAATCTTTTAAATAAACTGAAATTTCAAGGGGAAAAGAGTTGTTAGTGAAAAAATTTCCATCCAGTTACTTTTTCTAAAATCTTACAAAGCATCCTTCCTTTTTTTCTGTTTCTTACTAGCCATGTTACATACCTTTTTTTATACTAACAGTACCTCAGTCTTCTAGGAGTTACACATGTAAATCTTTTACACTCAAATGTGACACTTAATGAATGTATCATATTTGATAAAATTCATTTACAGAATAATGCTTCATTAGCACATTTCTAGCTAATAAGAATACCGTGGCTAAGCTCTGTGTTAATTCAAATAAGGCTTTTGATTTTGAACAGTCACTTCTTTCTATTTTGTTTTCAGGTATAATGACTTTCTTGCAATGCTTCTCAAAAGCACCCCTGAAATGTATGTTTAGGTACATGATTTGAGAAGTTTTAGGCTTGCCTTATCTACTTATTTTCATGTTGTTATGATTGGAGATTATTTTTCTAGTAAGTATTCCTGTCTGCAACTGTCTTCAGAATTTCTTTTAACCTTCTAAGTAATCGTGCTCAGAATGATAGCACAAAATACACAGAGCAGTGTTGATAGCATCACCAATACTAGATAGTTATGTGCATAGTCCAGTATAATCTGTTGAGTATTCTGTTGCATAAAGCTATTCTGACAAGTTCAGAATTATAAAAGGAGAAAAAATAAAACCTAGTATTTTTGTGGTCCTTCTTCTAAGACAGTTTTCAAATGCATTAAAATGGGTGCTAAATTATGTTTTCATCTATAAATATGATTTAATCTTTCCAGGACTGTGAAATATTAGGTTTTCCTTCTTCTCTTAAATGGTTTGTTTTGCTCACTGTTGTTTTTAGCTTGAGAGAAGCACCTTTTGAGGTCTTACTCTGCACACTTCTTGTTTCAGGTTTCCTCCAGTACTTGCCAGTCTGATGCAACTAATTCTACAGAAGCCTGTCAGAAGTCATCATTGTTTCAGTTTGCAGAAGTGAGTTTCTTTAAAAAAGGTTTTCTTTCCAAATGTTTTCTTTGAAGAAGCATCTGATATCCAGCAGAAAGAAAAATCAAATGTCTTTAACTAAAATTGATACTTTTATTCATTCCCTCATTTTTGGGTTTATGTTGTTGAATCATTTATCAGGTTGGTCAGACTTGAAGTGCAGGAGAGTGTGTTGAGGACCAGGGTGGAAACCCAAGTGCAATAAGTGCGAAAGCTGTGGTTTAAGCTGTAATTTAGAGATACGTCATTCCTGCACTTAGTTTTAAACTAGAGCCTTATTAAGTAAGGTTTTAATGTGTATTTG
The DNA here is from genome assembly GCA_013400515.1 of Erpornis zantholeuca. NCBI lineage: Eukaryota > Metazoa > Chordata > Aves > Passeriformes > Timaliidae > Erpornis > Erpornis zantholeuca. The sequence continues at coordinate 62,817 of VZTN01023382.1, forward strand.
GATGTTACATTATGTTTCTAATTTATTGTGGCTGCTTTAGTCATCAATTCCGTCAAAAAAAAATTGTAGTTCTTAAATTTCAAAAATTTTGTTCTGTAACCACCAAACAGCTCTATGGACCTGTGCTTTAACTTTGCAATGTACAATATTTTTGTCAACATACTCCAGTTATTGCTAGAAGTGCAACTGTGGTTCTAGCAACTGTGGTGTGTGTGTTGTTGTTCTTTTCTTTGATATAGACAGTTTCATCCAAGTCTTAATGGGTTTCATTGATATAAAATGACAAAAATGAGATTGCAAGGAACTTTGGCCTTCTGCAAGCATCACTTATTTGTTGGTATTGTTCCAACTTTTGAAATAGTCATAATAAATGACACTGAAATATTTAGTTGTATAGGCATTGATTTTACAGGACACTGGGTCGTTTTTATGTAAGCATATATGGAAAGAAATTTTGTGATAGTGGGGTCTTTTTATTACGTGTATTCACACCAGCTGTGAATCTAACTTGTGTGTCTTTAATACCCATTGCCTTGTGCACCTTCCTCCCTAAAACATCATCAGTTCTGGAGCAGATGCATTGTAATCCTAGCACACAGGAAATGGGACCTTTTTTCAGTTGGTTTGTTTTAACATCAGGGCACAAGCCCTTGAGATCTTAGATCTGAGTCCTTCAACTGTATTAGAAATAAATTGGAGCACTGGTTCTTTATTTCTGATTAAAGATAATGGCCAGAGTGAAGTAGATAACCTGTAATTAGGCTCTAAAACAGCCTGCTGGCTTTTCTTGTTAGGAAGAGGAAATGCCTGGTGTGCCAGCAATGAAAAGCAATACTTAGAGGCTTCTTAAAATTGGTTAATTCCAGTATCACTTATAACACTTGGGTGGTAATGATTCAACATCCATCTTCCTGTATTTCTGAGATGCTCCTGTGTGCTTACACTGTCAGTAGAGCAATGTCTTACATTGTATAGTTCCTCCTGATAATGGTCTGTTTCTTGAATTTCACTGCTGAATCTTTTAGCGAGTGAGACAAATACCAGCTCACCTGATTGTTTCAGTTCATTTTACAGTGCTGAAGGAGGGAAGTGCCAGACCCATGTGGTAGTAGGCAGGAATTGTGTGCTGCCAGATATGCCCTTGCTAAGGGCTTCTGACCTGTGGCTTTTCCTTACCCTTTGAAGAAAAATTTCAGTGGGTGCCAAGAAACAAGGTCACCTGCACTGCTAAAGTGGTTTAGAAGTAGCTTACTGATGATCAGTAATTAGAAATGCAAATTAGCCAGTCTTATTTTTCAAGGATGTTAAACAGCCTGTAGTGAGGGCACACCTAACCAGTGCATGGTAGGTGTGTGTGTCAGTGGCAAAATAATTGGTATTTGGAGTGAAGTTTAACGTTAGTCAGAGGTGTCATTTGCAACAAAACTAATTGACACAAGTTAAACAGTATGAAATGCAGTTACCTTAGTGTCTGGGATAGATCTGATATCTCTGCCTGCACACATTGTGTTCCCATCCACACTTAGCTTCTGTGCTAAGTAGCAATTTGTGCTCTATCATCACCACCATTCTGTAGACTCTGGTCTTCCACTGAACTGTGAAATATGATACAGTATTAAGTATTTTTTACTAACCCTTATTTGACATATCAGCAGGCAAATAAAAGCCATTCAAAAAAAGCCTGCTTTGTTGATCCTAGGAAAGATTTTCCTTGTGAAAAATAATTCAAGATTACCATTTCACAGATCACGTGTTTGTGTGTTTCCTGGAAAGCAGATACTGTTTGTTCTAAGGTTCTGTTGGGACTGGTTTGCATATTCTGGGGTACCAGGAGTCTGTTTATGACATATTATAAATTTAGCATGCTGAAGTGTGATATTGAAACTGAAGAGTTAGGTAATACAAGCATAATTGTTTTCCTGACAGATCTCTTCAAGCACATCACAACCTGGAGTCCTGGGGGCAGTAAAACAAACGGAGGAGTCTGCATTGTTTCAGTTTGCTGAGGTATAATGGCTGAATGTGGTGGGGGAGGATGGGAGGAAGCAAGGAACCGGTAAGAGTTGACACTGAATGGCTAAGCACCCTGTCTTATCAGGAATTCCCATCAGGAGATGTGTATCTTCATGACAGCATTGTATTAGGAAAACCGTGGGGTGAACAACCAGTGATTGGATGAGATGTTGGCCAGTTCTACCAGCTGTAGCATATATGAGATACTGGACTTGTGAACATTACCTAGCCTTCCATACACAAAGGATCACTGCAGACTTATTATACAAATGCCTCTTAATTAACATCTAGGAAAACAACCATTAAAAGACATTCTGAAATGGCACTATGCACTGCCTGTGGAAGAGGCTGCAGCAGTACAGAGTGGTGATTGCCCTAGGGGCAGGAGTCGTTTGAAGAATCCTTGCAGGTCAAAAGAAGCTTATCACAACAGCTACAAGGATATTTAACGGCATCGTTAGGTGGTGGCTTACCAAACCTATCAACTATCCATAAGTATCTGCCTTCCTCCACATATTGAAGATTTGGAGTTCTTTAAATGCTACTTTTAACAATTTCTTCTCCCACGGGTTGAACGTGCCTCTGTGAATTGATTTTCCACACATATACCCTTCTTGCCCATTTGGGGGAGTCTAGTACTGCTTGCAGAATCATTTAGGCCACAGGTGCATATTGTGTGTCTGAAAAGGCTGGAATTGGAGCTGGTGCTATTGCAGAGAAGCATAGTGGAATTAAAAGATACCCTGTTTGTTATTCTGTGTGTTTACAGAGGTTTGGCTACATACCACACACTTTGTTCTATTAAATGTTGAGCTAGCTGTCTAATGTGTGTTTTTAGCTTGGCTGGAATGGGCCTTGGTGTTTTTCTCAGGAGGGCCAAGGAAGAAAAATCAATTTACTGATTCAGGTGCCAAAAAATATCTGACTACAAACACCCCTATAAAAGATACAGTAGAGTTAATATTGCTAATGATGACGGTGTTTTTATATGTACCACATTTTTGAAAGTTAGACATTAAAATTGCAATTTCTTTTGAGAAAATTAGTACAATTGAGCAGGATAAAACTGTGTGCTGAAGCCCGACTTTTAAACTGGAGAACATTTCATGTTAATTTTATTGCAAAATGCTAGAATAATGGATCTACTAACTTTAAAAAAAATCTCAGTTGTTCTGGATATCTGCAGAGTTGAACAGAGTACATATTGCATTTAGGACAACATTCTTAAATTACCACATAAAACCCGGTTTAGCCATATTCTCAGAATTTCACAGAACCTAAAATCATTTCCTCTCCTAATTAAACAAACAAAATGACAAACCTGAAAATTGTTATACGGATGTGACAGTGCATTGAGTTGCATTCCACTATGCTGAGTGAGCTCATTTGGCACATTGGAGTGCACATATGAATCATCAAATGTTAGGCAGAAGAGGTGCTTAGAAAGTTAATTAGGATTTGCTGAGGACAGTTTTAGAATCAGGGTTAATCTCTTTTTCTTGTAAATTATTTAAAATGTGCATGCAGTCTGGAGGGGTTGGTTTTGTTCTGTGGCTGGAAATAGGAGACAGAAATCTGGAAAAGAGGAAAAAAGCCCCAAAATTAAAAAAACCCACCTTGTTGGCCATGGTTATTCTTCCTGTGAAACGTAATGACAGTGATGAACGTTATTTTTTATCTATAGCATAGAGAAATTGCCTTTTTCTAAGCTTGCAGCCTGCTGATTTCATTTAGGTTGTTCCAGGGGAAAGTATTGAGCGCATTACAGAACCTCTTTAAGCTTTCTGCCCTGCTATTAATGCTGCTTGTGCTCTTTCAGCTATAGGGGCTTTCATTTGCACAGGCTGTCTTTGTCAAATTTGGCAAAAGTCCTATTCCTTACTGTGCCACTTCTTACTGTGTCCTGTCTATATGAATGTATTACTGCATTTAGAGAGCTAAATTATGGCAAGCAATTTGCAGTAGGCTGCTGTCAGCAATGTACAGTGCTACAAAAGAAAAAAGAGAGGGAGAGAAAGTAGTTATTTTACCAGTAGCCAAGTAGACCTGTGAAGAAATGTGGTGTGCTCTGGTCTGATGTGCCTGGAGACTTCTGGCAGCCATCCCAGCTCAGTTTTGGTTCTGGCTGGGTGTTCCTCATATGTTGGCTTTCTCTTTTTTCTGCCTTTGCAGCAGGGTGAGTAAGAGTGCCTCTTTATGAAGACAGCGATCCCATTGAGTAGGTTTGTCATTTAAAACAGACACCTTTACCCCAGGAGTACAAGTGCCCTGTCACTCAGAAACAGCTCGTTATGTGTAGAGTAGCATGGGATTCTTTTTGTCGTTACAGCCTCAGTTAGTCTTTCATCTGGTTGTCTATCCCAAGTGCTCTAGTTGTCAATTAAAGCAGTTCATGATATGGCTAATGAGGCCTACCCAGTGACTTGCTACAACAGATGATGAAAATCCTGAGAGCAAGACTTTGTTTGGTCCTGTGGGTGTGCAGGCAAGTGCCTTGGAGGTCTTCAGAGATGATGTGACATCCTCATAAGAGCTTTTTTGATGTTTGGACTGTTATCAAGTTATGCTTTTGGCTGCTCTGACTTTGCAAGTACTTGGCCCTACTTTTGTCTTTCTCATTTGAAGCTTTATGGAAAGGCATTCTGTTGGCTGTGATTTCTGAGCAGTGGGCTGTGTTCCTTAGTATGGTGGCTGTTTGCAGGCTGTGTCTGCTCACGGGGGCTGGTCGCTGTCCCCTTGCTTGCCATGAGAGGGAAGCAGAGCAGATGGGACCCCTTCCTCTCTTGGTCTTACCGCATGTGTGTTTGGCAAACGTGAACAGATGGTGGTGATTGCTTCCTTGAAAGGAAAGAAGAGTGCCTCTTGTATTTACTTACCTAAACTCTTACTCATTATTAAAGAAAAATAATGGGGCATGGAAGCAAAAGAATTGCTAGTTCAGCCATCTTAAAGATAAAACTAATCCAAAACCACCAAGCTCTTTGCTTTCAGCAGCTTTTCTAAATTTTTTCTCTTGGTGATTTAATTAACAAAAACCCCCAAAACAGTCATGTGCAGCAGGCAGCAAGGGGGAATTTTTTTTGCTAGTCCAGCATGTTACTACCATTAAAAAAAAAAAAAAAAAAAGCCTGCCTGAGGATGATTTTGTCCCTGCTGCATTCTCACGTACTCAATTTGAGATGGTTTGCTCTCTGTTTATTTCCTGCAGAACAGGAAGTTTGCTTCCAAAGCTTTTGGTCAAAATGCCTTGAAATTGGGAACGTAAGAACTAGTGAGCGTTTTCTCTTCCAGCTTTCCCACATGTAAAGTTGTAATCAGCTTTGCATATGGGAAAGCTTTCCCAGGTAAAGACAGTGTATTTGCTGTTTGCCCACACACTGAAGTTATTAAATGTTTGTGTTGAAATGAAATGCCTATTCTAGGAGGAAGATGAAAAAGTAGTAAGTACTTTCACTAAGTAAAAGTAACCATGCTTCTTTTGCAAACTGAAATGTAATATAGTAGCTAAAATACCACTTGTTGTAAAAGTTAGTTACTTGATCCTAATGATCCTTCAGTTAAACCTCTACTTAAGTAAAGGGCTGTTGGTGGCTTTAGTACTGGAGGTTATGATTATTCTAATTAAGGGTGGAAGATGTTCTTAAGATAGGGAATAGGTTCTGTAATCTCGCTGAGATCTGATTGATCAGCCATTCTTTTCCTTCTGATGTTTGGCCAGTAACTTCATCGGAATGAGTTACTCGCTTGCGTCGCTTGCCTTTTCTTTTCTTAACTCTTAAAAGATTTTTTTTTTTCTGATGTGAAATGTTAGCTTCCTCTCTTTCTACTAGTACTACAAAGATGTCACATTTTATTAGGAACACCTATTGTCTTGTCAGAATTTCTTTACTCTTTCCTCACTTTGTGCATCCGGAGGCAAGATAAGCCTCAAGTACATTCTCAAGTGTGTGTGAGTGTTGTTCTATGGTTTTTCTGCCATTCTTAATGTGCTGAAAAAAATCATTGAGGTGAGCATTTGTTACAATAGAAAGATTAAAAAGTTGAGACCATCTTCCTGCAAAGTGCAGTGTACAATGATCACTTAGTCAAGAGGGGTCCTCAGCTGGTTCACTGAACTGTCTCAAAGCTACACTAGGATGTTGAAATATTTTAGTTTAATGTTAAAAATTATTATTAGTGCACATTTGAGTATTTTAACTAGCTTTAAGTGAAATGGATGTCCTGGATTTTGGTGGAGGGGGACGCGGTGAGGAGTGTAATAAATTCTTTGACAGGTAACTGAAAGGTAAATTCTTCAAATAACCTAGTTCAAAAGAAAGCATTAAATACAAGGAGAAGGGCGAACGTGATAATTCTTGCATCTGAAAGATCATAGAAACATAGAATGGTTTGACTTGGAAGGGACCTTAAAGGTCATCTCGTTCCAAACCCCCTGCCATGGGCAGGGACATCTTCCAATCAGGGAGGTTTCTCAAGCCCCATGCAGCCTGGCCCTGAACGCTTCCAGGGCCACATCTCTGGACCTCCTGTTCCAGTGCCTCACCACCCTTTAAGTTAAGAGCTTTTCATAACATCTGCTGTAAACCTGCCCTCTTTCACCTGAAAACCATTGCCCTTGTCCTGTCACTACCTGCCGTCATGGTCCTTAGTGTGATTTTTGTGGTGAGGGAGATACCACAGGAACTGGTAATTTTGTCCCAAGGCTTTTCAAGGCTTCCAGGTCAAATACTACCACATAATGCCATGCCATAAAAAGGTCACATATCAGAAATAATAATCCTTGCATTTCTGAATTCATAATGCTGCACTGGGAAGCAGGTCTGAAAAAATTTGGCTGTAAAAGCAGTTACCTAAAGTGTTAATGGTAGTTAATCATCACAGGTGCTGGCACACCAACAGCTCTTTGGAAGGCTAGATTTGATCTCCAGACGTAGGTCTTACTTCCTTTTTTATAACTAAAGAAAGTGAAACAAGAGCTGTCTGTGAGGACAGATGGTCCTCTTCTATATTTAATTAATGGGAAATATTTCCCAGGCTTTCTGAGGGAATTTTATTTAACCTTAACAACTAATAGTGCATATTTTTAAGCAACAGGTATGATTTGTTCACTTGGTCGCATAAAACAGTCCTAAAACACACAGCGTGGTAGAATATCAGCTGTGGACAGTACAAACTTAGAGTACCCATGAGCATAATTTAAGGAAAGAATGCTGTATTTGCTTTTATTCTCCTGTTTTCTACATATCTGTTAAGTGTTTCTTGGGTGGGGTTGCCTGTCTGAAATAGGGGCTTATGCCAGAAAGAACTAAAAGTAACTGGTTTAACTAATCCCTTATTTTTTATTCTTTTTCTCCCTTCCTTTCTGTCTTTCCTGTGTACCACTGAAATATTTTCTCCTCTGTTCATTTGTAACCTAGATCTCATCAAATACTTCCCAGTTGCCAAGTCCCGAGCCAGTAAAGCACTGCGGGAAGTCGGCACTCTTCCAGTTGGCAGAGGTAAAGTTACACTTGGTAGTGTCTCAAGGGGAAGATGTGTATAACTTTTCCACCAAAAAATGTGTGAATTGTTGAAGGTTTGCTCTAGTATCAAATTTGGTGTTTCTAGAAACACAGATTAGTAAATAATGTAATATCAAGAGAAATAGGCAGTGGCTATGGTCCCAGGGATCTAGTCTTTTAAACACTTGTGAATGTGCATATTTTCTTAGAGACAGCATAGAAAATTACACTTCTTTTTAGGAAAATTAGCTTTATAACTATAATAAAAACAATGCTCAGGACAACAGCAAAGACAGGAGATAACAGTATTCTCCTTAATGAGTAGCTTGACGCAGGATTAAAAAAATAAAGCTTTTGTAACAATGATTGGAAGGAGCATTGCTTAATCAGTGACTGAGAATAAGAAAAGAAAAGTAGACTTTGAGGTCATCAGGAATCTGTATGAAGAGTTGGAAGTTGACGCAGTGTATTAAATTCTGAAATTGGCAGCTGTCAGCAGTGATCAAGAACGCTCGGTCAGGTTTCCCCAAAGTCTTAGAAATTCTCTGTGAGTCTAAAATATAACCTTGTAGAGGTCTTCTCTTTGATATGGATGGTTCACTCAAAAGTCTTTGAGCTTTGATGTGCAAATACTATTCTTTGTGATGACTGAAAGTTGAAGGTACATGCTGTATTCCATATAGATAAGGGACTATGCTGGCACATTACTTCTACACTTCTTTTCTTGGTTTTTCTTGTGGTGTTCTAGATTTTTGTTTCAAATTCACATCCTACTTCAGTAAGGAAAATGGTTCTCTGGATCCTATCTATTTGCAGCCAGCCTATATTCTTGCTGGTGAGGTCAGTCCCTTTCAGGAAAAAGGCAAAGATTGGAAGCATTTAAATGACCATTGTCTATGGATAATCTTGCAAGACTGTGGCTTTATAGGAACTTACATGAGTGGAAGAAAATCTGCCTTACTGTACAGTCAGCCTCTGGCAGTAGTAGGGTTTGTGGCTCTGTGCTCTATTGTCAGCAGTGCCTGTACAAGGGTGCTTGCCCCTAACTGTGATCAGTGATCCATTAGGATATTTGGCTGTTGCAGCTCTGGGACAGCAGAAGGGTTGGTAGTGTTTACTCAGGGACACCAGAAGCTTTTAATGTGGCCTCCAACAGGACAGCAGCAGGTTGAGTAGTGATGTTCTGCAGTAAGGCTGTTGCCAAGTACAGCCTGAGTTTTAGAAGTCAGCATTAGAAGTTGTGATGTGACTCAGAAGCTTGTGAAGCCCTAATTTAATGGAAGGACAGATGCTTGTCCACAGGAGTGCACAGTTTGTACTGCAGGTGGCAGAAGTAGTGAAGCTAAGTCTGGCAGCATGACGTTGTGTGTTGGACAGGTTTCTGTAATCTCTCAGTGATTGCTCAGGTGGATTCTTGCAAGCCTAATTTAATACACAAAATGGACGTTAAAGGTTCTGATTCAAACAGGGAAAAACACAGCAGACGTGCTAGGCACATTCTCCATGTCTCTAGCTCTTGTAGGACATCAGTGCTATTGATTTTTTTTTTTTTTTTTTTTTCCCCAGTTTTGGAGAACTCTAATTTTGGATTGTGGTGGGATAAATGATGTGTGAGAGATTCAGCTTAAGTTTTCACATGGCAGTTCAGGACCTCGTTGATAGCAATCCAAATAAACTATGTTCATAATCACCTCAGGTGATTATGACACCTAAGGGTGTCTTAGGTTTGCAGGTAGATTTGGCAGACAGCTGTGCTATGCTGCTGTAACTCTAAACTGCAGATGCTGTGCGCTGGAGGGGACTGGACTACTGTTTCCATGCTGCTGGCATGGCAAGCATCTGGTGCATGGGAGCCTGTATTCTTCATCATGCCATAATGCTCTGCTCCTCTTTCATATCTTTGCTATGTGGATTAACCAACTTTATCTTCTTTTTTTTCCCCTCTCTTCCCTATGCCTTCTTTTTTGATATTTCACAGTATTTCACAGATGATGATTAAAATAAAATGTAGAAGGGGGTTAAATTATTTTCTAAAAATTCTTCTGAGGACTTCTGAGTTTCTATGAATAGTTGGAGCAGCCAGTCTGCATTCTGAAGCCTGGGAGGCTGTTGCTGTTCAGCTCTGCTGAGTCTCTTGCTCTCTTCCGCCTTCAGCGCAGAGACATGAGAGTGAAGGGAGGCAGCGTGGTGGTGCAGCATCACCTCACCAAGGCTAGGAGGCCACTTCACAGCACTAACAGCACTCAGCTGTGAGCAGCTTGTGGAGGCCTGAGCTCTAATGCTCAGGGCTTGGGAGATGCTGTTAAGAGCTGCACCTTCCAAGAGATGTAGAGACAGTGTTGTTTTTTGTTATTTCCTTCATGGTAGTGATAGGCCAAATGCTGCGGTCAACTTTATAGGCCCACCCATGCTGGTTGAGAGCAGTGAAAACTGAGTTGGTGGGGATAAGGAGAGCCAAAAGGGTGTAAATACTTTACTTAGTTCCCCAGTCCCTTATAACATGACTTTCTTATGCAGCCTAAAGAAGGAGGTGTAAGAAACCCACAAGCCTGGTCAGAGATGATGGGCTATGCCTTTAAAATCAGAATATTTTCTTCATACTAATGGCCAATCCTGATGCTTGAAATTTGTTTAGAAAAATGCAAGGTACATTTCTTTGCACCTTGCTCAAAATTGATACAAAACACTCCAAAGTACTGAAGAGGATCATGGCCTGATACAGGAAAAAGATTCTGGAGGATAGTCAGCTATCTGCTGGCATGACAGCCTACTTTTACTCTGAGGAATACTAAAGATTACCAGTGACTTGGACTCCTACTTAACTTTGGGTTCTTAACCTCTCTTTTATGAGTCCTGTAGGACACCAACAGGCAATGCCGTAGCCTGAAAGGAATACCCTCCTCAACTTATGATAATGAAATACAATAATTAAGTTTTGCAATCCAGTGTCCTACTAAGCCTTCAAAAACACTGCCAGCTGGGTTGCATGCTGGTGTAGATTGTTGCTTAGCTGCTGGAATCTGTTCCTGTGTGAGAGAGCATGTGCTTCAGTTCATCCTGTTCTTCTGAGGGAGTCCTGACAAGAAAAAGCCCAAATCTGCAAGTGTCTTTCAGTGTACAGTGGTATTATCCACCAGAGTAGTATTGGAGCAGGCTTTTATTTATACCAGCATGCACAGGCCTGCACTTCTTTTTCAGTATATAATCTCATGAATGAATTTTGGGAAGGGGGGTGGGGTTAGCAATCCATTCAAAAGCTGTATCATAATCATAAAAGAATTGGTACTGATAAAAGAATGCTTTGTGTTGGTTTTTCTCTTCATAGATTTCTTCAAGTACATCCCGTTCAGGGCCTTCTGATTTAATGAAACAGTGTGGAACATCAGCATTATTTCAGCTGGCAGAGGTAATACTAAAAAACTGGTGACCAATTTTTCCCATGTGCAGTGGGGTGGAGAATTTAATGCTGTTGATTGCCAAAGTCTGAAAGGCAGAACAGTGCTACAGTTATAATTTCACTGCTGCTTACAGAACCATCAGTTTCATGGCTCACATGCCACAAGTCAAGATTTCCCCAGACTAGCCATCAACTTAAAAATTTCTAAGTGTCTGGTGCAGCTCAGAAGTACCACCAGTTCCTGGTGGCAAAGGGGCTTTGCAGTTGAACTTGATTCAATTTCTTGGTTTAGGCTTTGAGGTTTTGAGGGTTTGGTTGAGGGGCACAAATGTTTGAGAGAGAGGGCTGTATTACTGTGTTACTCAAGTTTGGGCATTGCCATTACAAATTCATGTTAATTATCAGGAGCTACTAACAGGTCAATAACTTACATAGAAATTCTACTATGATACTCTCAGCAGATCTTCCTTCTGGGAACAGTTAAAACCAATGGCATTTCATTAAAATTTTGCATTTGTTTTGTTTCCAAACACTTTCTTTTTAAGCTTTCCCAATCTCAAAAGATTGTTTAATTACAAGTTTATTTAGTGCTTACAAGACAGAAGTCACTTTTTTTGTAGCCACATCTATAGCTCTGTACTATTGGCTACTGCAAAAGAAGCGTGTAAAAGGAAAAAAATAATGCATTGACTGGAGGGATGTGTGTTGAATTGACAAAATATTAGTCCAGTGAGCTCCATTTTAAAGATTGATCTTCAGCTTTTGAAAATCACAGGCTATGCTTAACATTGCAGCGTAGTAACAAAGTCACAGAAGTGCCTTTGCACCAAGAACGTACATCAGCACAGTTGTGGAGTTCTCCTTTGCCTAGTCTAAGCTGCTTCCTAACAGATACTGTGTGTTGCCCAAGCTCTGGTGCTTTACATTGCTCAGTCCAGCTTGTCCTGAACCAAACCAGTAGTTTCTACCCTGTGCAGCAAGAATTTTGGAAACCTGCTACAAAAATATTCTAATCATTAGTGTTATGCTCTTACATGAATTAAGTATGAGAGACTTTTTTAGCTTGCAAGGAAAAAAAAAGCCTTGCCAGTTTGAGAAGTCTAAAATGGACCTAAAAAGAACCCAATGGCCTGGGGGAGGTACATCCATACTGACCACATGGTCTGTGGGCTGAGCTGTGGGAACCTTTGTTGTCTGGTTCAAAGCAAACCTCTTCCATCTGGTTTTGCTCCAGGTGACTGGTTTATATTTGTTCTAAAAACAAAACAGCACTGGGAGTTCAGCTTGGGGGCTTTAAGAGGGGAGTTAGAAGAAAGCATATCTTGCCAAGGGCAGCTGGTTGGTGCCGTGAAGGACTACCTTCTGTAGAGGAGTCAGGATAGGTTACAGATGATCCAGAAGAGAGAATCTCCCAAGTCAGTGCTGCAGGAACATGGCAGTTTGAGGATCTTCTGACAGCTCTTTTTTTGAATATCGATGTTCCTCAGATAGTATAAGGATTTTGGTTTCCATTAGTGTTATCCGCAGGAGGAGATAACCATGGTAACCACTGCTGCTTTGCAGTTCTTTGCAAAATAACTCATGAGAAGAAAGATTTGGAAGGCTTTTGTACTACCTTCCAAATTATTTCTTACATTTAAGTAAAAGAAAATAATCTCAGTGAGATTCAGTAAATGTTTTTTCTCTCCCTCCTTCAAGGCCATTTGGAAAATAGAGAAAGGAATTGTATTAGGGATGTGTGAAAGTTGAACGGGGAATGGATGTGAAATTTCAAGTAGCATGTCTGTGGCAATAGTCAGGATAACTGTTCTGTTGCATTTAGGATATTCTGAAAATCTGTCTAGCAGTGGGTTTCCAGATTATATAAAGACACTTAAAGGAAACATCACTGACATCAGCTGGAGTCTTTTTCTATTAGAGGAATAGAACCCACCAGCGTTATTCTAGCACTTAGCCCTCATCCCACTGCATCGATTTCAGCAGGGTTTCAGCCTGTTTTTCAGTGCTGTCCTGTAGCACAGTTTGCTTTCCTAAACTAAAGTGCCAGAGAGATTGATTCCCTGTTTAATGCACCTGTTTGTATAAGTAAGTATTGTTAACAGTTGTTCTTTGTTTTATGGGGCTGTTTTTAAACTTATTTTAGATGTGCCTTGCTTCAGAAGGAGTAAAAGTGAAAGAACCTGGGAAAACGAAAGTGGAAGCACTGGAAGATGAGGGAGGGGAAGTTTCAGAGGACATGGAAGTAGAACTGGAGAAAACAACAGTAAAAGACTCCAGTAAAGGAAAAATAGAACAATCAGAGAGAGAGAAAATACAAAACCCGGATAAAACAAAAGCTGAGGAATCAGAAACTGCAAAATGCAGAGATTTTACTAGTCTTGCAATGGAAAACAGTCCTTTTGAGAGAAAGGATAACACAAAGGATCACATGTGCCGTTCTCCAGAGCTTTTCATGGGTGACATGACTATCCTTGGGCTAAAGCCAGAAAAGATAAAGAAGAAAAAGAAAAAAAATAAGTTGGACCGGCACACAAATGAAAAATCCACCCCCAAGAAATCTTGTAAAAAGAGGCAGTCCTCTGAGTCGGACATTGAAAGTGTAATGTACACAATTGAAGCCGTGGCCAAGGGGGACTGGGGTGCTGAGAGACTTGCAGATACTCCCCGCAAAAAATCCCGCCCTGTCTCAAATGTGAAGGGAAGCGTGTTGGATACAAAATCACCAAAGAAAAAAGTGAAATCGAAAGAGAAGAAAACATCAAAGGAGAAACCAATGGAGACCACCAAAGAATCAAAGCCTCCCGATTTTCTTAGTATTGGAGCCAGCAAGGAAGTTCCATGTGAGGCTTCTGATAACATTAAAGTGGAACCACTGACCCCAACAGAGGAGGTGGTACCCCAAAGCTTACCAGAACAGGTCAAAACTGAGGACAGTGACTGTGTAAAAAAGATAGAAACCTGTGGCTCCAGGAAATCGGAGAGATCTTGCAAAGGTGCTCTTTATAAAACTCTGGTGTCAGAGGGCATGCTCACATCTCTGCGCGCTAATGTGGACAGAGGTGAGTGGCTTGGAGTGTTTTGTTTACAGTGTGAACTGCAAAAACCTGCCTGGAGTGGGAGGAAAAGCAAAAGTCCATGTTTAAGCTGGAGTTTGAGCAGTGTGCCATGGGAATGTTGTGTCTGGCCACCCGAGATGCTAGGGACAGGTGGAGTGGCTGGACGCGGTGTTCCAGGGCAGGTCTTTTGAAGTCTTGAGATCTGTGCTTACCTCACAAACTCTTAACTGCTCTATTTTCATTTTTCATGATCTGAGTTTTAACTTCTTGACTGAAGGCTTTGTTGTTTAATTTGTCAGCCTGCTGATAGATGTGTGCAGGACGTGTGATGTATGTAACCCCAAACAATTACCTTGTTTCTATATAAACAGCTCTTGTGGTTGTGAACATAGTTCTCAAACCTGCAAGAAGCAAATGTGCTCCGGTTTTGCTTTGGTTGTTAGTTTTGCTGTAGGCGGTAAGTGAGAACCTTTTATCTTGTGGAAGGACAAATTTGAGATAATTTCTGGAAGCTTTCAGTGAGATGTCTGGAAATGTATTTTTCCAACTGGTAGATTTATATGTGTAATTAGAACAGTCAGAAAAGAAAAAAGATGTTTGTAATCTAGGGAAGCTTATTACTGTATATCTCTTCATCTCTTTCTCCTTCTTTATACCTGAAGACATCCTGACTTTCAAGGTAGTCTGGGAAAATTCAGGACAGGAAATGCAGAATGTCAGTATCATCATTGCCCAGTTTAAAATGAAAAATGTTTTTAACTGCCTTAAAGAAGGTCAGGCTTCATAAGTTGCAGTACTGACTGGGTACACAAGTTTATTCTGAGTCTGCTTTGTTTTGGGACATTTTTCTAAAGATAAGAAACAATTTTCTGCCTTCCTCACAGGAAAAAGAAGCTCAGGAAAAGGCAACTCCTCAGATCATGAAGGATGCTGGAATGAAGAAATCTGGGCCTTTTCCACAAGTGGAACAAGTGGGAACAAAAAACTGAAAAAGACTAAGCCAAAGGAAGAGTTTGTTTTTGGGTAAGTTGTGGCTTAACACTGTTTGATGTTTTAGTTAGGTCAACCTAAGTATTTAAGAGTGAGTCCTCCTCACTGCAGCTAAGTGAACTGCATCTACCACCTAAATAATCACAATTCATAAAATTAAAAACACTGTTGGACTGAGTCATGCTCTAAATACCTGTCTTTTGTATAGAAAAGTAATTCCTTTGAGATCTTTCCTGGTTTACACCACTGTAAATGAATCTGAATGATGTCATTTGCTCAATTCTAAACAAACCACATGGTATTTACCTGCTCAAAAAGTGGTGAAGAGGGTTACTTACATTTTCAGAATACTTTGCAAGCACTATTTAAAGTTTTGTGTAGGTGTTCAATCATCATAAACCAAGTTAGACTAGAAAGAATAGATCTCTTTGCCCACTTGGAGAGATTGCTTACTGAGGAATAGTAAACAATGTTCTTATATTGGCAAATAATTATGATAAATATGTCATTTTTCCATTGTAGAGAAAAGATATTTAAACTGTTTATGTCCACTATGAAGAAATTAAATATATCGTAAAAACAATTAATGCGTATAGATGCATTAAAATTTAGCAAGGCTGCACAGAATTACTTTTTTAGTATACAAGTAATGATTTTTGTCAGATTTATTTAGCTGCAAGCACAGTAGTTAAATCTGGGTAGCCATTCATACTTGCAAATTCTTGCAGATGGAAAAATATATTTAAAAGGGGGAGTTTTCCCATATTTCATGCTTAAAATTATAATATGTTTGGTTTTGCAGGTTTGCAGTAGCCCTTTTTATAACCTAGTCTCTGTGACATCCAGTTGCAGCTCACTTTCAGCAAGGATATTAAATCAATGGGAATCTCCAAATCTTGTTTATTGGAATAGCCAAGAAAAATTAGTCTAGAAAAAATCGAACAGTTTGTAGTTTTAGAGCTTTGTATAAGTTTTGGAAATAATTTTAGGTTTAAATTTGAAGACTAAAACTTTTCACACGTAATGATAAGAAAAGTGATCACATCTTGCAGCTTAAAAACAAAAGTAGTTTTAAATTATTTATTCAGAGTAGCTAGGAAAATTGTCTAAATCATTCATTCAGCACTGTTCTACTCTTATTAGGTGGGTGGATGAGGAAATACATACTTTTCAATCTCATCTTTATTCAGTTGCATTGTTAATGAATATTATTTAGTGAACTCTGTAAAGGCAGAATTAAGAATTTGTGAAGCACAAGTGCTGGAGAATGTATCCAGTATCCCTGTTCATTGCATTACCTCATCTTCTGGCTATGAAGATGGTTTTACCTCTACCTGTTGAGCATAACTCCCTCTGCTCCCTTCAGCATCCCATTTCAGCCTCATTTTGTATGTGTGTTGGTCAAAAGGTTCACACCCCTTCAGAATTATGTCATTTTCCCTGTGTCCCCTTACCTTCCCCATCAGTAGCTGCTTGTGTTTTCCCTGATGGTCCAGGTCAGATATGCTTTCCCCACACACAGCCAACTCCTTTGCCAAGCAGTGCTCTACCTGCATGTATCTCCTGTCAGGACTAGACTGTACACCTAGTCAGCATGAACACCTCAGCTCAGCTACACATGTGTAACCAGGCTTGAGAGGCTCTGAAAATTCATGACAGTGTGGATGATTTTTATTTTTTTTTAATAATTAATCACTGACATAGAGATAGCAGCACTCCCCATTGCCTGCACGTCACAAAAGTTATAAATTACTAGCCAGGATGGCAGCTCACCTACTGTCGAATGAGGTGGGGTCCTCCCAATTAGAGCTGCAGCCTCTCACATGCCCTCGGGGCAGGAGATGAAGCAGGTGGGAACAGGCAGTGGGAGAGGAGCTGAGTCAGAGGATGGCATTGCATGACAGCTGTCAGAGCAGAAAATCAGATGGTTTTGTGGTTGTCAGGGAACATCCATGTGGAAGAGAAAAAGGTAGCAGTACCAAGCACTACTGGTGTCAGATACCTCTGTGATTAAAAACCAAAATAAAAAAGGTGTGTTCAAAAACAAACAAACCTCACCATGCACCTGGTCTGCAAAGAGTTGTATGTTAAGATGGAAAACTGCTTACTGAGAGATGTAATAATTATAGAGACAAAATGAGGTATCATTCTGCATACCAAAGCTTTCAGAAAGCAAAAGTGCTGCTTCAGAAAGCAGAGAGAAGTACCATGTGATGTTCACATGTTTTATGTGATACTTCCAAGTGTATAAGAGCCATCCTTCCAACAGTCAAACCAACTTCTGTCAAGTTGAGATTTTTCATAGCAAGTAGAATTAAAAACAAGTAGAAAATGTCATTGTTCCCCCATAATTGACAGTGCTATTTATAACCTGCCTAACTGTGTGCACTGCATTTTCCTAAAACACAATTCTTACTTATACTCCTGCCTGGCTGCAAAAATTTGCAGGAACAGAGAGTGCTTATGCAAGTCAGTATAGTCATAACAGCCAGAAATGCTGTGCCATCATCTTCGACTGCTTTGTTTTCTTCTGGCTATTAGGAACATTCATACCTTGTCTGTGGATTTCTTGAGTTGTAATTAATCTGCTGACAGTCATTTTTGTTGGGCTGAAGTATGAGGCACACTGGGTTTCATGAAAGCATAAGCTAGTTACATTTTTCATCTCACAGCAAATAAAATATGATGGGAGAAAATCTAATCACCCAGCACAAATACAAAACTGATTTCCCCCCCAAAGCTTCATGTTTCACAATATCTACAGAAGATTGATTAGTTTGACATTCTTCTTCTGGTTTGAAATGCTGTTTTCATTCTGGTGTAAGAATTTTATGGGAAGTTATTTTATTGGTTTATTTATTGGTTTTACTGTCTTTGTTCATTCCCCCCACAGAGCAGGCAAATCTCTTGTACGAATCTGTGCAGCAAACAGAGCTAAATGTCCCCACTGTGACATTGATTTTTTTTTTTTTTTTTTTCTAATTTTAACATATGCTACTAAGGTAATCAATTTGTACTGTTACAAATGCAGAAGCAGAAATACATTCTCATTCCAAAGTTGAATTAATATATACTGGTTTGCTGTTTACGGTGTGTGCACTTAAATGTTTTTCGCCTCTCACTGTGTAAAAGTGTGTGTGTGTACACACACATGCTCTTAAACTATATAATTTTTTCTCCAGAAAGAGTTACATTTAATTTGAATGGTTTTGTTTCCCATTTAGCTTAGCAAAATTGGAAGAAGAATTTGCAAAGAAATTCAACAGCCTCCCTCAATACAGTCCTATTACCTTTGACAGGAAAAATTCAGCTGTTTCGAGGAAAAAGCGAAAGGTTGGAAGCGGCTCATGTGAACTACCAAAATCCAACAAAGGTAAATTGCCAAGTGCAATATATTCTTAAACAACAGGAGTGCTGTGACAAGCTCAGGAATTTATATGTCCATCCTTTACTGTTACCTATGAAAAGTCTGAAGTCCAAGAAGAAATTTCCTAGCACTGAAGTTAGTTGGTTCTCACCTGGATCAGTTTTCAGGCTGTACTCTTGATTCCTGATTTTAATGATAAGTAAAACTGGTAGAGTTTGTACACTAAATATATTTCTGTAGGAAGAAAGTTTTTCAAAAACACGAATATTTGTGAGGTAAGTGAATTTGTCAAGTTTTCCCATGAGAAGATAGGGAAAAAAGGGCAGATGATCAAAGGTTACATTTTGACATTTTTCTAAGCTTAGTTTTATGCCAGTTCTCATTTCACTGTAATTTTAAGGTCTGTAAATTAAAACATAAGATATCAGAGATGTCTGAATGAAACTTCTTGAATTTTTCTTCTGTCAAGATTATAACTGTCGTAAGTTTTGAGCGAAAATGCCCTGATGCGATAAAAAAAGGTTAGAGGACATGAAAACTATTTCCACGCACTGCTCCATTGCTGAGGCTCATGGAGGGAGAAACTCATTATACACTTGGGTATTTCTTTATACAACCTGTGATGCAGAGATGGTAGAGAAGTGACAATGTGGTAGGGTAAAACTACTTTTATACTGTGGGAGAGATACTGATGCATACATACAGTAGAGAAGCATCACAAAATGCAGGAATGATGTACCAGTAGTTCCACAAGACAAGGATGCTTAAAAGGATCCTCATCAGGCACAGTTTGCAATGTGGAGTTGGTTTCCTTTTCTGCAACAGTGGTAGTTCTACTGACTGACAGGTTTTAAGATCTAATACGGCTGTTTTAGCCAGGTGACCCTGGATTAGATCTATGCTTTTTGAATGCTTCACAAATAATCACATTACAGTGTGCAGGATTGAACAGCTGTTCTTTTCTAGTGCGTGACAATTTTGGTATTGATTTTTGTAATTAGATGTGGAACAGCCACTTTGCAAAATTAGACTTGTGCTAATACCAGCCTAGTTCTGGCTTCATCTGCCTTTAATTTTGGTTTATTATATGTATTTGACAGAACTTCTTAAATGAGCATGAATGAATTGCTTTACAGTATGATAACACACTGGTTAATTAAGCAACATCTGTTGGGAAGAAAACCTCCTCAACTACAGTGATCTAGCAATTGAAGTTGTAGTAGCAGCTCATTGGGTTTCTTGCTACAGTATTTACTTGTTCAAGCCTCTGGGTGTCTGTATGTTTAAAAGTTCTGCAGGCGCTGTGTTGTTTGGGAATGGTGGGCTAGAATTCTGCCTCAAGCCAGGTAGCCCAGAACTGCATTCTGCTTGTGGGAGGGCTCATACAGGAGAGTTTAACTGTCATCTTTGCTACCATCACTTAAAGAGCTTTGTGGAATATATTCGGCCTTGTCTCAAGGGAAGGTCAAAAGCATAACTGCAGGCAGGTTACAAGCCTGATATGTGAAGTTTTGGCACAGCCCTGCAGACGCAGTCATGGAGCATTTGCCTCTGGCTGGCCATAAGGGCTCTTTAAATTAAGCCAGTGGACTTTGCACTGAGCAGATGGTAAACAGTCACATGAACTTTTCCACCAACTGAGCTGTGGAGTTGCAACAAGCAGCCCCAGGGCAGGAATATCTGATACTAAGACTGCTCTTTCTGTAGCGAACATCTAACCACAGCCCCAAACTAAATCCAGACATAGCTAGTGATACCTGCTCCTAATTCCAGCAAATGTTGAATTTACACTCTAGCTGGGCAAGCTGACAGCTTGTGTCAGTCATTCTGACTCCCTGGACAGCAAAGTACAGTCAGCTCTCAAGAGATACTTGAAAAACTTTTCAACAAACCATGTTTCTTCTGGAAAAAAAAGATTGCTAAAAAGTAAATATTTCATGACAGTAGGTCAATTTTAAATGTGTTTTATTTTCTTAGGACGTGTAAAATTAGGATGTGAGTCATGGATTTGAAATTATCTGGCCTAAAGTGCATACAAGCAAGTTTACTAGCTTAGTAAGGTTTGTTCCCCAGCTGAGCCAAACATTTATTAAGCTGAATCATCTATTTTAATTTGTGATGCACTGACAGGCTATTGAGCCTCATTGGGCTGTTGGCTTGTGAAGTGTGATGAGTAAGAAGAGTCCTAGAGAACCCAGGCCTCCAAAAGTGTGGCATGAGCAGGTGTGTGTGCTAGGCTACTGCAAGTATTGCAGGAAATGAAACTGCCATATCATGCAAAATAATAGAGCTTGGTTTGGAATGGTTTTGGGTTTTTTGAGTTGTCCTGGTTTTTTACACCTTCAGAATTAAACAAAAGTAGCATCTTACTCTTATGCAGTGTCATGAGCATGAACTGTGAAGGTCAATATCAACATAGCCTCATGGGTGTGACTGTGTAGGGATGTGGGAGACCTTAACTTTGCACTGCTCTGTATTACTGTGTTGTGTGGAGTTGTTTCTGCTGTGTGGCTTTTCCTTGGGTGTGTCTCTGTCATGTCATTAGAAGAGATGTCCAGCACAAATAGTGTTTACAAGTGTTGGGGGCCTCTGGGTGTTTCCAAGCAACAGATAAAAATCAGTAGGGATAGGTTTAGGTAAACATTCTTTGAAATGATGCCCTACTTTCTTGAATGAGCATGTACAGGATTATAAACTATCTGCACATTTTCACTCAGCACACATAACCACTTAATTTTTGAAGTCTACAGATCAGTGTCTACTAAACATATAAAATTTAGAAAATGTGTTGGAGTTTTGCACAATAAACCTTCCCCAGAATGTTAAGGGAATAAAAATGGAGAATTTTTTTGTTGTTGTTGGGTTTGGGGTGTTTCTCTGTACCCCACCCCCAACTGTAACTGTATGCTTTAATAAGTTTTATTTTGGAGTAAATGGTGCTGGATTGATTTTCTGTCAAATGTCATTATCCTGTGCCTACAACAGGGTTGATATTCTACCTAACCACACTGCAAGGTTTGTCAGGATATTTTCCTGCTCCTAAGTGGAAATTCAGTAGGGCAATGCCCACTGACTGCTTCTATTGTGCTTGTCATGTCCAGTCCACACTTCTTTCATCTAAAAACACCTGAAGAACCCTGTAACACAAAAGCTGCTTCAGATCCACATGTGTGAAGAAAAATTTGAACCTTTTCTTAAATGAGAGGCTTTTTTTTTTCCCTGGAGTTTCCAAATTGTCTAAATTCTGCTCCCGCTGAAATTAATGGGAGTCTTTCTTCAATGGGAGCAGGACTGAACAAGCCATAAAGCTTTGATAGAATTCACATCAAGCACTTTGAAATGAGAATGTGCATATACAAAAATAATGTCACAAAATGGCTGAAGAATACAGCTATACTGAATCTGTGCAGATGGCCTGCTCCAACATTTACTGGAGCTGTGACTGTTTCCTTTTTTCTTTTTGTCTTTCCAATGGCATATGTGCCAAAACATCCCACCACGCAGAAGTCAGCTGTCTGCAGTGAGTCACTAATCTGCTTGTATGCAAAAGTGAGCAACAGGCACAGTCATTATTTCTGCCTTGTACTGTGGAGAAATGCTCACTTATACACCCAGCACTGCATTAAAGCTTTCATTTTGGGAAGGCAAAGAGGGGAATGCACAGTGTGCTTTTATTTGGGGAAGAGGTTGTCTACTTCTGCTTTTTTGTCTGTGGCCTCTAGGACTAGAAATAAAGCATCAGCTTAAAACGGATGCTGCTTTGTGGCATTCCTCTTGGTCTTAGCTCTGGGCTTCTTTTTGGCTCAGTTCACAGCATTCAGATGTTTGGAGATTGCATGCTGTAATGTTCCAAGGATCATGACCTAAAAATACAGCACCTTCCTCCGAGAGATGCAGAAATGCACAGACCGTTTGTCCTGATTTTGTTAGGATCTTGTTGAAATGTCCTCTGTTTGATCAGATGCTTTAAAACAGGGAACTCTTTTTTAGAGCACAGGAGGCCTATGCCCAGAAATCTGGAGGAAATGCAGTTATGATTCATTTTCTTGCCTGCTGCTTCCCTGAGCAACTGCCACTGGCCATAGCAAGTATTCCCAGGAGGAGTCCTTATTGCCCCCAGTGAGCACAATGGACAAGCCAGGGATTAAATCCTGTGGCAATTCCTGAAGTGCCAGGGAGAGGATAAGCCATGTAGAATATTTCCAACAGAGCAAGGTGAGCAGATCACTGTATAACAATAACAAGTAAACTAACATAAAAAGGTTTTTTTCAGCTTTCTATAGGAAACCACATCCAGGGTCCATTGCCTAACAGCAAGACTTTAGGTTAGTTTTTTCAGTCATGAATTTTCTCTGGATTGAATGTTCACAAGTGGCATTTGTTCAAAGTCTTGGAATGCTTACCTGTTTTCCCCAGCCATGCACCCTGTCGACTCCTGCGTGGTGACTGTGCCTACACAGTTAAGGCAGAGTTTGGATGAAGTTTCTCATGGAGTCAGAAGTTAGATTGTCAGGTCCAAGTATGTTGACTTATTTTGCTGTTAGCCCATCTTCTCTTTCAATGCATTTATGGCCAAAGGGCATTCTTGAGTGTCATTGGGCACTGTCTCACAGGAGTAACAGCTAAAAGTGAAGGAAATAGGAAGTTTCCTTAGCTTTTCTTTTGGCCCCACCAGTGTCAATGTCCTTGGATTTTCCATCTGGGAAAGTGGCATATTGTAGGTGCAGGCTGATGACAAAGGTGCCTTCAATGGGGAAAAAAAAGATGAAAGACACAGGTTTCCTTCTCCATGCAATGCTTGTCATCTTTTCCTGAGTTTTTAATCTCTGTTACTCTGCTTAGAGTTGCTGACACTGGCTGACCGTCTGTGCCAGTGATTGAAATGGTTTGTAGGGTACAAGTTAAGCTGTAGTAATTGAGGGGTGATATGTAACGTGTTGCTTCTTCCAAGCACCTGCAAAAATCATTAATTTTCTAATTAAAACATAATGAGAAAAAAGTCACAAGAATTGTAGTTATGTACCTCTGTCTTCTTGTGGAACTGGTGGGAAGACTGTTGATATGGATGAAGTATTTGAACTTGGTCTCAAGTAAAGCTCAGTTCTTTCAATTGGGCTTTTGTTTAAGCTCTCTCAGCTTTTTCATTTCTTGTTTTACATTTTGATTGCACTAACACTAGACTAGTTCTCGGTGATACTCAGGAAGCTGTTGTAAAATTTGCAGAACAACACTTTCCAAGTAAGTTTGAGTGAATATGGCCTATTCTGTTGTACTTCCTGGTATTTTCTATACAGGCTCTAGTGGAGCTGTTCAGATTCAAGTTGATGTTGCCTAAGACGATCTCTTGCTTGGACTTTATTTCGTTTGTTGTTTGACTTCCAGATTTTTGAAAGTTTATTAATCTTTTTCTAAAGTTTTGATTTCTTCCATATTAAAAAAGAAGTAGCAGTGAGCCACCAAGCCAACATGTATAAGATGTTACGGTTTCTGTGCCTGCCTGTGACTGGATTTTAGCTTTCTCTCAGTAATTTTCAGTATTGATCAGACAGCCTATTGTCTGTGAACGGCTTTCCCCTCATACGACTAAATACTGCTTCCATGTGCTACACACTTTAGTCCTTCTTTCCTTGCATATGGAGTCTGAAATGGCAAATTGCAGGTAGACTTAACCCTGATTGCACATTCCTATATGGTTGCAGTTGTGTCCCAGTAGCCAGTGTGTGTGTGTGTCTGGTTCCTTTTAAGGATGAGGAGTGGAAAAGGCCAGTATTTGTGGTGGGTAGAATCCTGTTCCAGGTGAGCTGGAGATGAGAAGGACACCCTCTTGTTAGACTGTAAGTTATCTTGTCACGTGCACAGCATCTTATTTCTGTTTGGGCTGTCTTTTCTGAACTAGCCTGAAGACTTGCTTGTCCACTGTGTCTTTGGAAGTAAGATTTTGAAGTGGAGTTTCTATAAACCCCCTAAAAATGGCTTAGCAGTGTGGAGATTAGGCATCTCTTACACCTGTGTTGCTGTTGTATCACTGACTGCTCCCCAAATGAGGCAAAGACTAACTTCTTGATGATCTCTGATGGTGGTATATTTTGTGGTCTAATGTCACACAACATGTCTTCTGACTGTTACTAGTAAATATTCTGCTGGCAAAGTAGGAATGATACCATGAGCTGGACATAACCTCACCTTCCCGCTCTGGGAGCTTTTACTTTTGCTCTTAGTATATCTTGTTCCTGGTCACCAGAAAGGTAGTGATAGCCCTTGTGTCCTTTGATGGGTTGGGCCTGGCTGGCAGTTAAGTTCCCACCCTGTTGCTCACTCCCACAGTGGGATGGGGGAGAGAATAGGAAGGGCAAAAGCAAGCAAAAATGCTTCCTGGGTCAAGATGAAGACCGTTCCATAAGTTGGAGGGAGGAAACAAGTAATGCAAAAGCCAGCATCACCACTAACAAACTGATGCCCAGCCAGTACCTGAGCAATGGACAACTTTAAAAAAACCTTTCCCCGCAGTTTTGTGCTGAGTATGGTAAGAAATACCTCTTGTGCAGTGTGGGTCAGCTGTCCCAACTATGTCCTCTGCCAGCCTCTTGAATACACTCAGCCTACTTGCTGGGGTGCCAGAGTGAGAAAGAGAGATCTTGATGCTGTAAACACTGCTCAGCAGTAATTAAACCATTGTTGTGTTCCAGCACTGTTTTGGTCGCTGGTCTAAAACACAGCACTGTCCAGGCAGCTATGAGGAAAATTTACTCCCTGCCAACCAAGCCCAGCATACGTGCAAAAGAGAGCATATCTTTAAATAAGCAAGAAACTCCCCTTTTATTGCATGGCTAAGCTTTCCTGAAGGTTTTGTTCCCCAAAATGCATTGTATGCACTTAAATGCTGGGAGGTGGTGGGTTGGAGTACAGCTTGCTGAAAGCCTTCAGAGTCCCTTCTGGCAGAAGGTCAGGTTTTGTGCTTGCCCGTGAAATGAAACTCGTATTATAGGAATGGGAGGTTGTACACTACATACTGTGACTGTTGTACTCTTTTTCAAGTTTCTAATTAAAAGTATGTATTATTAATGTTGTCTGTAGGTTCATTCCAGTCTCAGAAAAAGAACTTATTCCACAAAATTGTCAGCAAATTTAAGCACAGAAAGAAGCTTAATGTTCCGGACACAGGTACTGGTGCATTGCTTAATTAAGGTTTTTGGCTGCCTTCTTTCTCAGTTCAGTGTTGGGGAAATGCTTCTAGACAGAGACATCTCAGCTCTCTAGTCTTTAACTGCTTTGGCTCCTTATTTTCCCTGTCTGCTGTGATTCCATTGCCTCCTGGCTCCAGCTGATACTACCTTACTCCAGTATGATGCTGTTTTGTTTTTACTTGGCATCTCCCTTTAATTACAGTTTCCCTGCTCCAGATGCCGTGCATCAGAGCTGGCAAAGCAAGGGCCCTGAAACTTTATCTTCTACAGCTCATAGCTGTGTAGTACTTTGGTTGTCCTTGTCTGCATCCTTCTCTATCAGTGACCGTATTATTTTGCCAGAGCATTTATGCATGTCCCTATCTCCTATTCCCTGGGATTTCATGACATCTGGAACTTTGTGGACTGCAGGTGGTCAAGGTATGCCTGGTCAGGACATAAGTGCTTGTTTCTGCACCAGATCTCAGAAATACCAACCTCCAATCCTGCCTCAGTATAAATCTTAACCAGCTTTTTGTTTGCTTCATATTGAAAATACCTCCTGCAGTTTTTTAAGTTATGTTCTGGACTTTCTCTGCCCATTATTCGCTGTTAGCTCTCTAAAGTCTTTTTCTTGTTACAGTATTGTAATCCTGCACACTACATACTCACAACTCTGAGGGGCATTTTCAAGTGTACAGTATGTACAGGATTATAGCTTAGCCTGCTCCCCTGAGCCCTTTCGTCATGTTCCCCACACTATTCAAGTCATGCCTAGGCTGTTCCTTAGCTGTTCCACAGTGGTGTTCTCTCCTACATTCCTGTGGTGTAGTAGAGCCTTTCTGGTTCTGCTTGGTTAACTCCATTAATTTTGTCTGGTTTTTTCCCCATCCATGTTAATCTCTAAGATAATAAAATTGCTCTTCCCGTCTCCAGTTTCCCCAGCTACCTTTATGGTTATTATCTTTCCCTTAGACTTGACCATGTAACTTCCTCTCCTTTCCTGGTGCTGGATTTTCTGTCTTCTATGATGCACATGCACTATTTTTCCACATAGGCTCAGCCTGCTCTTCTGCATTCCATGGTGCAAATAATATGAAATTACTCTCTGTCCTGTTGTATTTGTACAACAAATACGTTGTGGGAATTGCTTATGAGAAGTAACTGTCTTGCTTTTATGTTGGTGTAAAAAAGGCTTCATACATTAGCATAACTTTTATTGGGTGTCATTCAGATTTTGTTCCTGAATTATTAATAGACCGTGTAGACAAATTATTAAGAAAAATGGGTGTTTAAATTCTCCTGTGAGAAAAGAAGTAGAAAGTGTTTAATGGATCATTAATTAAAGAGTAAAAAAACAACATTAATTCTTTAAAATCTGCAGATAAAAATTGTGAGTAAACAAAATGTCAAACCCTGCATTTGTTTAAAAGAAGCTAGCTTGTTTTGATAAAGTGAAGTGTGCACTATGATCAAAAATTCAAGCCTGGCAAGTGTTGAGTACCCTGGCCTTGTTCCAGCACAACACAGAGGCAGGTCCTTGGAAGTTAAGCATGTGAATAATGTCATAATGTCTAAACATTAAAGATTTGTCTGTGCATTTGCTGGAGCAGAGCCAGCTTGCTAAGTTCCTCCCAAGACTAAAGCAAAGACATGAGGAACATAGGAGCCTTACACAGCCCATGTACAATCATCAGAGGAAAGGCAATGGATGTCTGTATACTGATGGGGAACTGCATTTTCCCCTGAGTTACAGAGGGAAGAAAGAGTCTTGCCTACTCTGAAGTGTAGCCTGTAGTGACTGAAAG
Organism: Erpornis zantholeuca; assembly: GCA_013400515.1. Lineage (NCBI taxonomy): Eukaryota > Metazoa > Chordata > Aves > Passeriformes > Timaliidae > Erpornis > Erpornis zantholeuca. The sequence continues at coordinate 90,112 of VZTN01023382.1, forward strand.
CAAACTGTTGATCAGCAAATGCAGTGTTGAGAATGGCCTCAGTAGGTGCTCAGTAGCCTCGCCTTCACATGGTGCCTACGGATCTTCATCCTCCATCCAGGAGTTCCTAGGCAACAGGCCCTAAGCAGGGTGACTGAGCTGTCCTGTATTCTGCCGCACTCAAGATGGGAATTTTCATTTCAATTGAGATATTTATTTGAGCATTTTGTGGATCAAACAATACATGAAAATTTTGACTCCTTTTCGTAGTTAGTCTATACTTGTGGTGAGTCACATGTCTACATAATGTGCGGTTTTGGTTTTTATGAAGTTAATTTTACAGAAGGAAGGAGCTTTAATGTTTGCATGGCTGCAGAGGAGACACTTGCAAGATTGCTGTCAGCAGAGGTCATGCTGGCTTCATGTTTTGTTGTCTTGAAAAGTGTGTATGCCTCCGTGCATCTGTGTTAGAAATGAAGGAAAGTAAGTACAGTCAAGACAGATTTAATGTGATAGGGTTTGTTGTCTGTGTGTCTCTGGTATGAAAATCTCAGTGAATTTTGACCGCGTTGTACATGGCAGCAGCAGTGCACATCACCATATTAAGAGTTTGCAGCTGTTCATAGAACAGGGTACAGCCCAGTAAAACACCAGTAAAATGCTGCAAAGAGCACACAGTAATGCAGTTGAGTATGTCAAGAGACACATCTCTTCCTTAGGAAGGCTGACAGAAGCAGAGCTGGACCCATATGCCTGAATGGGAAAGTTAACACTATGTAAGAGTTCTTCTGCCACACCAACAAGGCTTTCTGATGGGAAGCAGTACATAAAATACCAAGTCACTGATGCCTTAAATTGGCTACTTTGAAACAGAGACCAGACAGGAATAAAGGAATAAAGGTGGCATTTATTTGAAAGGCCTTCAGGTGCACACTTTGGGGTCCACAGGTCCTGCCTCAGTGGATCTCAAAATGGACGTCCTGGTCACGAGTGCTTCACGCTTTTATAACAATATCAATTCACCAACCAGAACCCAGCCAATGATATGATTCCCCCAAGCCTGCCCCCCTCTTCTCAAGATGATGGTTTACAGTTCTTGTTTCGGGATGTCCTTGGAGGGCAAGTTAGAGATTTTGTTATGTCTATCTTCGCACAGAAAACAGCATAAGAGAACAGCATTTAACAAGCTACAGTTATTTAAGTAGCAGTACAGAATTTGAAAAATGTAAAAGTTAAAACCTAAGGCATCATCACAGTGATGGCCGCTTTGCAGGTACATTTAATGAGCTGTGCTGAGGGCTCTTGCATGGTGTGTGTAGCAGCCAGCTGTAATAGTGGCCTTGGCACTGGAAGAGGAGAAGAGAGGATGAACACGTACACCGGTCTCAGCACCAGCTCCTGTGTGAAGCAGCCCTGTCCCTGTGCCTGCTCCTACAGCAGCTCTCCCACACATGTCAGGGCCCCGTTGTGTGGGGCCTGCAGCCCAGAGGGAGCCAATAGCTCTGTGCCTTTGGCAGCCATTCTGGCTGGAGGGGGCTGGATCAGCATAGGCTCCTGCAGCAGTGCTTCCCGCCCAGGCAGCTGTCTTGTACACCTGGTTTGGCCATCTGCTGCTTTGTATCTCTGCTTGTTAGTCACCAGCCCTTGCTGCATCTCTGTGTGCTGCCTCACCTCAAAGCAGTATTGTAGCAGTGTCCTGTTGTTAGAACAGCTAGAATTTCTGCCAGGTCAGTCTGTTTGGCATCACTTTCTTGGTGAAGTGGTTCCCTAGGCACTGGTGACTTGAAGCTCTGCTCTCTCTGGCTAGATTTTCACTTTTTAACTTCATAAAGACCATTAAAGCATTACAGCCCACCTTTTCTACTTGATACCAGCATGCTTGCACCCACAGAGTATTCGTTCTCCACCAAGTGTGGTTAAGTTTCTGCAGCTCTCTCTCATAACAGACATCACTAAAAAATTCTTTTAAGTCCGTGTTTAGTTGGGGTTTGGTTAGCAAAGATTGTCTGAAAAGCTGTGGTGTGTTGAGTCAGTTCAATTGACTTCATTTTTCTTGTTCACAAAGATAGGGAGGAAATAAGACAAAGTGTACTTGGCATGCCTGCAGAATAGGATAAACTGTCCGTGCAAACCTACCTGAGGAAACCATCTGGCAAAGACCTCCAGATGCATCTCTCTTAGAGTCATTTCTGCCACTGTGGTGTAGGCATGCCCAAAGGTCCACACCTTCCTGCTGTGTTCTCAACTCTGCTTGCAAAAATAGCCCAGTAGTTCTGCCCATGCCATTGTAATGGAGAGCTGAGCATGCAACTATTTGTTGGCAGGACTGCACAGTAGCTGCAGAACCTCATATCATGTCTAGACAATGTTCCCCTGAAAATTAACTGAGCTCCTCATGTGGCAGCTCTTGAATGCAGTGTGGAAGCAGAATGGATGACCAGGTGGATTGAAGAAAACTACAGGGAACTAAACCTGGCAAGCTGTATCCTTCCTGCAGAACAAAGCCAGGTCCTGATTTGGAGCAGCTGTGTGGATATACCTTTGTCACTTGAAGCAGTGGGATGCTGTTCCCCTTGAAGCAGGTGCAGGAGCACCAAGTTTAGATGTAGAGTTGTTGAAATGTGGACTCCTTTCTCTTCTAGAAGTCAGTGCCAAGGGTCTTATGAGTGAAGCTGTTGCCTCCAAGTAAAGTCTGCTTGAATAATAACTCTGCAAAGAAGTCAGTGAAATTATTTCTAAACCCAGTGTCCAGTAAGATGGCTAGAGAAGAGAAAAAGAAGCTCTTCCCTTCAACATTCGCTCTGTACCCACACACAAAATACTCACTGTTCACTTCAATCCCTCCTTCTTACAGACTGTATGGCAGCAATGTTACGTTGAAGTGATAGAACTTGTTGTAGAGCTAGGGGAGAAAAGGAAAGTAGACAACTTAAAAGTCTCATCCTCTTCAAGGATTTAAAAAAAACCTTGGAGAGAGAATATAAAACAGTATAAAAACATGGAGAGGGAATATACTTATTGCATCGGAGTTTTTACAGCCACCTTCTGCTATTTCTTAGTCAAACATGCCAACATCATGTACTCTCTATGTCTCCATTGCCTATTTTACCTTTCAAGGTTTTTGTTTCTCTTTATTTTTGGCACATACGAGAGAGAAAAATGTAAAAGGGAACCCTCAGCTGTACTAGGTAATTTCTAATGACCTGACATACATCTAATTAAAGTCATACCAAATCAAGTTTCTTTTAATAGTATGTTGTTCATTGTTTGAAATCATGTCTTTTTTTTTTTTTATTAAATGTAAAAAGAAAATGTCAGTTGTAGTACTGAGAATAAAACTATTATAAACTCAATCAAGCTGGAATTGGACAGCAGTGTCAAAGTGCTAATTAGAGCAAATCAGAATTAACAGATAGTGTTGGACTGGAGCCAGACCATTACATTAAAGTATATTCAACACTTATGAATTCCCAAATAAGAAACCTAGAGAGAAAGCTGCCTATTTAATTATACATTCCAATTATGATCCTGCTCTCAATGCACAAAGCTTATCTGAACATCTCACTGTTGGCCCAGTTGAATTACAGGAAAGTCACATTTGCAGTCATTGATGCTTTTACTTAATTGCACTCTTACAGGGTGGATCTTGTCCTGTGCTTTCTCTTGTGCTCTTTATAAAACATCAGTTCTACAGCAAAGCTCTGCTTTGGAAAGGTTGGCAGCTAGAGCCAAGCATTTAGAAATGCTAATTGATGGTGTGTGCTTTTTTTTCCATATAAAGAGTATGTACAATTTCAAAAATGTTTTACAAGAAAACATAGGTGAATTAAGATCATAAACAAATTAAAGTTAGAATGTTTCAAATGTTTTTACATGTATGTACTAGATCTGATTGTATTCTTACCCAAGAAAATATTAAAAGGTCCTTCCTATTAAAACAGAAGAGCAAAGGGGCATCTGCTAATGAGATAAAATGTGTTACAGCTATTCTCTTCATCTAGTCCACATCTTCACGCAATGAACAGTTAAAGAAGCTAGCAAAAGAGAAAGGTTTTATTGGCTGTATCTTTGAATAGAAAGGTCATTAAATTACAAAACTAACAGTAAACAGAAATAAGCTCTAAAATGAAAGAGGGCAAAGGCCATGCAGAATGTTTGACTGTTGTGCAGTTTCTGGGGCTGGGTGCTCCTGTGTGACACTGCCAGTCTCAGTGCAGGAGACTGGAATTGTTCACTTCTTAGCCCTTCTGAAAGAGGAATTGTTTGCACTCTGGCTTCAGTTTTGTGTGTAATTTTTGCTGGTGAAACCACCCAAATGTGTCTTAAGCCTTTAAAACAGGGAGAAAGATTAAAAGAAACTGGAGGGAAGAGTAAGCTAACTGTAGACACAGTAACAGCTGTGGAAAATATATCATGGACTGTTGCAAAGAGACAAAAGAGATGGGGTATGATCTGACAGGTAGTAAAGAAAATAATGAGTTGAAAATGCAGCTGAAGAGATGAGGTGCAGGCATTAGCAAAAGTGTAATCATTCAGCACACTGACAAAAAATACCTCAAGAACTTGGTGCATATATCTTGAGGGTTCCTAATTTCAAAACAGCTTAGATGGGCATCTGTAAAAAATTACTTGGGCATTCCATTTGCTACCTGTAGCCTCTTTTTAACCCTAGCTGACAGTGATCACAGATGGGGCAGGCTTCATAATACTTTTATTGCAGGAGGGAAAAAGATGTCACAGATTGGCTTTATGGACTAGTGATACCCTGTGGGATCAGCAGAATGGCTTATTGAATCAATGCAAATTGCAAACTATTGACAACTAGGCACTGACCTCAGACTTTGGAAGCTTAAATATGTTTTGTGATTGCTGTCTGACCAATTTCTTTGTGAACAGAATTAAAATAAACTCTTTAGTCAAGTGAAAATTTGGGATCATGTTCAGTTTGGGGCAAAAAGCTACTTCAGAACACCAATACTGAAGCTGCTGAGAAAGATTTAAACTGTTGCTTTCTCATTCTCTGACTTTACGTGGGCAGTATTTCTGTCATGGTATTCTATCCCATGCTTACTTCCTTTTTTTTAGCTTGCTTGTCTTCAGCTATGATCCAGTTCTGCTTTTGTATTTGCTTCCTTTTGGGGTGTTTTTTAAGGTTTGTTATTTTGTAAGAGGCAGTATTTCCCTTTCTTAGAGGATCTGATTTAGAGTGACTAAATACGTAAGACTGGGTTTTAGTCAGGAATTGCTGAATTCTGCTTGTCAGTCTGTCTGTGAGCCATGCTTACATGAGGACCTTTTGTTCCTTAAAAACATTTTGTCTCTTAGCTCCTTGCTGACACTGTCTGTGGCAGAACATTTTATACAGACTGATACCCTGCTCCCACTGAAGTGCTACTGCTGATCTCATGGTTTTCTTTGTAAATAATAGAAATTTGAACCTTTAGTATATCTTTAAGGTGGATTCTTTTGCTTCCTTCCAAACATCTGTGGCATTCAGGTCTTACCTTGCCATGGGTTATGCTCTGACTGCCTGTGAGGAACGATTTTATGCAGATAGGTGCCAAATGGTAAATGAGCATAGCTAGTGGCTGAATTATTCCACATTCAAAACTGCATTTTTATTCTCTTCCAGCCATACTATTAGAAGACAGAAATTCCAGTGAGTCAGCCTGGAAGAATAAAATTTCCATATCTGCCCTAAACACTCCAGAGCCAGCAATGATGCACGAGCCTTTAGTTGGCAGCCAGAAGAGGAAAGCCAGGAAAACTAAGATCACACATCTTGTCCGAACAGCAGATGGGCGAGTGTCACCAGCAGCAGGGACACTGGGTAAGGAAATTGGAGTTAAAATTTTATCAAAACTGAATGGTTGGAGATGGTTTGAGGGTACAACCAAAGGTACCTATCAGTGAAGTGTTTTTAAATCCACTTTTTTTCATACCAGCTTAGAATGGTTATTATTTAAAATACGGTATCAACCAACTTGGAAATCACTGAATCCATAATGGCCAACTTCTTTTGTTTGAATGACCAAATCTGTCTTTTCTCACTGGATATTTCATTCTTAAGAACTGTGAGCTGATGCAGAGAGACAAAGGAAATGGTTCCTTTCATAATTTGTTTCCAGTCCAGCAAAGAAATTACACTGCATCTGGTTATAGGTTGTAAATCTGAATTTCATGGTATGACAGTTAATGCCAGAGTCCTTGTTGGAGTTCTCCAGTAAGATAATCTTTCAGGACTACTGTATCTAAAACATACATAAAAGCTCTCTTGCCTGACCTAAAATATCAAATTCAGTTGAATGCAAAATTAGTAAACTGCTTCATAAATGTTAGTATTGTGCTTCTCACCCAGTATCTTGGATCAGAAGAGGTTGCAACATGAATCAGATGACACTAACAGAATCAAAGTCCTAAAGGTAAAGGTTCTGTTAACACCAGACTAGTCAGCATATCCATAGGCTGCAGTGAATTTATGGGCTAGATCTGAAGGCTTAACGTTATTTCTTTGCAGAGGAGAAGCCAAAAGAGCTGCCACAAAGTACTCTTCAAAAATCGTCAAGCGCAGAAACAGATTGCAACAGTGAATGCTCCAGGAACACAGAGACAGAAGAAAATCATAGTATTACGTCAGATATGCCAGCGGTGTCTGCATTTTTTAGCTTAGCTGCTCTGGCAGAAGTAGCAGCCATGGAAAATGTACACAGGTATGGTTTTCTTTTCTTCTTGTTGTCTTAAGTAAATAGTATGTGGCTGACAGCTTGTTCAGAAAGCATGTGAATAGCAGACTGTTTAATTTGGCCTGCGTTTCCTCTTCCACAGCTTTCTATGAATGCCTGCTTTACACCCCTTGCTTAGTAGTGTTAAGTCTTCTCCCAAATGACAGTGTAATCTATTTAGCAGTTAGTAAAAGGATCCTCCCCAGTAAACTTTCCTACCAATATTTGTATGTAAACAGGTTCATAGGCTCCTTGAGATTGTGAATTATCAGATGCTATTTATCAGATAATAGCAGTTTAAATAGCTACTGCACTCTGATTTGCATTTTCCAGTGGCCTAAAACTTAAGTTGGTGGAGAGAATTTCATACATTTTGAGATTAAGTTTTTATGTTGAACATGCCTGAGGGAGGCTAACTTGTTATTTTTATTCTTTTGCTTTCCTGTGTAGAAGGCAAAGAATCTGCAGAATAGCATGGGGCAGAACAACTCTAGGTGATGGAAAGCCAGGGTAGTTTGGGTTGGTCCTCTCAGAATAGGCCATCCATACAGATAAGGGAAAGAATGTGCAGGTTACTTAGGGCTGTTGAATCAGTTCATCATGATCTGACCTGTGATGGGAGTAAACAAGTCCTCCTTGGCTCTTAATTACCCAGTGTTGTTCTTTCATGGAACTTACTGGCTATGAAACCCCCTCCTCTCCTGCAGTGGAAACTCAGTGAGGAATCGTTGGTCCAGTTTGAAACCATCACAGCCTCTGCAGATGCCATTTGACAGGTGGCTGGCTGCCTAAGCAACTTCTCAAGGCAGCAGTTCATGAAACCATTCACAGCCTCAGTTAACTGTTCTTCTCATGGGCCCCAGTGATGAACCCAGTCCTGCATATCAAATGCCCAAGAGCTTTTTAGAAGTTCAGGAACACTACAAGAAACAAATCTGCTGATTCCTCTCTGCAGAAGCTGTTGTCTTGCTTAAGCAGCATTGTGTTGGGTGAGAAGTGATTTCACTCTGCAGTCAGGCTGTCTGTCATCATAAGCCACAAAATGGGACTTGTGGAAGTGCTGTGCTGAGCTCTGCCTTCTCTCACACTGTTGTGGTTTCATTGACTGCCATTAACACTGACCAAAACTACACAGAAGCAAAAGGATTCACTCTGCTGTGGTTTTTCTTCTTTGTTCTTTTAAGAGTTCTTGTCCTCCTCTTGTCTCTGTTGAAACGAGCTAATGTTTTGCAGAGCTTTGTGCTTGGGTTTTCTCTTTGAATCCCATCTTTCATCGTGTCATTATGTAGCTCGAGCAACACAGCACCTTCCATAAGGCCTGAAAACACCAAATCAGCAAACATCCAGCAGCTGTTGGAAATGCCAGTTTGTAATCATCCCGAGGGAGGTGAATTGACAACAGGGGAGGACTCTCCCAGTAGAAAGTTAGTCCACATCTCTCGCAGACGTGGCAAATGGAAGTCAAAACAGAAACCCAAATCTTCCAGACTAGATGCTTCTCTGTTTTCTGCTCTGTCAACTGTTGTTATATTTTGTGACTCACTTCATTTGCAAATAGCCAGAAATGTGAAGAAAAGAACTGGAGGTTTGCTTGATGTGTTTCTTCAGTGTCTGAATTTAATTTATTAAATAGTTTCATAGAGCCTTGGGACATGGAATCCTTCTGGCAGGATGGTTTTCATTTGAAGTCTTCTGCTTAGCTGTATTTACCTTGTGCATGCCCTGCTTAAGCACTGCAAGTCTGAGCTGCATTTTGCGCCAAAGCCACTTCATTGCACTCCAGTTGTGTGAAGCATATGAGTACCTCTGCTGGGCCAGAGTGAGGTGATGTGGCCCAGGTGTAAATAAGAAGCAGGCCCCTGATTTTCATTGCTACAAATGACAAACACTGTAAAAAAACTAGAACCTCGTGAGAGTAAAAAGAAAGCAGTGACATGCTTAGTGTATGTATTTCTAAAGGCAAGCTGCAGAGGAGTTCTCCCAAGTCCATTTATTACTGTGACTGATGCTGATTTCCAGCACAAAAATTTGGCACAGTTTATTTCTATGATCCCCTGTGCCAGGGGATCATTTGTAGATTTACACTGCTGTAGTAATGAAAGAGATAGGCTAGGCTGATGTAGTGATAGGTCATGTAATGTGGAGGAATCCCAGTGTGCAACTCTGCTGATGAGTATGCTTCCATATTGATTAAGAGGTGGCTATTGACTCGCACTAACATGATCTGTGCCTCTGTGCATTTACCTTCTTTTGCCACACGGGCTCTGTGCTCTGCTCCTGAGGGCTGCAGCAGCTCCCTTGCAAAATGAGTAGCAGCACTTGCGCATGCTTAACTTATGCTCTGCATTTTGCTTTGTGTAGTCAAATACCATCACGTCTTGTTTTTTCCTGCCCTTGCACTGTGCTGTAGGTTGTCCTCAGGATACTGTGTTACTGTTTCAGGAACACCTCTGAAAGCACAAGTAACCACAGTCTGTGAGCGCCTGCAGCAGCGAGGAGCCACCGCGCCACAGTGTCGGGCATTAAACCATAGAGCTGCTGCTTCCCGTCCTTTCTGGTCTGGTAACAGCACCTCCTGTGCTCTGAGTATTGATGGGTGGCTTTTCTTTTCTTTTGCAGAAGTCAGAGGGCCACACCTCTTCCACATGATGGACAGCCAAATGAAATGTCTCAGGCTCCAGTGCTTATTTCCTGCGCTGACCAGTGAAGCTCCACTTTATTGTAAAACATTGTGCTTTACCTAATATCCTAGCCTTGTCTTTACCAAGGGAAGCTAGCCAGTCCATATGATGGAACTAGAGACTGCAATAAAGTGCTTATTGCTCTGAGTGGCCCAGAATTCACTGGAAGCCAGATGTTAGCAACTTGGGCCAGGTCCTCAAATTGGAACCCAGTATGTAGGAGGGTGATATTGTCTATTAATGAACTGAAATGGAGTGGAATGATCCTAGAGCTTGCTTTCTATTGAAGGCTTTTAAACAGTAAACAGGTGGTTGGTGTGAAAAAGGCTGCCTTTACTGTTAGCTCACACAGCATCTCTTTTACCAACCAGAGAGTACGACAACTAGTTTCATATAATACCTAGTTATTCTAAATGAAAATGAAAAAAAAAAAAAAACAACAAAAACACTGACGCACTGCACTAGTTACTATTAGATATTCTTAGTCATTTTTGTACATGAAGATTTAAGTTCTAAGATGGTTTATATTAATAGGTTATGCCTACGTTTATATTGTAGAATGAATTTAAAACCTGTTCCAGAGAACTCTAGGCAGCCTGGACAGATGTACCATTGTTAGCGGTGTTTGGGCAGCCACGAGGTCCAGATGTTCTGCACTTTTATATTTGCCACCGGAGTGGTAGAGTTTACTGGGAAAAGTTCTGACAGGCTACGTTTGGGTTTGTTTCTTTTTAATTTAGCTTTGAATAACCAGGATGATGTGCATTAGAAAAAGGAGTGGTGTATGGAAAAGAAAATACTGCAGATAATTGACTTGTCTTTCATGCCTTGGAGGGTTCCTTTATTTTTGCATAGATATCTGAGCAACTTGGTAAAACTTTCCTGTAAACAAAAAGTACTGCAAATGTGTTTTTCAAAAGTGACCTTAGTATTATTTCACAGTTCTGAAAAACTTAAAACCATGATTTTTCGATAATGTGTACACCAATACACATACCTTTTGCGTTTTACAGACACCGGCATTGTTGTAGTTACTATGCACAGTCCAAATCAGCTTCAGAGTTTGCATAAAGGGCCGATTACAGTTTGTGCTGGTAAAGTGGAAAGCTGTATACAGTTAAACTACAACTGAACAGTAGCGTTTGACTGAATTCAGACGACCAAACAGATCCATCTGCCAGTTTCTGTCTCTGCTTGTGTTGAAGTTTTGTGTTTTGCTCTCATAAATACATCCCAAAAGCAAGCCAAGTGTATCACTTGGCCTGTTACCTTCACTATCCTGACTTACACTATTGTATAACCAAGCATTGATTCCTACCAATAGATGCAAAATGATCACTAGTAATTGATCTAAAGCTACAAATTCAACAGGGTACTTCTTCTATAGCACAAGATGTTTCCCTACTTTTTGCATTGTAGCACAACAATTTACCAAATTGGACTCCAGCAATAATTTTCTATTAGTCTTCGTCATACCGGCTGAACTTTTGATAGTATTAGATTGAGTTTGAAGTTCTTTGAATTAAGTCTTTAAATGATGCGAGTTTACATCATTCTATCAGGCATTCTTATTTATACTTGACTGAATTGATAATGTGTTTTGGGGTTATTTTGTAACTAATTTGATGTAATAGCCATATGGACAGTAACTATTAATGCTTGCTAGGTTTAGCCTTCCATTGTTGTAGTTAAGTGAAAGTCTGTGATTCAGTGTCAGGATACAATATACAATGTACCACATGAGTTTTAAGAACAGATTAAAGGTCTTACAAAAGGCAGGTAGCTGGGGAAGTGTCACTGAAACAGCACCATCGAGGATGTATGTGTTGAAAGAAGGGAACAACAGAAGAACAACAAAATTTACAAACCAATGAGTCAGTGAAAAAGCTTTTTTAAAAATTCAGGTGAATAACTGTTTAAGAGCCCCTAGAATGCCATTGCAGCCTATGGTGGTATTTTAAATAAGATTTTATTAAAGTTTTATAAGTTATTTTAACAGGACGGGAAAAACTTAAAGATTTAAAACTTGTGGGTCACAGCAGGGTGGCTGTTGGAGTTTTGGACCACTTTATAATTAGCTGAAATCCAAATATGTTACAGTGCAGGCCGTTCACGTTGACAATGGTACTAACTTATTTCTCTAGAAACCTTTAGAGTAGATATATTTTTGTCAAAGCACCCCATCCTTCCTCGATTTAAATTTCAATATTGTTCCTGGAGATATTTCTGTATATTAATGGTACCTTTTTTAAAAGAAACAGAAAATTACTTTTTTCTATATGAATTAATATCTTACTTGATCTGCTTTTCCTTGACTTTCCCTTAGAGAGGGGGTAGGGTTGGGTCAGTTTACTGGATATGACTGTTTTCAGATACTTATAAACCTTTTTGTAGATATGCTTAATTTTTAAGCGATTAGGCACTGAGAGTAGCAGAAATCCTGCAAAGCTTTATAGTTCACTAGGCATTTGCCTTTGTTGGTTCTCTGAGTGATGTCTTGATTTGAGTAGCTAGAATTTTCCCTGAATCTACTAGAAGGGGTATCAGTATTTTCAGGTAACAAAGTCTGTTAGCACAACAAAAAACTTCAGACCAATATCTTACTGTATTGGGGTTGGGTTTTTGACTTGTTTGTTTTGTTTTAATTATTATTAATTTCAGCTGCTTTCATTTTGGAAAATCTTACTGCTATTGTGTGTACTTCAGTATACCAGCAAACACTGTTACCTGTTAACACGTTGTCCACAAATGCCTCTAGAGAAATTGTTGCACCTTATGTATATCTCAAGCAAACCAAAATATTATGCTTTTCTGCTTTGTTTATTCTGAATATGTTGTATCATACTTTACTGAACCCATTTTAACTTAGCTAAAGCTATCAATATTTATGCATTTCACATTATTTTCTGGATCTGAACCTGTGTATAAATCTTTCTTTAAAAAAAAAAGAGAAGCATTTACTGTAGTTGTCCTCTGTGACTTATCCATGGGAGGGGGGAATCTTGTCTCAAGTGTAAAATGCAGTACTGTCCCAGTTTTCCTTGGCTTTTATTTATTTAGTCATCTTTGGTATTTCATAGTTCTGAGACATACAAAATGCATTGTTGTAGCCAAAGCTACAGATCTAAGCAGCTGAGAGAAAATTACTGTAATGTCTTCTTAATTGTTCTAGTACTGTATACAAATATGGGAAAAATGTTCTGCAGAACATTTGAGATGCAGATTCTTATCCCCACAGTAGGCTATTTTCCAGGTATTAGACCAAATCAATCAAAACTCCCTAATCTTACAGGTCTTTTCTGACTAAATGACTCTGAAAACATCTATGGAGATTACTTAGTGCTCTGCTTATGGCAGTAACTACCCCTTGAATGTGCTGTGATTTCAGAAAAGAATATATTTATTTAAGATGACTGAATGCTCTTTTTTACTAATACAGTATCCCAAAGTCATAGCAAGAGACTTATTGGTAGTTTGGGTTTCTATTTTATAGCATTGGTGCATGACTTTTGAAATTAAAGTGATCTTATCACATTGTTGGAAAGGGGCACAAGAACAAGGGACTGGTAGAAGTGTGTGGATTTGTGGTGTTCAAATTGCAGCTTTGGTCTTTATTATTTGGCTGAAAGCTGCCTTGGTAGCACAAGGCTGAAGAGCATTCTGCAGTTTGTATCAAGTAGAGAGTTGTAAGTCACGTCAGTACAAGGGAATGCCTTATAGTTTGGATACTGTCTTTTGCAACGGGATACTAATGAAGCAGTTTTAATTTCCACTGCCTGTTAGCTACTGTACAGATACGGAACCAACTGAAGGCAAGTTATAGACATGGAGACAGCTAAGAGCATGAAGAGAAAGCTGTCCTTTATTCTCAGTATGGCAAGATTATGGCAACAAAGGGGAATTAGAACAGAATTTATGTGTGTGTGTGTGTGTGTGTGCATGTATGTGTGTGTGCCTGGGTGTGTACATTCTGCAAAAAAATGGTGTAGGAAAACCAGAAACATGATGGGTCTACAAGACACTGTAATGGATGTCGACCCTTTTGAGTGCACTCCCTTTTTTTTTGAATGCCGAGTCTAATATGGCTACCTCTCCTAAAAGACTACTTTTGTTAACTTCCATTTGCTTTCAGGCTTGATCATGTAATCTTTTTGGCCACTGATACCATTTGTATATTGCTGTGTGCTTTATTTTCCGAGAGCAGCATCTATTTAGCACAGATACCATAAAGGCTGAATATACAGCGGTAGCCCAACTATGTTGCTGGAGCGTTTTTGTTTAACATCTGCCACAGTCATAGGGGTTGCAACACGAGGTCCCACTAGCTCTGCTTGGTTCAGTGAGATCAGTTTCTATAATAGCAGAACATTCAGTGCTTGTGGGTGGTGGACTTCTGGTGTTTCCAGAGGTGCTGACTAAGCCATGTGCTGTTCTTGAAACTTACTCTGGAGTTTACGTTTGCAGTCCTGTTTTCGCAAGGAAACATAACTGTGCAACTTGTGTGTTGTATACCCTATGTTACCCATTAGATGCTGTTTGTTTGCTGTGCTTGTTTGATAGATTATAGACCTCCTAGGTATCTTTGCCTTGTTTTGCAGTACTCATGGCATTCTCCTTACCTTGTACATACTTCCAGACTGTCAACTACAGCTGCCAGGATGCTGAGGCACTTCAGGACACTGAGGGCCATGAACAAGTACATGTTTAGGCTGTGAAAGCATTGCCTCCTCCCCCAAATTCCCCAAGAACGCAGCACAGTGAGGTTTATGCTCTCACCGAAGTACTACCATAGTCATTTATATGCTCAGTATTTTATACTGAATTGACAACTTCGAAGAAGCTTATGAGATGGATGTCTATTTTATGTTCCCCCACTAATTATTTATGGCAGAAATCTAGGAAGACTTGACATGAGATCTCCACTCAGCAACACACCTAAGCTTAGGCTGGAAACCCTTCTTCCTTAAGGGGCAGCACTGTTGTTGGCACTCTGACAATGTGGGAGCCCCAATCACAGACCACTATGCTCTTGGAGTTAAGCTTGGGCTTGCGTGGTGTTTCTGGGGGGAGCACATCATCATGACCTAGGGCCTTCGTTAAGGTGGAATTTTAAAGCGACTGCAAATAGCTTAACGTTTTGTCGAGTTTTTCCAAAGAATTATATTGTAGTTTCTGGGTCTTGGCTGTTAGCATACACCAGCAGACCTGCACTGTACTCCACTGGAAAAACCACACCTGTTGAGGATAACTAACCGGGCTCCCGAATGTAATGGTCTAGTCTGCTCTTTCCGTGTCCGCAGCTGAAACCTTGTTTGCCCTTCGGTACTGCTGTATTCCAGTGCCTGGGTCTTTGAGGGCAGCAAAAGCAGGAGGGGCAATGTATGTACATGTGTCTGCACATGTGTGTGCGTATACATACACATGTTGGAGTGCAGTGACTTCAGCATGTTCTCTGTACAAGAGTGTTTCCATGTTTGCTCATAAAACAACTTGAAGTTTCTCAGATGATAGTTTTTCCAACTTCCTTGCTAGATTTTGGTATCTTTCCTTCACATTACAACACCATAAGGTGTAAGTTTCAAAAATCACACCTGAAAAAAACACAGATCCTGCTGATCTGGATGCTACAAAAACCTTTCTCAGCAGTGCTTGCTTTTAATAACCAGTATCTGCTGACAGTTTTAACACAACTGATTTGCTATGATCTTTCTTCTTGGAGTCCAATTCTTCAACTTCTATTCTCACATGTATTTCCACTGAATTTTGACCGAGTATTTGGTTTCATTCTCTCCAGAGTTTGCTGTAAACATGCCTTACGATAGTTCATCTCCATCAATGGTATAACAGAGCTACTGCCTTCTTAGTTGTGTGTAGTTAAGTCAATAAGCACATCTATAGAATGTCATACTTTATTCAAAAACCTCTAATTTGATACTTTCAAGAGCACATGTTAAGTCATGTGTATAACATGCTAAAGTACATTAAACTGTGATAATGAAACTGAATAAAATATTTAATAAAATATTTGAAATATTTGATAAGGACCTTTAAATAGATTTCTTCATGTTCATTCTATTTTGGTTATCTAGCGTGTGCCTGTAAACAGTTTCCCATTTAAAACTAATGATTGCAAATAAATACTATTCAAATGGAGCTTCTTTGATATTTCACCTGCTTTACCATCAAATGATTGTTTACTTTAACATATGGCTGAATTAGCAGTATTTGCAGAATTTGTTTTTAGCTGCAGTATGAACTTGTTGGGTTTTTTATATTTAAACAAGCTCATTTTCACCTGAAAATGGAAGATACCAAAACCCAGAGATGGATCCTCAGAACTGTAAGCTGTAGTTTTCTGTCAGATCATCCACTCAGCTTCTACACAATGACTGTGAAGACTTATTTTGCAAAGAACTTCTGCCCAATTGTTCTTCCTTACATATGTCTATACTGGGAGCTTCCATTTTATTGTTTAAAACTTCTGAGCCCGGTTCAGCACTGTTGACATTGTTCAGAAGATCCACAGATCCATTCAAGTGCCCCAGAATTCTTTGGACTTACATCATATGAAGATGGAGACTCTGGGACAGAGAGAGCCAGGACTCAGTGCAGTTAGGCTTTGGGAGAAAAGTTTGCCTTTTCTTCTGAGCTTTCTAGGTCATCTACTTCATGTTTCTGGATTTTGTCTTCTTTGCACAATTGGGAAGCTTGTTTATGGTCAACAAAGATAAAAGAGAATCATCCCACAGAAGAAGCCCTTGTCTTTGGACTTAAGAGAACTTACTCAGAAATGATTTCTCTTAGAAATAAGTAGCAAGTAACATCAATGTTTAAACTTCAAGGTAGTATGTTACCACTACTTTTGAAACTTGTTTAAACCAGGAATCTGTTCTGCCCATGTATTCTACTCACTTGGGGCTTGAAAATTAGACTGCTGGGGATCATCTCTTTTTCTGTCCGTGGATGCCTGAAACCTCCTTGATTGCAATGTATTTTTTGATTACAGAAGACCCCAGAACAGACTTCATGAAGCCAGTAGACACTGGCTGTTAGCATGGGAGCAGATGTCCTGTGTCTAAGTCAAAAGAAGCAGAAGGGAAGCCTTTAGGTTTGTGGCTTTTTTTTAATATGTGCCATTTACTCAGGAAAGAAGAAATGTATGCAATCTTGCACTGCCTTTACTGGGTATGCATCAGTATCTCTGCAAAGAAACACCAGGAATGGCAGAGCTTCAGCCTTAAAGGCCTTGTAAAGGTCATGGGGAACGGGAAGGAAAGTTGTGATTCAATGAGCAAAGAAGTGGAAAATATTTTAAGAAATACATGTTCCGTCAGTATCAGATGCCCAGTCAGGGGCCTTGAAGTCACTATTCACTTTTTTTTATTACTAAATTACCTTAAAACAATCATCTTCATCCCTCAAAGTCCCATCTTTTCTCCTCTGCTCTCATTTTGTTCTCCCAACCAAAGACCTGCTGAATTCAGCTAATTCTCAGTGCATCTAGATCTGGTTTGCTACCCAGCTCTCGCTCAGGTTGCTTTTTGCAACTGCATGGCATTACACTGACTCTTAACTGTCAGGTAAGGTAAATTTCCACTAATATTCTGGAAAAACGCAGGGTGGAAAGGCATCATGCGACTGAAGTGCCACGCTTTGCTAGACACTGCTGTTCTCCCCCTGTAGCATTTGTTGGGTCCTTTTCTTTGTTCATCCTGCTGTTTTTTAATGTACAGCTAACCCTGCTTTCAGAAAGACCTTTTTTTCCTGCAATATGACAACATGGAGTGAGACACACAGTATACCTGGGCATACAGTAGCTGTGCTGTACAGCAACTTGTGGGGCTGTCAATTCTCCAGTAGGACACTAGCACTTTGTAACAAAATACGAGATGCATTCCTATCTCTGCTGCAAAGTTCTGTTTTGTTTTGTTTTCTGAAATAAAACCTATAAGATACAACATCTACCTTCTATCCAGTGTCAGATTCTTTTTTGTGGACTGTTCTTGGCACAGCAACAGTAAGAAATTGAGTTCTAATACAGTTCTATTTAAAATATACTTGAAATTTCATCAAGGCTTTATTGATTTTTTTTCTGACAGCAGAATCATTAGATCTTCAGCAGAAGTGCACTGGACCACAGTGTCGCTGCAGCAAGCCCAGCTGAAACTCCAGTTGAAAATCCAGCCTATATAAAGTACAAACTACAGAACATGTATTCCATACAGAGCAGCACTTTAACTTATTTGTCAGCCTGTGAAACTAGATGAACTCATTGAAATAGACTCAAAAGTCAAGCCAGCTGAGTCACAATGACAGGCTCAGCATTGCAACACACTAAGAGAAGGCAAGTGTTGCCATCAAACAACATCCAATTTAAGAAAGCAAAAAGGGGAGGAAAGAGAAAACCTGAGGTATCGGGAGGTGTCTCTCCAATCCAAAAGAAGTTTTTGGAATACATCTTTGGAGTACAAGTTCCATATATGGCCCACTAAAAGTTTCCCAGTTGTAGCAGATCATCAGGCTTCAGTCAGACTAATCAGAGCATCAATTCCCTTCCTTCCAAGGGATGGGTTCCCTTAATATCTCCTCTGCACCACTGAAATAAGATAGTCCCAATCTGTCAGAGTTTAGGATACTTGGTTTTGGTGTCGGTGTCCAGTAATAGTGGCTTTTGTAATGGCTCTTGGGTTCATATGTTTTCAGTCTTGAAAAACCAGTGTCATTGATTCAGGCACACCATTGCTGTTGGCATTGGTCAGAGTGATGTCATTTGAAGCAAATTCACTGCACATCTCTCTCTTGACAGACAAGACTGCTCCCTGTTACATTCTGTTACATCTGGTTCGGGACTCGCAGCTGTGGTGGTAGTCATGAAGCCAGGCTCTGGCAGGGGGAGGTTCTTTCGCTACAAGCCTCTCCTCTTTGGGATGGCAAAACGTTTGTCAATGCCTACACAACTTTGTGTGGGATCTGTTGTCTCCTGCAGCTGCTTAGACTTTTTGTAACACAAAATGAACAAACCGAGCCGGGAACTCGATGGTGAAGTTGGACTTTCATGAGCTTCCAGGTTTCAGTAGGCGGTACAGAGATTGGCAGGTTTGACAACATGGCTGTGTTTCCTTTTGTTTGGAAGAGCAGTGTTTTCTAACGGAAGTAAGGTGGCAGGGAAATCACCATCATAGCATATGGACAATTCATTGTCTTCAAAAGGTTCCAATTTCAAGAGCAAGGTTTGCCAAGTGGTCTAAAAAAAAAGCAGAAATTGCAGTTGAAGTCTGTGGCTTGGAATGGATGCTGTGTTTTGCTTCAATGACTGTAACAATAACTTCTCAGTTAGAAGTAATGTGTGAGCTGCTTAAGGGGTGATGCACTTCTAAACCATCCCATTCTCTCCTAGATGACAGATGTATTTGGCATGTGGTGTAAATGTTGCTAGCAAGTGCTTCCCTGCAAATACATCATAAATAATATCAAATGCTCATTATTATTTTAATCAGTGATTTTAAACATTATTCTTGCTGTCTTCAGAAAACATACTGTGCTTGGCTGGCACATGACAGAGTTTTACACTGGAAAGTAATGGAGGGAAGCATTTGCTGTCTGACTGTTTAATCTTGGTACATAACTTTTGACAAGCACCTTAGCTAGTAACTCTCTGTAGTGTAGCACATTTAGGACATAGCTAATTGTGCTCTGGGATCATTCAAAGTGGAGGTAACTACTGACTTCTCATGCAGAAATCCATGCCACCAAGGAAATCTCTAGAGATGAAAGGTTGCATTTTTGAAATTACTAATTTATGAGGGTTTTAACTCAGGATATGTTTCCTGGGTGAGAACCTTGAAAACACCATAATGCACAAGAGTCAGCATAAAACCAGTAGCTTCATGTTCATGGATTCTGTTAATCTACAGCTAGTTTAAAGAACGTAGACAAAACACCAGATGTGTGCTCTTCCACTTTGACATAGTGGTTCTCTAGCTGATGACTAAGGGTTGCCAGCAGAGATTTAAAAGCATCTTTAATTATGAGATAAAAATGTATTCTTAAATAGATATTTCTGGGCTTTTAGGCCACTCAAAATACTCAGTATGCTTTTCAAGATATTTTCAAGAATTTTTTAGTACTTTTGATTAATAAAACCACAAACACAGCTATTTCCACAATCTTCAGATAAATAGAAAATGGCAAATGTAATTTTTTAGATGCTATAAGTTGCCTGAGACCTAGATGGGAGTCCCTTAGCAGCTGTCACACTTGACAGTGCCTGTGGGAGGATGTTGTGGCATGCCTGGAATGTGCATCTGTATTCAGCATTAAACCACCATCCCATAAATCTCAGCCACTGGAAATATATTTCCATCAAGATACAAGGGACATAAACAGCATAAAAGCTGTTTAAAACTAAGAACTTGTTGAGTTTTCCACATTTGTCAAATCTACTGCCCCACTGAAAATGCTTTGTATTTGGTAAAGATGGATCTTTTCCTTGGATGGTTTTCTTTATGTTGCAGGAAGTTGGGAATAGCAAGCTTCAGTTGCAAATCTTTCACCCTGCTTTTCACTCATTTGCCTTTCTCTCCTCTCTTTTTTTTGAGAGGTTGAACACCTGGTAGACATCAGTAGCAAAACATCCCACACATTTACAGTAGGATGGACCCTATCCCACACCTTCCCAAGCTACTGCATAACTCTGAAAAACCCGCAGTGTTTTTTTAATTAATATTTTAACAACAATTTTCCTGAGCCGTGGCTCTGTGTCAAACGCAGCTTCTGCAAAAAGATAGGCACAAGGAGGTGGGGTCCTGCTGGGAAGTGGATAGAACAGCAAAGCTGGGCTCCCCAGGCCTTTCTTGCACCCCAGCTCTCTGTAGGAAAGCCCACCAGCACCAGAGCCAGGTGCCCAGGTTTTCAAAACCTGATAAATTATTTCCTCCTCCTAAGTTTATTGTGAGAATAGATCCATACTTTATGGGAATTTTGCCTAGTTCATTTTTCAGTGCATGGGTTAAATTCACTTTTTTTTTAAAACCAAACCCCCTTCAGCACTGCATATGAGACCTCTAATGTTCACATGAACTCATGCTAAGCATTGACTTGCAAAATAAACCACATTTATTAAACCACATTTCTAAATTAATTTATTAGAGTGGGAAATGACAATGCCCAGACACTTAACTTTTTTCTCCATAATTACTGAAGAAATCTTCAAATAAGCACAACATTGGCTTTTCCAGTTACCTTGCTCCTACAGCCTCACCTAAGGCAACAAGCACACGTGGGGAAAGCCTGTGGGATGAGACATGCAGCACTATGGCTTTCCCTCCAAAGAAGGCACCCTGGCCATCAGGAAGCTGTGCAGCAGCCCCAAAGGGATGGGATAGGAGTGCCAGCTGACAGATGCTGAAGACAACTGCAGCCCGAGTTGCAGCTGCAGGACTCAGCCAAGGGCTCTTGCTCTGCATGTCTTGTCAGTTCATAACATGTTGCTTTTAATTTCTGCGTTTTGCACCTGTTTGTGTTTGAAAGCTGTTCTATGCACTTTGCAGGACAGAGATTGTGTTGGGAGAGCAGTTCCCCGTGGGTTGGAGTTGTTGCAGTCAGTAGTTTCACTGCTGTTACCAGCAGTGGAAGCACCAGATACTTGCTGTTGTGAACTTCATCCATCTCCTTGAAATACTGTTGTGGTATTGAGACAACCACCTTGAGACAACCACCAACCAGGTGGTTGTCTCAAGGCTCTGTGCACATGGTGTAATTGCTGATGCAAAGACATTTTTATCCTCTTGTTATTGTTACTGAGCACGACTTGCATCAAGAAATGTGAATTGGGGAGGGATGCCACAGACTTTCACAATTAAATCTGTCACTAGATAGTTCTTTTTCACCCATGTGAAATTTATAACTAAGGGTGAGGGGATTAACTCAGGGTGCAGACAGACAAGCCTATTAGGAAAGACCAGCACCTCCATAAATCAAATTCTGCATTTTCTACTTTTGTTTCTTTGGTGAGAGGGAGTCAGCAAGTTGCTAAAGTGATTGCTCACTGCAGAAATGGTGAACAGATGGATTCCCACTGCCATCCATAGGTGAGCATGGCCAACCATTGCAGCTGCTGCTGTTTGTTCACTTCCTTTCACTACTTCTAGGTTAATTGCTGTTATGTTGCTGCATTAATTGTGCACCATAAGCCAGCTGAGAGGAGCTGGGGGTGGGAGGTCTGCTTTGGGCACTCGTGTTAGAAATGCAGCATCGCACATCATCATCACAATAGTGTTGGTATTTCCTAAAGATCTTTTGTCTTGATGTTTGTGAGTGCCTGTTTTAAAATGGCCCAGGCTCCTAGCTTGACTTTTTTTCTTTTTTTTTTTTTCAGGATAGTCATGTTTTGTGTAAACCACATAATTTCTTTGGGCTACTTGTGGCAGATTTTAAAAACCAGCTGCTCTTTGTACGCCCAACCCATGCAATCCATGGGCAAGAACCAGCGAAGGATATTTAAAAGAGGCAGTGGTTCTTATCAGTGTGGTGTTTTCTTGTTCATTATCAACTTGTCAGCAGATTGGTCAACATTTTTCAATGGAAAAAGGCTGAAGGAAGGCTTTCTGTGACAGCTTTTGAATGTCAGGATAGACATTTCTGTATGTTCTCCTTGGTTTGCTGCTCCCCATTTTAATCTTTTTTCAGGGTGACTATATAAATAGGCAGGATTTTGGTGTGGTGTGTGAGAAAAGTGTAAGCTGACTCTTCATAGGATGTCTGAAGTGCTTGTGTGTGTTCCTGGACAAACAGCAAGCTGAGGCAGAATACCAAACAGCCAGACAGCGTATTAAACACATCCTGGGTTGTGGCAGGATGAGATCTTGGCAGTATTTACTTGGTGCAGAGTCACAGGGCGAAAAGGGACTGGGAGAAATTTCCAAGGCATGTTAAGCTATACTTAGCACAGACCTGATGGGTGGATGGGTGGGTGTTGAACTTGTCGTTAAAAGCCTCTGGTAGTGGAGAATCGACCATTTCCCATGCTGCTTTTTCCGGTGTTTGACTGTCTTTTTGAGGGTGGTTCATTCCCCCAGTGCCTAAGTACAAGATTTTAGGGTATAGGAGAAAAAGACAGTGTCCTCAAATGACATTAGAGGAGCATTTTAGCTGTTCTTATAAATGCAACCTTAGAAATAATGGTCAGATAAAATCCTAGACAAGATTGTCAAGGAGTGCCAGCCCAACTTTGCTCACCACAGGACTCCTCCATGCCCTTGAAAACCTCTTTCTTTGAATGGTATGTCAGGTTGATGGTTAATAGCCATATCAGAGAGGTTCAAAGAGACCTTTCTTTTCATGCTGTGTTTTCTATCCAGTAGTTGCCTTCAATTTTTTTTACAGAGTTCAGACAATGAAAAAACAGAAAACCAAAAAATCCCAAAGCCCAAACCAACCCAGTGTGCCAGTTTTTTTCCTTGGTACCCTTTTCAGATACTACAAGGCCATCAGTAAAGCCATATTACAAGGAGGAAACCAAAGGAGAGCAGCATCCATTTTGTTAGGCAGTGCTTGTGCCAGCCACAGCAAGAGACTGGAGAGCCAGCAGGGGCCAGAGCCTGCCCTTGGCCTATAGCCGTTCTCTGTCCACTGCCTCCTGCCTCCGAAACAGCTTTTTTCCTGACTATCCTGTGCTGGGATGCTGCTTGGCAAGGCATCACCTGTACTTGCAGCAGGGCCCCTGGCTGGGGTCTGATCCAGCCTCTCCCTGGAAGACCTGGGCAAAGCTGTGTGCAATGGTGTTGGCAGTGCAGGGAGCAGGACATCCCCGAGTCTCTGCTTTGAGACAGGGACCCATGGCTCTGCCTGCAGTACTCTCCAGCTCTAAACTAGGACTATTGGAATAATTTTGAAACACTTAGGAGGCTAATGGAGCAAGGCTGGTGTGTTACAAGAGCTGTGCACTCCCCTCTTGCCTGTGCACCAGTTTACCTCGGGCAGTGCCACAGTTTATTGAGGAGTCTCCAAGGGACAGACCATGCTGAGAACCCATTGCTGGGAATAAGCATCTAATGGGGAAGCAAAGGGGAGAGCACATTCCTCAAGATGGGCAGTTGCCTTCATTTTCTGCCTGTTCTGGTTCATTAGGAGGCTCTCTGCTTGTACTCCTGATTGCTGTGCCCGGTGCCAGGGCAGGGGTTTGCTGCACTCACCAGAAGTTGCAGGCTTGCAAGAAATGGGTTGGCAAACCTCTTACACGTCCAGGCACAAGGCAAAGATTGCCCCAGGCACGCTGGCATGGGCTGGGGCCCTTCTTCAGGCCCACCAGCCCTGCTCTTCTGCATGGCCACACAAAGCTGGAGGTGGGAAGGGCAATGCCAAAGCCCCCGGCTCAGGCGTCAGGCGGCATCAGTGCCTCCTGCAGTGCATGGCACCCCTTGTAGCCCCACACAGCCATGGTCATGGCTAGTGGCACTGCCCAGGGCTGCTCAGGCTGCTGGGGTGCTCTGAGCACTGGCCCTGCACAGGCAGGACTCTGTGGCCTCATGGAGCTGCGGGCAGTGGCAGAGGTGGCATTCAGTGCCGTTGTTTGCCGTGGTGCCCCAAGGCCCTGCTGAGCTGCTCCGTGTGGTGGTACAGAGCTGGGCACTGACACCCAGGGAGTCACAGCAAAGCAGCACAGGACTGGGTGCTGTGTTGAAGGGCTGAAACAAGTGGTACCGCAGGCAGGACATAGAGCAGAGGCTTCCTGTGGATGCTTGCTCCAGGTGGCATCTGGCCCCAGTTACGGGCATGGATATGCCAAGCAGCTTGGATGGATGGGGGACCCAGGTCTGTTCAGTTCCAGTATAAGCCTTTGATGAAATTCCGTGCAACTGTGTACTGACCAAAGACTGACTTTTAAGGGCAGTATCTCCGCAGACAACCCCCTGCCAAAGCTGGCAATCTCCAAGCACTGAGAGAGAAATATTTAATGGCTAAAAAGGAAAGGGGGGAACAGAGCAGTTCAGAAAATGCAATTTCCTCAACAACTTTGTAAATGGGAGAACTGGCACCATAAAAGGGGAAACCAGTTTGTGGAACATATGAAGTTATTTTCCCTGAGCCCAATAGTCACTCTGACAAGGATGGCTTAGTGATAGGAGTTTTTGCTCTTGTTATCACACACAAACTGTGGAATAAG
Organism: Erpornis zantholeuca; assembly: GCA_013400515.1. Classification (NCBI taxonomy): domain Eukaryota; kingdom Metazoa; phylum Chordata; class Aves; order Passeriformes; family Timaliidae; genus Erpornis; species Erpornis zantholeuca. The sequence continues at coordinate 114,657 of VZTN01023382.1, forward strand.
GTGGATGCCTATCAGGCTGCACTTCAGTTTCAAATTAATCAGTATGTGTCAGTAGTCCTCGGCTTTTGCTATCAAAATAATCGTTACTGATGTCTGGAGAAGGAAAAGTGTTTTCCTCCATATTTCAAAGTTTCTCTCCTGCTCTGATAGACTCTTAATCCCTCGTGCTCCCCCTGATTTTCTCAGTGCTGCTTGCCCCTGGGAACCCTACCTGGAATAAGCAAAAACAGGTTCGAGTGGAGACAAAAGTGACAAAAAAAGTTGCACTTTGCAGCAGATCAACCAGAACATGACTTCCAAATTACACCCTGTTACTCAGTAGTCAAAAAACACAAGAGCAGCCAGTACAGATGAATATTCAGCTGATTTTACAGTGTGATTGCCTCTCACTTAGAATTTGCCCTTCTTCCCAGCATATCAAGGTGCTTCTTGCATTTTCCTTGCTGTCGAGTATCAATATGTGCTTTGAGTCCTGTAAAACTGGAGAGGAATTACAGAATTGAAAAATAACACTGATCCTGTTACCCTTGCATGCACAAAATTCTTAACAAAATACCAAAAAAAGGGCATTTCTCTTGTGTTGTGCTTGCACAGTGTGTGCCAAAGGCAAAGCAAAGTCTTAAGGGCATAAATAAGGTGAAGTGATGCTCTATGGTGACACAGGGACTGAAGTGACTGAGTTTTAAGCACTGTCCCTAGACAGTGTCTTTCCTGATATAGGCAGAAGAATTTACATCATGCACCATAAAGCTCAGCTTCCAGCTTTTGTGTGCACCCCTCTTCCTGTGGTACTTTCTTGCCTGCTCCCAGTACATACCTGGATGAGACAAAGAAGGATACCTGCTGCTTGGATACCTGAGATTGCATCTGAGTTCACATGAAATACCAATCAGGAACTTTCTGTCTTTATTGTTTTGTAATCAAAGATGCAGAGGAAAATGCTAAATTCAGCAAGGATGTGTTTGCCTGGTGGAGTGCACAGGGTAGGTATGCTCATAGGTGCAGACCATCCTTCCTTCCCTAACACTGCAAATACATCCTGTTTCATCAGGACATCCTTCTTTCAAATACCTATTTTTAAGCTCCCCTATCAAAATGTCAGAATTATTAGGGGAAACTGTTTATTTATTGCCACACTTTTCTTGATACATGTTTTGTGCTGTATCAAAGTTGGCTTCTGTTGAGCATGTGCTGTGTGGTTTTGGCCAGATGTTGGAGCTTGCACTGGAGGTTGTTTCTGCCGGTGGCGTGTGCCTGGCTGGGGGGTCCGGGGGGCAGAGTGGTCACTTGTGCAGGTGGGACCATGCCCAGTCCCATGGGCTGGATCCTGGTTTGGTAGGTCATCAGGAATGCGGCAGGCTGTGGGAGATACCCTCAGCCCTGGCATGGTACCTGAGGTAGAGCAACTGCGTATCAGGGTGTGACCACTGATTGGGGAAGAGGCTTCTAAAAACCCTCATGGCAGGGAGTGTGTTAAGTGACATTTGTGTCATGATCAAGAGTGGTGTAGCATCTTGTGTGAGCAGCAAGGGTTGGGCTGGGAGCAAGGTGATACCGCCCACAAGAGGGGCATCATCCCTCCATCCCTGTTTTCAGGAGGACATCCATTGGAACGGGTGCCTGTCTGCATGTGCATGCTCCTGCTTTGCCTTTGTGAGTGGACCCCAAGACAAACAAGGAGCAGGCTGGAAAAGGGTGGCACAAAAGGCACCCTGGGCCTTGCCAGGTCCTCACGGTGCTCCTTGCAAATGTCTCTCCCTTCCTCATCCCCTGCTGGCAGCTTGCACTTGGCTCTTGGGCAGCAGCGACAGGCTGCTCCCTGCCTGCTGTGGGGAGCATGAGGCTCAAGTTGCCCAGTTGAAGATTTTACCAAAATGTGTTAAAAGCATTTCCTCAAATAGTCAATTTTAATGTCATATTTGGTAGCCTTAAGGACACTGGCTATGTGAAAGGGTTATGTCCTGAAAACAAAGCTGGATGAATGGGTGCTGTGTGAAGGGCTGCTGAGAGCTTGGTGTGGGGTGAGAGGCATCACATCTTCCTTATGAGAGAGGAGCCCTGGCCATGTGGTTGAAAAATATGGTAGGGCTGACAGTGGAAGCACTTTGACTGGGAAGTGTTCTTTTAGATTAAACAACAAAACTCTGCATGCACATACAGACTAGATCTTCATACCGCGGCAGGCTTTGACAGTGTACTGCAGCATTATTGCTATTTATAATCGACAATTACTAACACTATAATCCAGTAAACTTAGTGGTAGCAATTACAGCAACATAAATAGCAATCCGGATGACTAAAGGCATTGCTGTCGATGCAGGTGGCAGCTATAGCATTAGAAAAAGAAGTTGGAGGGAAGATATCAGGACTCGATATGTGAGCTTGGGTCTGCTAGTCTTTTATATACCATTTTTAATATACTTCCTGAAATGAAGCTTCAGAAAGGTACACTGCCTCTTTAAAATTAGTCTAGGAACTACAGGTAGTTCACATTATTTTTAAAATAATAAATCTCTATATATATCTATATTAAAATATATATGTATACATAAGTTGGCTAGCCTACCTTGTGGAAAGGCTGCAGCTAAACTAAGTCTGAGCTAATATTGTATTACCATGGTCTTCTGGTTTGTAGATAGCCCTTCCTTATTAGATGAGGTTCTGTTCTTGCTCCACAGAAGGTGCCTGTGTATATAACTCCTTTGTATTGCTTTCTGCAGAGTCCCTTATATATTTCTTACTACTAATGCTGTGTAGAAAAGGAGATCCAGAGATTTTACTACTGATAATTAACCATATAATGGCCATTAGCAAAATAAAGATTTAGTTGTTTGGGAAACAGATTATTTATATTGTGTATGGTTTATTGCCTGATAACTTGTTTGGTGACTGGATATTCTTTTCCTTCTCCTGGTCCTTTTCTGCTTTTTCCAGCTATGGTGTTTACTCCTCACTTTGATTATCTAGCAGGCAATAAAGTATATTGTATGTTTTGAAGCCAAGTGGTGTGCTCCTTACTCGTGCACCGCGGGGAGCCGCTGTCGGTGTTGGGCGCCGGGGTTGCCGCGGGCAGGAGGCAGCTCTGCAGCGTGGCTGGCACCTCTCCCGCTGGACCAGCCAGGGCCCAGGCGGGCGCCAGGACATCAACCTGGCAGCTCCTGCTCAAAGGAGGGAGCAGCAGCCAGCAGCCATCACAGCCCTGCTTCCTCGGCTGTCCCTAAGGACATGAGGAGACCGTGTGGACACAGAAGAGTCACTGCATATCTTCTGAACTCATAACCACCCTTTTTTCTTCTCTGGCATGAGTGGCAGTGGCAAGTACTGTCACTGTCACTGGTAGCTTTTGGCTCTGTTGACAGCCTTATGCTGCTGGGTTTTCACCCGGGGGATGGATATCAGCAGAGCTCTGTGCCCACGCCAGGCTTATGTCCTGTAACAGCAGGGGCACTCTGTGCTTTCCTACACACAAGGCAGTGCCTCCTCCATCCCCAGCAGTTACACAGGCAGGCAGCGTGTGCTGAAACACTGCTGCAGGGAGCACACTCTCACACGTGCCCAGGCATACCTGGGCTGCATGTTTGGGGCTGCATTGCTTTGGTTTGCTTTGCTTCAAATGGGGAGCCAAGTTCTGCATGGCAGTTCCTCCCTCCTGACATCTCTGGGATTCTTTTCTGTGGTTCGAAAATTTCACTGCCAGAAGCACCTGGCGGGAGTGCACCCTTGGCTGTGTTTGCAGGAGGAGCACATCTTTCCCCCCTGTGTTTCCTTCCTCAGCCGTGGCTGCTCAGAGGCCACCTGTCACCCCCCAGGGGGACACAGAGCATCCCCCCGTGCTTTGCCCTGCCCTCCACAGCCCTAGTGCAGCAGGAGGGGCTGCGGTTGGGCCACTCACCTGAGGAAGCCTCTCTTCTCCCAGAGCCGGGATGTGGGTGCATGGCCCCGCTCCTGTACAGCAGCTCAGGGCATGGGGGAGCAGGGTAAACCCACCTCCCACTAAAGCTTCTAAACAACAAACAACTTTGGGGAAATGAAGCGGCTAAAAAACTCAGCCTTTATCAGTCAACATCATTTTCTGGTGTTTGTTCTGCCCCATTCCACCCTTGAAGCAAAAGTTGAAATGGTGGCACTGCCTGTGCAGAAAAGGTTCCCAAAATGCGGTAAAAACCTCGAATTTGTAAATCAAAACAGATATTTTTGGTTCAGTTCTGACCTTCTCATATTTTGCTGGGTTTTCCGTGGGCGTATGTGCGCATGCTACATATAAGTACACCTTAGTCCATCCTTAGTAATAATTTAAAATTATGGAATTTTTCCCTGGGTACTGATTCTCTAGATGGTGGCAGTTGTGAACTCAAGAGTATTTTTACAGTTCTGCACTTGTGCAGCCCTGCTGGAGCTCCTGCCTGAGCCCCTCTGGTCTCTGCACCACAAGCTGGCTTTCTTGGAGAGAGGGGACAGGCACAGGCTGCTGCCCATGACCCCTTGAACAAGACAAACCTCCAGTTTGATCCCCTACTATCTGTACCTCTCATGCTGGGAAAAAAATGTGCCTTTTTTTGTGTTGATATAAGTATTTAGGGGTTTTGGTGGGGTTTTTTTGTTTTGTTTTTGGTTTTTTTGCATCAGCAGAGAAGATGAACCAGAGACTTGCATCCAGGAAATGTCTGGCTTCATCTTGGTGTGCTTGCTGCACCCTGGGGGAAGAAGATTGCTCCCACTTCTAAGCAGTGGGGCTTCTCCCTTGGGCCTTGATCTCCCCAAACACTGTTCTTGTGTCCTCAGATGCCTTGGAAATAAGGAATACTGCAAATAAGGAATTGGCCTAATTTGCACATCCCACCTGGAGAAATTAGTTGGTGTAAGTAGGCAGCAGCAAAACTGGTGGCTCTGAGTGGGTACAGCAGCCCACAACATCTATATTCAGCAACTAATGAGCACTGGAGAAGTTGCAATTATGAAGCATATTTTATATGCATGTTTCTATATTGTATATTTTTCCTTTTTAAAATTGCTTATTATGGCATATTTATGATGGACAGTTTGGGTGGGGGTTTCTTTCCATAGTGCAAATTGGATCCTCTGGGCTTTTTTGCCAGCACAAATGAGATGTACAGAAAGAAGGGCTGCTGCAGGTACTTGGTTAATGCCCTCCTCTCCAGGTTAGTCCAGCTGGCAGTCACAGGAACTGTTTGTACAAACAAAATGAACCTTGTATTAATGCTGGGCCTGGTGTCCTCAGAGGAAGCTCTGGGCAGCCAATGCTTCCAAGTTTGTGGAGGGAAAGCTTCGGTGTGCTCTGGGCTCATCCTGAGCTGTGAGTTGGCAAATCCCCCAGGGATTTGATGCCAACTTCATCCAGGGAATGGTGCTTTTCTGACATTCGTTTCACCATTTGGTGAACAGTTTGAACCAGCTTGCCAAAGCCAAGGTCTTGCAGAGACTAAGAAACGTTTTCAAGCTGATTGAAGTCTGACAAATGGTGATGAGGAGCCTCTTGGTTTGGGTAAAAGCAGAGTGAGTCAGAGAATGACCCACCAGGCTGTCCCACCCAGTGGATTCAGCAAACAGCATTGGTTGTCAGCTCAGTGGTCTCAGGATATGTGACTGGCAGGCTTTGGAGAGGTCCTTCAATTAAACCAACTGCTTTAGGGCAACAAATGGGCACATCCTGGGGCTCAACAATGTGAGCATCCTCATCTGCTGCCCAGGGGCTGGGCTGGACAAGACCCTTGAGGCAGGGACCTGCACCTGTGGCTCACTGCTGACCAGCCAGGCCCTTTTCGAGCAGCCAGCTCCTCCAGGGTGGTTGGTGCTGAAATGCTTGTACTGAAGGGAACCTTCAAATCTGTGTCATTTAAAATAAATAAAAAAAATAAAGCTGGGCACCATGGGCGATTTGGGGCAGGACTCATCATACTCCTCCTCTCCCTTACTGCATATCATCATCTTCCTCTTTGTTTAGATAGATTTGAGGGCACACTTGGGCTGGCACCTAATTGCTTATCACAAGAACAATTAAATTAATTAAAGGCACAGAGAGGAGCCCTCAGTGTCACTGGTGCTCATAGATGTAAAACCCTAACCAAAGTGCTCCACCTTTTCTGATCCTAATTTCTCCCTATCTGACCAGAAGGGTTTTTTTCACTAATACGTCTCGCTTGTTGTACTTCCTTGAGCTTTCTATGCTATTAATGGTTGATATGGCATACCATGAGATTTAAAATACCATGTGAGAGGAAATTTGCCTGCAAACCTTCAGCAATTCTTTTTTATTCAGATGGAGTTGGGGGAAGGAAAACCAAATGCAAATATTCTCAGTGCTAGCCTTCCCTTGGAAGGGAAATCTAGTTGCACCAGCCTGGGAGGAGGGTTTTTTTCCCCAGGATCTCCAGCAGTTGTGTGCAGCAGAAGAGACAGTGCAGTGTCTTACTGTGTTTATGCTGCTTTTAGTTAATGAGATTTAACTGTGCAAGCCTCCCAGGGTATGTCAGCAAGTCCTGGTGGCATGACCTGGTGGCAGCAGCACACTGGTGCTCATCTCTCCTGTCATCTCTCCTGGTGTCCCTCTTGCTCGGAGGCCAGTTTTGGCTCACACCTCATCTCTGCCATCCACCCAGAGATCTGTGATTTGCACAGGGAGGCAGAGCTGCCTTCAACCCAGAGCCCACAGATCACTGTGCCAGGTTCTGGAGCACCCCATGTGAAAGCAGAGTGGCAGGAACCCAGCCCTCTGCCGGGAGCCCTGCATTTATGGCCTGCACGTCTCATTGTCCGGCAGCGGGCTGCTGGTCCCTCATTAGCTCTGGGATTGTTTCAACAGGCACCATTAAAGGGGATGGCAGGAGAGTTGGAAAAGCCCCAGCCATGTGACAGAAGGCAGCATGCCAGGCAGGGTCAGAGGGATTTAATTCTCCCAGGCATTTCTTACTCCTGTTCTTCCTGGGAGGGATGCTTTTGCTGCCCTGCCCTAAGTGCGTTTGTACTCAGTGGAGTTTCACCACAAGAGAAATCAGCCTGGCCTGGCCCCTGGTTTCTAAATCTCCAGATCATTGGTATAATTAAATGACAGTTGGAAAAGATCTTTTTACAAGCAGGTCCTTTAAAGGCCAACAGAAAATATTCCTACGTATTTATGTGTAATAGAATGATTCCCTTCCTTTGCATGTTACTGGAAAAAGCCCCAGTGTATTCATAACTCATGGACTTTTAAGGCAAATTTTAGTTGTCTGAAAAGTGTGGATTAGTGGTGTACTTGATTCATCCTTTGGGGGCTGGAGTATGGTTGATTCATCACTACAGCATTAGCTGGGTGTTTAATGTCCTTTTCCTTTTCTTCTTCCCCCAGCTGGCTGCATGTCTAGTTCCTGTTGATTTTGATAGGAGCTGGACCTGCTAATCCCTCTGAAATGTTTCAAAAATCTCAACCTCAGTGTTTTGCTTAGGGAAGCATGCAGAGCACAGGGATGCAAAAAGGCTGAAGCCAGCAGCCACCCATTTCTGATGTGCTTTGCTTTCTTCTTCCAGAAGCACCAGGGCTGGGTACAGCAGCTCTGGGAAAACACCAGTGATGAAGAAAATTAAATTTGGAGGGAGGGGAAGATCCCCTGCAGCACAGGTGTCTGGATGAATGGAAAAAAAAAGGAATAGGGAAGGAGGAAAGGGAAAACATCCCTGTTGGGAGTTCAGTAATCCTGATGGAAGGATTTATGCCTTCAAAGACTGGGACTGCAGAGCTGCAATGGGTGTGAATCCCCACCCCTGCAGGTGCTGGCACCCCCACTCCTGCCAGCTCCTGCTCCAAGCCTTATTCCTATTTTCCAGATGTCTGTGTGAGCACTGTCAAGGTTTGGTATCTTGTAGAGCAGGACTAATCTCCTGAGCCACTTAGGATGGAGGACAGTGCTGCTTGCTTTTCCCTGCTCCCTGGCTCCTGCTCTTGGCCCCACAGTTTTCTCCCAGGTCAGGTCAAAAAGGGTTCTGAGTCCTTTTCTGGAAAGCTCTCCTGCTCTTCTGTACTGTGCAAGTTTAATTCAATCGACATGGGCTGAGGAACCACATCCTCTACCTGGAGCAGGGAGTATATTCATGGTCTAACAAAATAAAACCCAACAGGTTCTATTCATTTAGTAACTGTGTTGCTGAAAGGCATAGTCCCAGTTATATAATTATTTCTATTTTTTTATTATTTTACCCTTTCCATGCTTTGGTATGGAAAGGGTAAAATAATAATGGTCAGCATCCCTGTTTCTTTGTCAGGAGGTGGACACCAATAGTGCCATTTCTTCTTCCTTCAAGAGGCCATTTGAAGCTATATTTTACTCATTTTATGCAGTCTGGTTCAGCGATAGTTTTTTGGTGGGATTTTTTTGTAGTTGGTGGTGGTGGGTTTGGGGTGGTTTTTTGGTTTGGTTTGGTTTTTTTAAATTTTATTTTTATCATTTGCCTGCAGGTGTAGTTGCATGATGATGGGTGTGACAAATCCTTGCTATCATTTCCTTGCACAAAGCAAGGATAAAGTTAAAAGCAAGTTAGGCTACAGTTGGGTGATGTGCTCCTACAGTAAACACAAGCTGAAATCATGTCCAGATTGCCCAAAATAAGTTTGTCCAAGGCTCCAGGCCTTGAACAAACCCTTGAACAGTGCCTCCAGGCACTGAACTACTGCCTGCCTGGACATGTATCTTGTTGCAGAGGTTTAACCCAGTTCCTGGCTCTGTCCCTGCAGTGGGTTCTCAGTCCCCAAAATGTTTGACATTAGGAGTGCCTCCAATGGCTTCCCTTTGCCAAGCAAAGTGTTTCCCAAAATATATCTGATTTTGAGACAGCTTTTTTTATTATTTTTCCTTTTTATAACTAGCCACCAAAGGTAAAGCACCTCCCACTACCCAGAGCACTGGAGGGAGGGGAACAATGACACACTCCTCCCATCTGGCTCATCAAACTTTTATCAGAGTCAGTTTACATTGCCCTAAGCCTGGGGGTATGCTGGATATTTCTCCATTTTCACCGACGTTGCTCCAGCTCTCAAGAGTTTTCAGACTGGCACCACTCATATTCACATAAGCCAGTTTACTTCACCCTCAGCCCTATTCCTCAGACTTGTTTCAGCCAGTGAGGTGATCCAGGCTGATCATGGAAAGACTTTGGCTGGCTGGTATGGGCAAAGTTCACCTACAGCATTTGGTGGCAATGCAAATATTTACAGCAGCCCTAGGGGAGGAAGTGGTGGTGCAAGTGGAGCCTCTCCTGAGTGAAATGCTTGAAGTGGACGTGCAGCATAAAGAACCCAAGCTCTGAGGCTCAGCTGTAGTTTCATCACTTTTTGACACTGCAATCAAGATTTAGGGGTCATGCTTCTGAGAGCAGCATCAGACATCAGGCATGACACTGATGCCTTAGGTTTTAACTTCTATATTTTTCAAATCCTGTACTGCTAGTGGAACTCTGAAGTTTTCTGTAGCTTGTACTCTATGCTAAGATAGACTTAACAAAACCTCTAACTTGCTCTTCAAGGACACCCAGAAACAAGAACTGTAAACCATCATCTTGGGAAGAAGGGAGCAAGCTGGGGGAAATCACATCATTGGCTGGGTTCTGGTTGGTGAATTGATGCTGATATAAAAGTGTGAAGCACTCGTGACCTGCAGATGTCCATTTTGGGATTTCACTGAGGCAGGACCCTCTGGAGCCCAAAGTGTGCACCTGAAGGCCTTTCAAATAAATACCACCTTTTTTTCCTTTTTTCCTATCTAGTCTCTGTTTCTAGGTAGCCATTTAAGGCATCAACACTCCTGGAGGCTCCCTGGTGTTGCTGGGAGAGGGAAATGTTACTGAGCACCTTCCGGACAAGACTAAAATCAGTGCGGAATCATGAAAAATAATGCAGCCCAATCCAAAGCCTGCTATTAATTTTTAGTTATTTAGGAAATGCAGTGGTTCTCAAACTGTGTGCCCACAGGTTATGGGTCTCCTGCAGACCCAGGCAAGCCAGTGATGCTTTTCATGTAGTACATACTTGTGTGAGTACACTCCTGTCGTGGTGTTAGAGCTGCCTGTGTCCACAGGCCCTGGGTGCTGCTGCAAGCAAAGCCACAACAACCTCTATCCTGATGTCCTCTCTCCAAATGTTATTCAGGTTATATCATAGGCAAACACAGTAGACCTGCTCCAAAACACCCAGTAAGGGGTGGTGGAAATCCCATTCAAACCCAAGGGACCCATTGCAACCACCAAATTATACCAGATTTGCTGCAAAACTGGTGCACTCAATAATGCTTGGGCTCGTGCTGGATCCTCCTGGCAGGGGCATGGTGGGGCATGTGCATTCATTTTTTTCTGGCATTTAATGAGCTGTCAGCTCTGGGCCAGTCATGCACCAAAGGCAAGCCAGCTCTAAGGAGGACATACAGGATCCTCCTCTGGACACCTTTCAGCCTTGCATCTGCCAAGGACATTCTGTGCATGTGCACAGGGACAGACGGACAGACTGCAGCCAGTCGTGTGTAAAACCCCTGAAACCTCAGTACAGAGGCAGTGACTCAGCTGTCCTGTTTTAGTCCATTGCAGAAAAGTACTTGCTAATGAGTAATTTGAAAAATCACCCGTGTCTGACCTTGGCCTGCTGCTTTGCCTTGCTGGCTGAGGGGGAGGGACAGGGACCTTAGGCAGAGAGCGGTCCTGGGCTCAGGGGCTGTCCAGGAGGGCCACCGGGCCCCCAGAGCAGTGTCACTCACCCATGGGTGCAAAGGAGAGCCAGCACAGGTGTAAGTCCAGCCTTCCCACCCCTCAGCAGGTGCACACATGCACGCATCTCAGTCTTTCAGTGCAGGCTGTGTGGCAGAAAGGGGAAGCCAAACCCCTGTGTGCAGAGCTGGCTCTGAGCAGTGATAAAGCTGAGGGCAAACACAAGCCCATGAAAAGAAACCCAGTGTTTTCTCTGGCCCCTTCCCAGGACCCTCCCATCTCCATGGTGTGCAAGCAGGGAGAGAGGCCCCTGGCTAACTCTGTGTACTCAGGTCACAGGAGCTGAGCAAGACCAGTAGCAGTCGTGTCTCCTCTGGGCCCATGTCACTGTGGGGCCTTCAGCTGCAAGTCTGGGCTCTCTTTTCCTGCTGCATCCACGTGGTGTTAGCACACATGGGGTCTCGAGCACTGCTAAGTCAATAAATGCAGCAGTCTCTGGGACAGCTGCTTTTCCTGCAGCCAGTCCATTGCTGTTCAGAAGAAATGTTATTTCTAACTAACCACTCTAGGGTTTTCTTATGCTGCTTCCATGGAAGGTTTTTATCAGATCAAATATTTATATCACATCCAATATTTGTTGCGTGAGAATGGCAGGGCTGGTGGTGAAGACCCAATGTCTAACACCACCATGAACCAGCACCAGCAAATGTCATTTGGGAGCCAAGGGAAGGAGATGAAGTGAAGAGCCACCCAAACCCCCTTGCAATGAGGGAAGGAACTTGCTCTTTCAAGGAAACACAACTGTGAACCTTGAGTGATATCCAAGCGCTGCAGGAAGCACACACAGGTCAACGTTTTGAGGAGTCCTCACCCCCACATGATGTACTTATATCTTGAGCAATCTGCAGGGAACTGAAGAGAAGTTGTTTGCAACTGCCCAGGATGCAAAAAGCATTTCTTTTAAAACTTTAATTTGTAGTTTAAATACAGCTTGAAAATTACATTACAGACATTGTAATGTTTGGTGGTGTTGAAGCTGGGTGAGGCCATGGTTTAATGCCAGCTCATGGAGGGAGGGTGAGAGAGTCAGTGAGAGACCACCCTGCCTTTGCCTTCACATAAACAGAGGAATAAAAGCAGTCTAAGAAAGATCATTCACTAAAATATTTGCCTAGAACAGATGGCTCTGGTGACTCAGACAAAATACTCCCCCTGCTACAAGCCAGCTGCAAGAGAACCATGCTTTGCCATTTAGGAAAAATGACACAGCGTGGTGAAGAGTCTATCTAGGAAACATGGAGGGGGGGAAAAAGCACTCACATGTCCCATTTAGAAATTAAAAAGGTTTATCTGGATCACTTCTCCAGTCTGGCACCAGCTTGGTAGTGCCTTTGTGCAAGGAGGGGGTATGGGACGGATCAGGGGTTGATCTGTTACTCAGCATTTTTTTGCTTTAATAAGTTAAAATAAATGAGAACTTTTAAGCAGGTGTTTTTAAATTGCTTATTTTAATCATCTGAATTTAAATTTTGGCTCTATTTTTCTGCTTCCCTAAAGAAATCGTGTTTTTTTCAAAAGCTCAGGGCTTCTGTTCAAATGATTCACTCTGATGCAGATACCATCTGAATCAAAACAAAGCATGGATCCAACAACCACATTCACTAAAGGAGAATTAAACCACTAAAAACAGTTTTTAATGGGTCTTTATGAATAATCATGACATTTTTTTCTCCAATTGCTCTCTTCTAGCTTTATTTTAGTAGATATAATCCTCTGCATAAGAGAATTCACGCCAGTTGGAAGATCATTATTTTTCAAGACAAACAACCTCTGGAGGCAAGATGGGCTCTGCTCTCCAAAATGCCTGGACTGGTCATTAAAATGTAATGCCTCCTCAGAGGATGGCTGTGGGCCTTTTTGGCACAGAACATACATAGATTTTCAGAAGTTCCCAGGAAACAACAGTGTTTTACTTCTCTTTTTGTGAACTGCAGGCTGTACCCCCCAAAAAAGGAGCCACAAACCACTGTCCTCTTGATCTCTCATGATCCAGAACCCTATTTGGCCTCAAGTCCCCGGTCTTCTTCCAGCCAAAAGCACACTTGCCCATCCCTGGAATCACGAGGGGTTTGGATTTTTTTCCCTTTCCATGAAACTTAGTTTCAGACTGTCACTGTATCCTTTCTCACACACTTCCCCACCTGTAGTCACATCTGCCCCATCTTGACAGGAGGTTTTTCCTGCAGCCTAGCTCCCAGAAGAGCGACATCCACCCTGGCAGTCTGATGCCCATTTTTAAGCTGTCTCTGACCTGCTGCAGGCTGAGATAAAGCCACAGGGCTGCAGTGTGGCAGTGCAGAATGGAGAGGTCGGTGGGTCCTCTCCTCTCACAGCCCCAGTCCTTAATTAACCTAGCCGTGCCCATGTGCGAGGCCCTTCTGCTGCACTGCTCCCTTCTGTGGGGAGTTCAGTCCATCCCAGCCTCGTGCTTTGGTCCCTCATGGTGTGCTCCCAGCACTGCTCATGGCAGCAGCCCCTGTGCTGATGGATGCCATGGAATCACCGTCTGGAAAATTTTTCCTTGGTTGCTCTTTTTAGCTGTTAAAACATTAACATGAGCATCGGCAGAAGGAGCTTTGAAAGTGTCTGCTCTGGCTCTCCTTCCCTGTGCAGAGTCAGCTTTTTGTCTGCTCTGCTGCAGGTCTGGGGAAGTGATTCTTGCATCTTTCATTCCTTGTGTTGTCATCTCCTACCATGGATTTTTTTATTTTTTTTTTTAATTAACCTGTTAGTTCCAGTTGTTCCTCCAAGGCCATATTTTCCTGGATTTAGGGTAATTTTTATATCAGGCTCCCCTGGATGCCCTGCAATAAAGTCACAGCTCTGAAAACCCAGCTGTAGCCTGAAGCATCCATTTTTCTCCTTTTCCTCCATGTGATATGTGACTTTATCTCTCTGTGTGTCCACAGTTCATTTCAGATTCAAAAGCATTAACTGGCCCCAAAATCACATATTTGGGACCATAACACTGGAAGGGACTATAGATTCTACATTTCTTACCTGCATTTCTTGCCATAGCTACCAAACATCTAGCATTAAAAGCAGTTACGGGGTTTTTCTTTAATTTTTTTATTTGCCTTTACACCAAAGTGCAAACTTTTGCTTCAGTTGGCACAGGCAATGCCTTCATGAGCAGTTTCAGTTCACTCCTGCGGTGCTAACAGAGGCAGGCCTGCTATTAAATCAAACCCAAAGGAAACCTTGCACTTGTGCTGCCTTGAGGGAGTCTGGGGTGCTTGAACCAGCACTTCAGAGGCTGCACCTCGCAGAATCCAGCCAACTTGGCTGAGCTGCCCTGGGCGAGGGTTAGAAGTGATCTCAACCAGGAACCTGATCTACCCACCTTTGGAGGATCATGACTGTGGGCAGGGGCACCCAAGGTAAGTGGGGAAAGCACTGCCCCCACTCAGGATATTTTAGGCTAGAATGCAGGGAAAGCTACTAATTAGTAACTCTGCAGAACCAGGAAGAGCTGTCTCTTTTTGCCAGGTGATTTCCACACCACAGCTCTTGGACTGAGAAGCCTGGAATGAGAACTGGCCTTGAACCACCCACATGATCCAGCGGCAGTACCTTCAAAGCAGTTTTCTTCCCCACCCCTCCCACTGGTCTTGTTTATTTATTTTGGGTGACCTGATCACACACCAGAGTTAAAAGAAGGGCACTTTGGCACAATCTGACAAGGGAAGCATGATCCAGTACTATAAAGAAGAGGTCATTAGTGCTGTAGCAAAAGGCTGCTTTTTACTGCATTAGGTAGGCCATTATTTCACCATGTTAAGACCCCTGTTGTGGCAGGTGTGCAGAGCTATGAATAAGGTGAAGGACATAGAGCTCTGCTCCCTGCCACCCTCCAAGCCCCTTGTGCCACTTCAATGACAACACTCATTCCTCCTCTCATCTTTAGTCCTTTGCCAGCAAAATTGGGTTCTGCTTCCTTTGGGGTCACGAGAACACCTTCAGGAATCCAGACAGTGAGATGTGGTCTCAGAGCATCAATGTTCTCTCCAGACATCCAGATACCAGACGATGCAGACCTCAAGGACTTTCAAATGTCATCAGTTCCTCTTTGGCACTGAGGGAACTTTGGCACCTAGGGATGGGCTCCAATGTGATATGACTGTCACCTACAGGGTTTAAAAATCTTTCCTTTGGCAAAGCTGCTCTTTCACTGGGTTTCATTTCAGACCTGTGAGAGCACCATGTTGAGGAATGTTATGCTAAAGGCATGCTTACAACAGCGAATGCATGTACATTTGCTTTACAAAAAAATAACATTTAGCCACAGATTGACTGGGCTGGCAAAGTTACCTATAAGTCCAGGAAGTAGCTCTGTTTAAGAATTATTTCAGCAAAAGTTTCACAGGTCTTCAAACTTGTATGACCATCCTTGTAGGGCGATGCTTTCAGAGCTTGCAATTTGGACACTCCCCCTTGGTCCTGTGGGTTTAACATCTTTCCAGTTCCATGGGATTCAAGTGAAGCACAAGCCCTGCCTCACTTGCAGTGTCTCTCCCTGGGAGGAGGGGGACACTTTCCAAATGAAGGTATTTATACTAAGAAGCAACTCAACAAAAAACCTGGTCTCAGTTCTCCTCTTCAGGATGGCTGAAACCAACCTGAGCTGAAGTGGTGATGGCAAACAACAGGAGCAAGTATCAAAGCAGGACAGAGGTTTCTCTCACCTGCCAAAGGTGTCTTGCTGGAACATTACTGGCAAAGTTAAAGGTGTTGCAGCAGCACGAAGGCAAGGGAAGGCCTTGCCCATACTTTGGTGAACTCTACCAACTACAGCTGCTGTGACCCTGCACAACCAGTTTGGCATGGAAAAAATACTGCTGGAGCCTCCCCCTCCTCTCCCCTTTTCCAGTCTCTTCTCCACAAAGCCTTGTGAGCTCCCAGCACTTTCTCTTTGCCGCTCCCCAGCTCTTGGCCTGGCAGTTCCTGCTAAGCACTGAGGTGGTTTTGTTCAGGTTTCCCAGCCTGAGGCTGTAATGTGGATTAAGAGCAGCCTCAGGGCACAGAGCAGTCCCTCACCAAGTGCACATGGTAAAGGGGCTGTTTTCTATGGTTGGTAAATAAACACATACCTTTCAGCACAGGGCTTTTCTCTTGTGCTGCTTGTTTGGTTTTAGCATCTTTTCCCTCCTTGCCTTTCACATGCACTCTGCTGTTAATTCACCTGCAGAACACATCAAGAGCTCACTCTGTCACCAATGAAGCTGATGTAGCTCCTTTAGCCTTGGGGGACAGGAATCACCTTCTCCTCTGTCACCTTTCCCATGACTGGAAGAGTCATGACATATTGTATCATATGTTAATTGTACCTCCTCACTGATGCTGTAACCAGCTTAATTTCCTGCTCAGTATGACATTTAAAGCTGTTTATGCTTTGGTGCCCTGGTGTACTGCCAATGCCAACAGCTACCTCATGGTTCAGAACATGGTGATTTTCTTTTATTCCCCAATTGCCCATTACTATTTGGTTTATATCATTCCCAGAGAACGGGTATGAGGAAAAAAGGGCAGTGTGAAGGGCAACCTCACAGGGCTAGGGTGGTATCAAACCATCACCTTTATTAAACAGAGCTGTAAGGGTGGCACGGTTCTCCAGTGGCCACAGTATCAGACGACAGGGCAGGTAAGGGGTACTGTAAAGGAAAAACATTGCCCTCCTCCCCCTCACCACCTTTTAAACCCACATTTCTTTACATTGTTACTTTAAATAACATCACAGTAGTTTTCAGCTTGCTCAGTCTATCAAAAAATAACTTTTTCCTACCTACAGACCAGATTTTAGATTCCTACAGCGGTACCTGTTTATCTGTGCCAGCCAAAACCTCAAAAACTTCCTAGAACAGTAAGTACCTGGCTCTGTCAAAGCCTGGTGCAACATTTTCATTCTTAACTGTAATTCCAGCTCCAGGCAGATTGTTTCTGAAAACCTCACTGTTTTGTAATTACAGTGCAGGATACGGAGGAATCTATTTCCATGCTGAGCTCCTTTAATTACGCTTAATATAATTTTTTAATGATCCTTAAATTCTTAGTGTTTCTTGATGTGGGACAAATTAAAGCTTCCAAGTTCTACCTAAGCTAACTCCCATACCTGCAGAGGTCTGGGAGTACACAGAGTATACAATACAGGGCCTTTACTTGCACTTCAATAGCTGAATTTTCTTTTTCACTGAGCAGAACTAGTACAAAATGTCAGAGAACCCTGATCACCTTTTTCTTCAGTAAAACTACCTTACCTGTCTATGCTCAAACATAAATGAAATTAATTGCAATGAATAGATCTTAAAGATCCCTTTCCTCCTTACTGTTGTGTGAACTTCTCACTGTTTGTCCTTGGATGAACCTTCTGGTTAACAGCAAAGTGAATTTCCACTTATTTGTTGGGGTTTTTTTTCCTCTTCCCCATGTATCTAGTTTATGAAGGAATACTGCTTTCTTACACAGCAAAAAAAACCAAACCAAAACCAAAAACTCCAACTGCTCAAAATACAATCAAATGTTCTTGCTCTAAAAGCAATTCCTGCAGCACTTCTGGAAGACGAAAAGTTAAATGCAACCAAATACAAGTACCCTCAAGCCAAGTTCTGAAAAATGTCTCCACTTTTCCACAGGTCTGGTAACCATTCCAAGTTTAATCTGCAACCACCTATTGTGCAACCTTAAAAGAAAGGTAGAGGGGGTGTGGGATGGGGTAGGAAAGGGAGCAGACTAATTACTCGATCAATCGGTTTCAAAATCTTTCATTATCTGCAGGTACATAAAATGTGAATGAATAAATTTTACTGAATGACAGTAAAATTCAGTACTTGAATTCGAGTTGAAGGTGTGCCAGACCTTTCTCTGCACCAGGCAGTTGCTTGTGCCAGGGGGCATCACGAGGTGTGGAGGTAGAGTCTGACTGAATGTGACAACTGCACATCCCCAGGGACCTCCACGTGCTCAGCTGCTTTGTCACATGCAGACAGTAGCACTGTCTAGAATCATGGAATTATTAAGGTTGGAAAAGCCTTCCAAGATCATCAAGGCCAACTTTTGACTGAACACCACCCTGTCAATAAAACTGTATCACCAAGTGCTGCATCCAGTGACTCCACCACTTCCCTGGGCAGCCTGTTCCAATGCTTGACAACCCTTTGAAGAAACAGAAATAGTCCCACAACTCTGAAGGGTCCAAAAGTACCAATTTTAGCGACATTAGGAGGAACTGTTCACGCTCTTCCTGCAAACTTGAAGTTCGTATGCTCTTTAATTCTCCCACCAAACTTTCATTCTTGGCAGACTCTCTTCCCTTCACTGCACCCACTCTCCAGCCCAGTAATTTCAAAAGCCTCCTTTCTGTAGTCTTTAAAAACAAGCAAGCGAGAGAACAGAAGGAAACCAAAACTTGTCTCAACACTGCTGCTCTCCTCCCCCAAAGCAGATGATCCTTGTCTCCCTACTATTTACATTTGTGTATTGAAGTTCTTGCCAATTCATCATTTCATTGAAAAATAATCTGGTTCTGCCCTTTTCTTGTACTGTATGAGTGCTCCTTGCCCTTTTCCCACAGCCCAGCTGCAGCATGAAGGGTTTGGGGTACACCTACCAGGCCATGCCCTACCCCTGCTGGGCTTCTGCAGCAGGCACAGGACAGAAGCAACAAGGAAACCAGAGTAAGTCTGGCTCACAGCCTTTCATTGTGAAAGCTTTGCAAGAGTCTTCAAGGATACAGGAAGCAAGAGGTACTGAAGTTCAAGACAGTACTGGCTGTATCTATGACATAGGCACAGAGCACTAAACCACAAAAGAATTATTTTCCATAGGAAAGAAATATAAATGCTTCTGTGAAGTGGAATTAACCAAAGGCTGCCCACTTCTAGTCTTAGGCCAGTAACTGCTAGAAACTGCTCAATTATGGAGCTCTGATGAAGCACTCACAGAAGGCTTCTGGACTGGAAGCTCAGGTTGGGGTTGCTTTTACTGGCTGAACTGACTGGAACAGTCTGGATCTCAGGTACTGGACATCTCTGACAGTACTGTGTTGAGATATTCTCCAGCTACATGCATTTAGATTAGCACCATTTCTCTCACCCAAAAATTCAAGCATGCAGTTTTCCTGAGCTTGCCGTTCACCCTGCAGTTGGGTCCCTGCACAGAAACTGTTAAAATTATGTTTAAATAGCTCAAATGGTTGTTCACGGCTCCTTCAGAGAGGGAAGTGTGTGTCTAGGGAAGTCACAACACATTTCTGAAGAGATGTTGAAGTTCAAGAGCCACAGTTAAAATTGCCAATAATTTCCACTGTTCCCACCAGCTCAGCTCCAACTGAAGAGGCTTTGTTGAGTTGAAAGACCACCAGGCAGGACTTGTGGCTCCTCTCTCCACAGTCAAATGAACATTACAGACAACTTCAGGAAATCCAGCAGTACTGCTTTAGCAGTAACACAAGGGATCCTCTTCTCACAGACATATCATTTTCCAGGGCTCCAAAGACAGACTGGACAGAGGTGTTTTTCTGCTGTTTCTGAAGTTAGTGGCAGCAGCAGCTTGTTACTCCTCAGCTCTCATTTCCTCCCACAGCACACTCGGGTGGCAACATTTGATGGCTGATGTTGGAGAACATAACTGAAGTTATTACAAGGCAGCCTATACACTCATTTCACCATCTGGATGACCATTTCAAGGAGAAACCCACCCAAAATCATCTGCAGCAGCCTATGTAACACTATGAGAACATTCCTGGAGATCCAGTAAGTACTACATAAAGACAGGGAGAAGAGCAGCTATGACTATGAATTTATGAAAGCAACTACAGAAGCTCAATGTGCTAGCAACAAGAAAATCTCCCGCAAAAACAACTTAAAATGACTTTATTTTTTAAGTATATTAGCACAATATTTACAAAATCGTTTCATAAATAAAAACAATTTCTTGGGTAAAGACTATAGATCTATAGATATTTAAAATGTCTATATTTTATATATACACACATATGTACACACACAAATGAAAGCATACAGTTATGAACAACTTTGGTTTTAAATTACTGGTGGGAAAGGGCTGGCTGGGTGTACTAATGACTTCTTAAACACTCTTTTAAATTCACACCTGCAAGAAATCCAGCCCTTAACACAACAGGATGGTGGGTTTCTCCCATTTCTGGGGCCATGATTCTGCAGCCCATTGACAGCCACTGAGCTCCTCATGTTTTAACAATTCCTAGGAATGGCTCGGCCTGATCCCAATGTTACATGGGGGTTCTGCAGTTTGCTTTACAGAAATTAACATAAAGCTATTATACATAATGGTTTTTATAAGGCAGAATACCTCAAAAGAATTCTAGTTGATTTGGTTTTTTATTCCTCTGCTAAGACTTTCAACTTGCCAGAGGGAATCACTAGTTATAAACAGGGAGCACTGCACAGTACTTAATCAGAAAAATTTTTATACTGAATTGTAATGGAGAACCATCTCCCATCTTTAGCTAGATATCACGGAGATTATGGAAAAGCCTGTATCAAAATATTCATATGTAAGAGCTCTAATCTTACATAAACACTCCCACTGACAAAGTAGGACAGTAAGCATGAGCCATACATGCTTTTCCCAGGTTTTATCACATGGGCAACCCTCTTCCCTATGTCCAGTACCACTGATCCCAGGGA
Organism: Erpornis zantholeuca; assembly: GCA_013400515.1. Taxonomy (NCBI): domain Eukaryota; kingdom Metazoa; phylum Chordata; class Aves; order Passeriformes; family Timaliidae; genus Erpornis; species Erpornis zantholeuca. The sequence continues at coordinate 135,062 of VZTN01023382.1, forward strand.
GGGCTGGCCCATGGCTTGCTTTAAATGGCTGAATCCTGCAGCCTTGGCAAGAGGGACGATTACAACAGCACCTACTGTAAAATCAAACTCCTCAATTTTGTTTTGTTGAATTCTTGATGCGACTCAGAGCTCCAAGTGCAGAGACCCAAATTCCTGCACCATGCACCCACAACATGGATATGAACCTTAGCTTGTAACATTCAACTCTGAGAAGTGCCAAATTACTCAGGATCTTTAAAAACATGGATTTTATTACATGACTGTTTGGCAACAGCTTTCCAAACCAAGTTTTAAATTGTTAGAAGGAAAAAACTATGTGTGCCTTTGAAATACAGTACCTTAGTACAAACAGGAAACAGTGTCAAGATTTCTACAAAGCATACACGAAGTCCAAGAGCAGCCAACTATATTGGAACAACTCTCAAAACAGCTGTAAAGCATGGCAGAATCTCGTGGAATGTGCAAGTCCTAGTAAACTGGTTTTTAACTGTACCACTTAGATATATACAGAAACTGAGCTTCCTCACTCCTCATCAGCTCCTCCTTTTTATTTTATGTATTCATGATATAATGGCAGCAACACAAACTTGGGTCAAAAATTATATAGCTCTTTTCCATTCAAGAAAACAAGATTTTAAACTCTATCAAAAATACACTAAATAGGACAACTCCTATTTTTATGAAGCATCCACGACTTCCACAAATTCACTGAGTTAAGAAAGCCTGAAATTGCTTCCACTTCCACACACTGCACAACATGAACACACACAAGAACCACATTCAGCATTAAGATTACCAGCTCCTGTGCTCTGTAATTCCAGTGCTGAATTAGGCTCCAACAGCTGAGCAGTTTCTCATCAAAGGATACAGAGGAGGCACGGAGAGCCCTCTCACCGGACAAAAATATCAGCCACCAGAGCACACATGACTACTGTCCACAGAGAGGAATACGAATGTCTCATGGAATTAGAACTCTGTTAATAATTTCAGGAGAGCTGGGAGTAAACTTTGTACTTATGCAACTTTGTGTGTAACTTTTTATTTCTTTTTTTTTTTTTTTATAAAAGTTTGCTGAATGTCAGAAAAGATGTATTTGTACAATTTCTACTTCCTGCTTGTATCATACACATAAACCATACTTTGTCCATGCACACAAATAAAGAAAACAATAGTCTAAATGGTATTGCAATCTCTGGGCTCAGCAGGCCCATTATCAAAGCAGTGATTAATGAGAGTTTTTGAAAATAATACCACTAAGGATTACTGCAGGGAGACTCTGTACTGGGCAAATAGTGCTTTTTATATTCTCACCCTCAACCATCCCATATACACCATAACAAAAGAAAATAAAGATCACATGTGGGCAAACACACATGTTCCTTGCTACAGCTGCTGTGACTATAAAATTACATCATTTATCCAAAAGCACTTTTGCCACACATGCAAAACAACTAGATTCCTGAATTTCTTCTCGTTGAGTAGTGCATCTTCAAGGCCACGGTGTATCAACAGCGGTGTACTTTTTATATACGCATCACATAGCTCTGCAGTTCTGGGAATTTAAAAAGAAAGAAAAAGAAACATTGTTTGGGAAGAATAAAAACATTTTGTGCTGCCTACACAAGTTATGGCTTAAAGAATTCTTTTTTTCCTTTCAAAATTGAAAGCATATTTAGCATTCAAATAGTAGAAAAAGGTGTTACTAACAGCAAGTGATGTTTCAGCCTCTCCACAAAAGAAAGGTGGACACTGTTGGAGCTTTCACTTGTGAATTTGGATAAGCTGAAGCAGCTCACAGGCTCAGCTGTCCAGATACTCTAATGCTAGTTTACTTTCACATATGCTATTATGCAAGCTAGTCAGCTTCAGCATCTGATTCATCCCTGCTTCAGTTTGTGTGTGACTTTCCCAGGGAAGGTTAAGGTAGAAAGCAGGTAGAGCTCAGAAGGTTACTGCATCCAGCATGTGAGTCAGAGCACTTGCCTTCCATCTGTAAAACCTTCTGTCACTGGTTAGGAGCCATCTTTCAGAGCAGAAAAAGCAGACAGACTTCTAGCTCTACCCTAAAATGAAATGGGTAATTGGCAATTTCTGTGCTTTCAGAAGCTCTACCTCAGCACTCGAAGGTAGGTTTTCATAAGCCTAAATGAGACCCAAGAAAAAACAGGCAAGTTATTTAAAATTGGATCTCCAAGTAAAACTCTGCCTTGTTTTTCAAGCAGACCAGATCTCCCTTCTGGTCTGCTCTGAATGCAATGGACTGGCAAATACCCATTTGTTTCCTGATCTCAAACAACCCTGTGAAGAGCAAGCAGTAGCCAGCTCTGGAACAGGCCCTGCCTTCCACTCCATCCAGCTCAGATTATAGTAACTGGTATATACATTTTTCAATGTGTTTATGAGACACCAGTGCAGTTGTCCTGTGTAATGTAGAAGTGCTTGTATTCCTGTTGGTTTAGAAAATACTTATATGGGATATTTGGATGAACCATGTACTAGTCATTAGTAACACAAAATGAACAGCATATGGTAATTGTAAGGAAGCCTGTTTTTAAAACTACCTCATACACCTTTTTCCTATTAGAGCTACCTAGTACCTCATTGATTTGCACATTGTCAATTCATGCCTCCTAGAAATGGCATGATATAAAAATATTTCAAGTGAGCTAACAGATTTGGAGTGGCCTTACTCTTTATCCCAAGAAGCAAGATGTTGTAATTGAATGCAGGAGTCCTAGGCTAAGGGTCTAGAGAGACTCATGACAAGCTTGCTCAGTATTCAGGAAAAAACATAAGTATCGATAGCATCAACAAGTGTTTTTTTATCCTATTTCCATGAAAAGTACAGCTTCTGAATAGAAAAGAATCAATAATACTGTTTTTGTTTTCAAACCTTGTCATCTAGCCTAAAATTAAGCTGTTCAATGAGAGCAATCTGAAAAATAATAGAGTGAAATCTCATTGGAATACAATCTAACAAAACCCAGAGAATTCAAGTAACACCTAAAGAGGGGGAGAGGAAGAGAGAGTTACTTTCAAACCACTTTCCTGTGAATTTCCATGGGAGATCACCAATTAAATGCACAGAGAAAGCTTAGTTATATCAACAATAATAAAACCCCCAAAAAACCCAAATAGAACAACCCACCACCAAAGAGACATTCCACGCATCTTAAATACTACATGAGCATAAAGGAAACATAAAGCTATTAGACATTCCTCATTTAATCAGAAACATACCACTGCACAGTTCTCTCACTGACTCATCCTCTACACTGTTTAGGAATACACATTCTTCCCCTATGTTTGATATACAATACACATATTCTTTCCTTTCAATTAAATATAATTTGAATAAGAACAACACCTGCCCTGAAACCTGTCCTTCAAGTTTCATCAACTTAGCACTGGGTAACTCTAAACATCGAAACCCTCAAATACTTAGCCATTAAAATAAGTATCTGTTAGACTTACCATCATTCTAACATCACTCCTTTTGCATCTTTAAAAGTAAAAAAAAATGGATTAGTAATGAGTGAAACAGAAAGGAATGCTTCATAATTAATATTCAGGTTAATTCTAAAATTCAGGTTAATTCTAAAATTCAGGTTAGAACTTGCTACTATTCTGCATGCCAATTAGTAAACATACAGCAAAAAAAAATAAAGTACCAAGGTCATCCCTTTTTCACTGTAAATTTCCCTCACCTTAAGTGATATCAGTTTCCCAACACCATGAGAAAGTTTCCCCAACCCCAGGAAGTGTGAAAAGAATAGAGTGGCAAGGATAGATTTTGCGATGATTGTTAAGCATTTCACCTAAATAAATCCTTATGAAGAATTAACATCAATTTTCAAGACTAATCCCTTTTTTTCCCTTAAAAGCTAGGCATTTTGCAAAGCAAAGAGGGTGGACATAAATAATACAGTGAGACACTAGATTTGTCCTAAAACAGTCAAACAGTGCCACTGGCTAGCAAGCACAGTGGCACAGAACAGGGAGTCTGGAGCTGCAGGCAAAATTTCATCGAGAAATGAAACTCTTACTGACTCACAGAGCCACGTAAGTTGCCACACTGATCTGCCATCTCAGTGCAGTGGTATTGGGAATCAGAACTACTGGTTCCATCTCTATCCACAATTAATCCCTTAATTAAAAGATAAACCTTGAATATCACCTACCATTTAGTGGTTCTTCTACAGCTTTCTGCAAAACATTTAAAAATATATATATGTATAAAAAGCCTTCATGTTTACTTCTGGCTGGCCACAGTTAAATTACTCTAATTGACATATACAGTAAGTAGTGATTCTACAAAAATGAAGAAAGCTTAATGTTAATCAAATTAATGACTAAAGGTCTGAGAAAAAATTGTATCAGTCAATATAGCTGCATTCTCCAGGCTGTTTTCCCTTACTGTGTTGTTTACCCAGATGAAATACCCCTAGGTGGCAGCGGAAGCCATGCAGATACTACTTTTAAGCTCTAAAACCTAACTGATTATTTCTGCCATTTGATCAATGGTTAGTAACAAAGCAGCAGGACTAAAAAAGAAAAGAAAATTAGTAGCCAAACAAACCAAGTGGAATTTCCTCAAAAAGAAATACATGACAGTTGTGCACTTAGTCTAGTAGACAATCATCAAAAACAACACAAGCAATCTACAGAAATGCTAAAAAAACAAAAAATCAGTCCTTGGTTAAGATGGTAGATTTCAAAATACACACCTTTTCCCCCTCCAACTCAAGAAAATCTCAAGAACAATTTTTTAAGTGTGCCCCAGTGTCAAAATGATGCCCTTCACCAATATTAAGTTTTCCATAGTCTTTAGATGACACAGAATCAAAGTGTATTCTTAAAATTACTTCACACCTATTTATTGCCTCAAAGCACAAAGCAGCCCTTGATGGAAACAAGCAGCATATCAACACACTCCAGTATCCACCAGGTCTTTCCATATCAGCCATAAGTTCATGGACACAACTTACATCACTTGAATTCCTCTGTATCTAGCCCTTAGCTATCTGCAGCTGCAAAAAACATATTTATACTTGCTGAGGTTTCCAGTGACCTCTAAGTTTTAAAAACTTTTCATTTCATTCCTGTCCCCAGTTCAGAGAGTAACATGATGTACATTACTGTGCTGCTGTGGCTATTTCTTTATTTCTCAAATTCTTGTTGCCATGGAAGACCACCTTGTAAGGAGAGCAGCTCATAAAGAGAACAGACTTCTCATCAAAGGATGCTATTTTGCATGCTGGTTTCTAGTTCAAAGTTTATTTACAACTTCCTCTTGCCCCATTTACTTCCATTCTACAAGGAAGTACAAGGCTGTTAGATAAAGGCAAGATTTCATTTTGAATGAAGCCTATCTTCATTTCTCAGCTCATTTTTATAATATAATTATCTCTTAACCTCTTTTTATTCTATTTTTTTAAACGCTGTGCACTTCTATTCCTTCATAAAGGAAGGCCAAGCCTCTGAAATACTCTTACTTAAAATGAAAAGTGAGGAGCAAAAGCAAAGGAAATAAAAAAAATTTAAAATCTCTTGTCCTAAACTTCAGTCAGCTCTCACTGTTAGCAACCATCTTCCTTCAGCAGCTGGGTCTCAGGCTCTAGACTGGAAACCTGGAAATGTGTCTCAAATGATGGCTGGCATCCAAGGGGTAGGATGAGTTAGTATTTGCCAGATCCCCCTGCTACAAGGAAATTTTACTGGTATTTTACGGCTGTGCCTCTTTCCTTGCTTCTAGAAAACACCAGACATCAGGCAGTTCACATTCATGGATCACTCAAAAGCACTGTGTAAGTCTGTGAAAATTACTGGTTTGGAAATTATTATCCTACAATTTAAAAGTACTGACTGAGAAACCTTCTTTAAAAAAAACAAGGTACTTTTCAATTTGTTCTGTGTTACCTAAAGGCAGACACTCTCTTTTCAGAAGGTCTCATCAAATTAGGGGGCATTATATGCAAATCAGAAAAAAGGTCAAGGCTATGCCCTCTGTATAGCCAGGAACTGAAAACAATATCAAAGGGTTCTGGTGTACAAGACCATAGGAAAAAACCTTTCAAGTCTTTCTTACAGGCCACCTGGATGTTTTGCACTCACTTTAATGAAAAAGCTTTTTAGTAAGGTGAGCAAAATATCTTTTAAATATTCAGGTGGAAGAGTGCATTGTAAAAGAACATCAAACTTGCCTTGACATCCACCACCTTTCAGTGACAGCAATGGAAACTCCATTTGGGCACAACAGTCAGAGCAGCCCTAGGCCAGGGTGGCAATTACAGTACTACAGACACACTCAATAGGGACAATGGAGACCACCAACTCACTCAACATTAGACATCTGTTACACAGCCAGAACTGTTGCTTGCTACCAACCTGGTCTGAATTCGAACTAGTGAAGAAAGGTTCAGTATCTCACTACAATCCCCTGAGCCATCTAGTCACCCCAAATTTATTAATTTTAAGCTTACCCCCGGACGAGGATGATCTTTCATTCTGGAACCTAAAATAATTACAAAGAAGTGACCAGGCAGATGAATGAATGTCATGATCAACCAAATAAAAACACAGAACCATAAAATTGTTAAGGTTGGAGAAGACCTCCAAGAACATCAAGCCCAACCATTAACCCAGCACTGCTACCTTCACCACTACACCACATCCCCAAGTGCCACACCTAAACATCACTTCCAGTGATGGTGACTTCACCATGTCCTGGCAGCCTGTTTCAATTCTTCACCATCCTTTCAGAGAAGAAACTTTTCCTAATATC